>CM022302.1:387400502-387926929 GCA_011799875.1 Thinopyrum elongatum
GACCCCGACACCCTGACACCACACCACACCCCGACCCCGACCCTGACCCCAACGGGGTCATATATTTGTGAATTATGAGTTAGGTCGTATATTTTTCGATTTTGTTATGCAAAACATCATATATATTTGTGTTGATCTGGTGTATTTAAATGTGCAGTTGTTTCGTCGCTGCGAGGGTGTGCTGTTTGACGACCTCCCTGTGCGTTCGACGAGCTCCGCCCCTGCGTTCGTTGGTGAGCACAAATGACATCTCCTCCCCCTTCATTTGCTCTGTTCCGGTCTTCGTGCTGATGAAACTTGCTAGCTATAGGTGTCAATCATCAGTATGCGTAACCACTATGCGTCTCCCGTTCGAAAGGGTTACATCTATAAATATGCATGCATTTGCATATTTATAATCGTGATTCTTTCGAATTGTCCAACGTTATCCATGGACAGCCCGAGTATGTGTAGATTGGGTTCGTTTTCCCATATGCTCTGCTCCGGATCCGATGCAGAATTTCGTCAGTGCCTCCCTGTTGTTCTCCGGGTACACATCTTCTCTGCTTATTACCGAGACATGTATCACAAGAACAGTGGGGAGGTGCTGCCGAAATTTTGCGTCGGATCCGGAGCAGAGCATGGGAAAACGAACCCAATCTACACATACTCGGGTGGGATTAGGACCTATCTTTACCTATTAGCGTGTAGGTTGCATGGACGTAATAAAACTGACAAACTCCATTAACTGATGGATATGGTTTGCTTAATTATGTATATATTTCTTGTGTGTCCAGTAGGAAGTCAATATGAGTGATCGTGCGTGGATGTACACCGGTTGCACTAGTCAGAAAGTTTGGACCGAGGAATGGTTAACAAAAACCAAGGGGTTTGTTAGAGCCGCATTTGCAAATGGCCAGAAATTAAGCTGGTGCCCCTGTGTCTGGTGCGACAACTATAAAATGAGGGACGAGCTTGAAATGAGTAAAGACCTGCAGAAGTTTGGTTTTACGCCTGGTTACAGGGTCTAGACATTACATGGTGAGTCTGCCCAACGTGCCAGAGCCGAGGTGGTTCGTCGTCACACCGACGAGCATGGTACCGGGATGGAAGACATGGTTCAAGACTTTGACAATGCTCGGGACTCAGACAAGGAGATGGAGGAATCTGCAAAGGCCTTCACTGAAATGTTGGAGTCCTCAAAACGTCCTCTCCACGAGCACACTGAGCTTTGTCAGCTGGATGCCATCTCACAAGTAATGGCTTTGAAGGCTCAATTCAACTTGGGCAGAGAATGCTACGACGCGATGATGACAGTATTCAGACGATTTCTACCCAAAGGCCATGTGCTACCTCCAAACCTGTACCAGTCAGACAAAATCCTCCGTGCTCTTAAGATGCCCTATGAGAAGATACATGCCTGTGAGAAAGGATGTGTCTTATTTAGGCTTCAGTATGAGGACTTGAACTATTGTTCCATTTGCATGTCTTCCAGGTATGTTGTGGTAGACAACGGTATGGGTGAGAAGACGCAGACCAAAATACCCGTTAATGTTCTTCGGTATATGCCAATCGTACCAAGACTTCAACGTCTTTTCATGGTCAAAGAGACGGCCAGACAGATGACATGGCACAAAACGGGCAAAAGAACCGAACTAGATGCATATGGGAATGTGATGATGGTGCACACATCGGATGGTGAAGCGTGGAAGCGCTTCGATGCATTACATAAGGAAAGAACGGCAGATCCAAGGCATCCTCGAGTCGCCGTCAGCACGGATGGGTTCAGTGTGTTTGGTCAGACGGCAGCCCAATACAGTTGTTAGCCCGTGTTTGTCATTCCACTCAATCTCCCCCCCCCCCCCGGGCAGATTATGCAAAGAAAGAACATTTTCCTGACGTTGATAATTCCAGGGCCCAACTATCCGGGGAAGAATATGAATGTGTACATGCAGCCGCTTAAGGACGAATTGCAAGAAGCTTGGGATAATGGGTTCAAGACATACGACGCCTTTAGCAAACAGAACTTCATAATGCGTGCCTGGTACATGTACTCGACGCATGACTTGCCGGCGTATGCGCTATTCGTTGGCTGGTGTGTGCATGGAAGGTTCCCGTGCCCCACATGCAAGGGAGCTCTTGAGTTTCATTGGCTGACGGCAGGGCACAAGTATACTTGCTTCGACTTGCATAGGCCATTTCTAGATCCTCGCCATAAGTTTAGGAAAGACAAGAAGAACTTCATCAAAGGTAGAGTTGTCAAACACTCTGCACCACCTGCGTTGACAGGCCAACAGACCCTAGATCAGTTAAACGCTCTCGAGCCAGATCCAGAGCGTCCAGGGTATTTCAAGGGGTATAATAAGGAACACGCCTGGACTCACAAGACATGCTTCTGGGATCTGCCTTACTTCAAAGACCTCCTTTGCCCACACAACATTGACGTGATGCACACTGAAAAGAATATCGCCGAAGCCATTTTTGGTACATTGTTCGGCATAGAGGGGAAATCAAAGGATAATACTAAGGCTAGAGTCGATCAAGAGGAGCTATGTGATGGACCGTTACAAAACATGCGAGAACCGAAAGGAAAGCGGAACGGGACGAAGCCAAAGGCATGGTTCAATCTTGGAAGGCCAGCTATGAAGGAAATTATTTTGTGGGTGAAAATGCAGTTGATGTTCCCCGATGGGTATGCATCAAATCTAAAGAGGGGAGCGAGTCTTGAAAAATTGAAAATATTTGGTCTAGAAAGTCATGATTGGCACATATGGATTGAGCGGATAATGCCGGTGATGTTGCGTGGCTTCATCCCTGAGGATGAATGGCTAGTACTGGCAGAGCTGAGCTATTTCTTCCGTGTTCTTTGTCCGAAAGAACTATTGCCTGGCCTCCTAGAAGAAATGGAACAGTTGGTGCCAGAGTTGATCTGCAAGTTAGAGATGATCTTTCCGCCAAGCTTCTTTAATCCAATGCAACACTTGATTTTGCATCTCCCGACCGAGGCACGATTGGGGGGGGCCGTGCAAAATCGTTGGTGCTACTCAACTGAGAGGATGCAGAAGACGCTTCGAGCAAAATGTAAAAAAAAACGTAGAATTGAAGCATCGATGGCCGAGGCATTCATCACTGAGGAGGCGGCAAACTTCGTGACAACACACTACGAAGCCAAAAATCGTCATTTGCATAATCCGAAGCCTCAGTACAATGCTGACGACCCTAAAAAGGGTCGATCCAACCTCAGCCTATTCAAAGGGAATCTCGCACCAGCCAGTGGTTGGAAACCAGTATCGTTGGATGTTGAAGAATGGTGGACCATTTCGCTGTATCTCTTCAACAACCTAACAGAAGTGCGGCCGTACATCGAGTAAGATCTCGGTACATTGTTTCGCAACTTCTAATTCCTTTGAACTGCTCTTATTCTTGGATATTTGATGCAGTCGATACGTCGCCATATTCTCGTATGGAGCGGTGATCCAAAAGGATTCCGTCGAAGAGTATGAGCTTCTGGCAAAGCAAGGAGGCGAATATCCCGGTTTCATCTCTTGGTTCAAAAAAAGGGTAATTTCCATTAGACCATTTCATTTCTTTGGCTAATTTGCGACTAATGCAACAATCCTTTCGTATTAAACTTGTAGGCTAATTCAGAGATTATGGATGCCGAATTGAGACAAGTAGCTAATGGTTTTGACTATAAGGTCCGTTCATTTGACAAATACGACATCAACGGGTATCGCTTTCGTACCTATGGCAAAGAGCTATCTATGGCCGACCGAAAGTCTACAAATTGTTGTGTCTCTGCTATCGGCGAAGGAGATATCGAGTATTATGGAAGAGTTGAAGCAATTTATGAACTTCAATTCTATGGTGAAAACCCACCAAACGTCGTAGTCTTCAGATGTTATTGGTTCCAGCCGAGGGAGACTAGAAGGACTCATGAACATATAGGGCTAGTCGAAATCAAACAAAGCACCCATTTGGATGTTCCCGATGTCTATATTACGGCTCAACAGGCAACCCAAGTTTTCTATCTACCGTGGGCCTGTCAAAGTGATCCAAATCTCAGTGGTTGCGATGTCGTTTATGAAGTGCCGCCACGTGTTAGACCGCCTCCCCCCAATGAAGAGGATTATGAACCTCACATTAACCAAGACACATATGACGAAGGAGAATTCTTCCAAGAAGCACGTCTTTCCAAAAAACGTTTCAAGAACCGCTCTACTCCACCCCAGAACATTGAAGTAGACAACGATAGTGAATCCGACTTCACCCCTGAGCCGGAACAAGAAGAAGTTACTGCTGCAGATGACCTGTCAATGCTTGAACGATTACGTAAAGGAGGCCTTCCACATGTTGATGCATTTATTGATGATGATGATGAGCACGTCACTGATAGTGATGATGATGATGCATTTAATGATCCTGGAGCATATATAGACGATTCAGAGTAATATTAGTAATGTGAGGTATTCAATTTTTTATTATGTTCATGATGATGATACACTTAAATTATATACATATTATTATGTTCACGTCAGGTATTCAAATTTTTTATGTTGTACTAAATTCATTTACTTTTTGTCATTGCATGTGTTGACAGGATGGTGGGCAAGGGTCCAGAGCGCCCTGAGCCTCCTGCGAGCGCTACTGGGAGGGGTGGTTCCATTATTCCAGCCCAGCCCCTCCAGAGAGCGCTGCTAGACAGTATGCAGACAGTTGCGGCGGGCGCTTCTTCTTCGGCTGGGAGAGGTCGGTGGAGGACGAAGAAGGCTGCTAGAGGTGGACGTGGCAGCGGGAGAGGTAGGAAGGCTGCTACGCCTTCCTCGCCGCCACCCTCAGCTGATTCACCCGACCACAGGACTGCTCCGTCTGACGTGGACCTGTCTCGAACTCCGGTCCATGAGCCTCCGGTCGCCGATCCTTCGCCCCACCAGACTCGGGTCGCCGATCCTTCGGCCCACCAGACTCGTGTTGCCGATCTTTCGCCCCACGTGAGTCCGGTCCTAGAGTCTTCGTCCCAGAAGACTCCGATCCCGCAGTCTTCTTCCCACGGGACTCCGGAGGCTAGTGGCCCTACTGATGGTAGCGAGGACACCTTTTCAGATGATAGCTACAGCGACGACGAGCTGGTTGAGAAGGGCAAGAGGGTCTACAAGCGTGGCTGTACAAAGCTCCCGCCCGTGCCGATGACCCCCGACCAGAGGTGGTTGATTGCGCCTAAAGGGTTGAAGTAAGTGCATTTACTATTTTTTAACCTTTTGCCTTCATGTTCCTTCAAATTAATATCTAATGTGTTGGCCTTGTCATACTGCAGGGGCTGGGTACACCCCCGTGGTGTCCGCAGGCCCAACCAGGTCCTTGGTGTGCTTTGCCGGGAGCACTTCCCTGGGTGGGTCACGTTGCCCGGTGAGGGTCAGGTTCCACAGCTAGCACTGAGCTGGGAGCTGTATTCGGTTGCCCTGGCCCCGCCGGAGGAGATGGTCGCCGGTGTCTTGTGCGAGACGGTGGCCGACATTGTGTTTCGTCGGTTTTGGGTAATTTCTCCTTTACAGAATTAAAAATCAACACTACCTACTGATTGAACTAATCAGTGTTGTCTTGTTTGATTGCAGACCTTCTACAGGGTTTCAGAGGGAGAGCAGGAGGCCGCGTCTATGGTTGTCGAAACCGAGTGCAAGCGCCTACTTCAGAACTTACGGCACGAGGCTCGGGTGCAGGCCGTTCGAGACTACTACGCCTCGAAGGGTATTAGGAGGGCCAAGAAGAAGTGTTGCGGCAAGTTTCTGAGTAAGGAGAAGTACATGCAGGTAATTACCTATTCTTAAGGCCTTGAACTTAGTTTTCTTGATTTGATTCGTAGGCGTAGCGCTGAAACTTCTCTTGACTCACTTAGGTGCCCCCGAGATGGTGTGTGGATAAGATGGACTGTTGGGAGGCGTTGGTGGATGCGTGGTGCTCTCCCCAATGGCTAGTCGAACACCATAGGGCCAAGGATAAGCGCGACCAAATGAAAGGTGTGCCACACCATCAAGGGAGCTCCAACCTGTTTGAGTACGGGGATAACTGGGTATGTGGTTTGCTACATGTTTCATTCTTCATGCTAGCATTTATCCCTTCCAAAATGACTTAATATGCTTAGTTAGTTAAAAAATGGCATAACTACCTTGGATAGTTCATTTATGACATAATGAGCTCTAAAATGACATAATAACCTTAGATAGCTCTATAAAATAACTAAATATGCTTTAGTTAGTTAAAAAATGGCATAACTACTTAGGATAGCTAAATAATGACCTAAACTAATCTTAGCTAGTTCATTTATGACATATTTAGCTCTAAAATGACATAATAACCTTAGATAGCTCTATAAAATGACTTAATATGCTTTAGTTAGTTAAAAAATGGCATAACTACCTTCGATAGCTCAATAACGACCTAAACTAATCTTAGCTAGTTCATTCATGACATAATTAGCTCTAAAATGACATAATAACCTTAGATAGCTCTATAGAATCCCTAAATATGCTTTAGTTAGCTAAAAAATGGCATAACTACCTTGGATAGCTCAATAATGACATAATTAGCATACTTTGGTCAAAAATGGCATAATAATCTTGGTTACCTCGAAAATGACCTAAACTTAGCTTATTTTGCTCGAAAATGACATAATAACCTTACTTAGCTCCAAAATGACCTATTTACATAGCAATATCATTCTTCATGCTAGCTTGAGCCCTTAACTAATATTTTGTTCCTCTCTCTCAGGCGCACCACCACAAGAAGCCTGTGCCAAATCTGTTCGACCTCTATGGCATAGCCCATATGGCCCCGTACAAGAAGGCCAAGCCATTCACGGAGTCTGACCTAGATCATCCAGAGAGCTTCACCAACATCTCCTCCCACCACAAGCTTGTGAAGTACAGAGACGAGGGGAAGGCGAAGAAAGGGGAGGACTTTAACCCGAGCCAGGATCCTTTTGATACAGAGCTGGTGATGATATCTGGTGGCGGGAGGTCCCATGGCTCCGTAGCCATTGGTGATGGACTGATACGTTGTCCTAGGACTCTCCCGTAGGTCAAGAAGTGCCAGAGTAGCTTTGATCCTGAGATAATGCCTCGTGCACGGCTCGCGGAGCTCGCCATGGCGGTTAGTTATACGGACTCTCTCACCTTTCCTCCATTACATTGCATGTGCGTCCGTCGATGATTACAATGCTAACGAGGAGTGGTGTGTTGCAGGCCTTGGTTGAGAAAGAGAGATTGAACACCTAGGCGCTTTTGGAGGAGGCAAAAAGGGAGGCGGCGGAGAGGGAGAGGGAGTTGGAGGAGAGGACGGCTAAGCTATTGGAGGAGGAGAGGAACCGGAACGAGGCATCTAACCGGGCCCTATACGAGCTCATCGTGGTATGTTTCTCATGCATATTAGCCCAATCATGCACGTAATGTTCGCATTACTAACTAATATGACTGACTCGTGAGAACCAAATGTGCAGACCATGTGCGAGAAAAACGGTCAGCCCCCTCCGCCGATGCCCCAGATTGCTCCGGCGACCACGGTGAGTTTGATTTGAATGGTTGTTAGTTACTAGTATTCACATTTCAGTTTGCATCATGCTAACGAGACATTATTGGAAATGATCTTTGGTGCAGCATGGCTCCCGACAAGCATCGACCAATCATTCTGCGTCTGCCAATGGTGGAACCCCGACCGGTCCTTCACCTTCGTCTGCCACTGGCGCAGCCCCGACCATTCCTACACCTCCGTGATAACGGTATTTTTTTTCTTATTTAGCCTGTTTAGTCCATTTTTGACATAATTTAGCCTATTTAGTCCACAAATGACATAATAAGATGAAGAAAATCAAGGAAGAGGAAGGAAAGAAGGAATAGGAAGAAAAGAAGAAGAAGAAGAAGAAGAAGAAGTTCTTCTTCTTCTTCTTCTTCTTCTTTTCCTCCTCTTACTTGTTTTTATTCGTAAATGGCATAATAACCTTGCTAACCTCATAAATGTCATATACTTAGCTTGTTGTCCTCTAAAATGACACAATAAGCTTAGTTAGGTCAAAAATGGCATAATTAGCTAGGTTAGCTCAAAAATGACCAAGTTTAGCTAGGTTAGCTCCAATATGATCCATTTAACCTATGTTAGCTCCAAAATGACCTATTTGCCTAGCTTAGCTCTAAATTGACCTACACACTTAGCATTTTTACCAACCTTAGCCCAAAAATGGCATTTTTGCCTACATTAGTTAGAAAAGAAGAAGATAAATAATAGGAGAGGAGAGAAAGAAAGAGAAGATAAATTCTTCTTCTTCTTCTTTTCCTCCTCTTCCTTTTCTTCTAGCTAGTCTTCTTCTTCTTCTTCTAACTTACATCTTTCCCAATTTGCAGATTTGCTTTACATGAGGAAGCTTGGATTCATGGAGTGTACTATTCTTCTGGTGCTTCCTTTTGTTTATGAAAACTTGTTTGGATATGTATGTCTATATGGATATGAGTTGGAAACTTGTTTCTGGTTTTGTATGTATATATGGATATGTTGGACTTTGTTGAACTATGTTGTTGGATATATATGTTGGATTTGATGAAATATGTTGTTGGACATGCTGTTATATGTTGTTGGATATGTTGGATATGTATGCATGTATATCTGTGTGTGAAATCTTGTCAAATTAAATGGATTCAAATAAAAACAGGGGATATATAGCCTCTTTGCCGTCCGCTAGTGGACGGCAAAGAGCTTTGCCATCCGCTAGCAGACGGCAAAGAGGACACGTGGCAGCCACCTGTAGAAACTGGGAACACTGGTTGCCTATTTTGGTCACTTTGTCGTCTGCCAGCGGACGGCAAAGAGGTTTGAATCTTTGCCGTCCACTAGCAGACGGCAAAGTGACCAAATAGGACTGGCAAACAGGGCCAGCTATGCCGTCCGCCAGCAGACGACAAAGATTGAAACATCTTTGCCGTCAGCTAGCGGACGGCATAGCTGGCCACGTGGCATCTTCTCAGTGCTGACCGAGCTGAGCTCTTTGCCGTCTGTCAGTAGACGGCAAAGAGCGCCGTTAACCACCTAACGGCTCTCACCCCACCCCACTGCCATCCATGATCTTTGCCGTCTGCTGGCCTCCGATGGCGGACGGCACAATACTTTGTCGTCCGTTTCCAAGAAGCAGACGGCAAAGTAGGCCTTTGCTGGCACTCATTCAGGCGGACTGTTTGCCGTCCGCTGGCTGACGGCAAATCATTTTGCCGTCCGACATGTATGCCTTTGCCGTCCGCCATGGCAGACGGCAAAGAAGCTGATCCCAGTAGTGCATGTTGCATAGGATTTCTTGTGATAATTCTCTCGGTCACATCATGTTTGACAATCTGCTTGACTTGTCATATGCTATGCATGGGACCAACAATATGTCACATTTGCAATCTCATCGTAGTAACTATGCATATGCCATTAAAATAATCCCAATTTGCACATATGGCATAGATGACAAGCCCATGGTTATTGGCATTTGTTTTTCTTGTGATGATACTGATATGCTCCCTTTGCATCATACCCATCATATGCCCTGCCATGACCACCTAGCTTCGGATATGAATTGTTTTGGATGTTGTCCATTTTCTCCATATGTTGTTTCCGATGTTGCTCATGAGGAGACCCCCATAGTTTCCTCATACATGTTAGGAGATTTTGATGCATCCCATCCATTGCATGATTCCCATGATTATGTGCACAATATGCTCCCCATGAATGAAAATGCTATTGATGTGCCATATAATTGCATGCTCAATTTGTGTCCCCGTCTTGTCATACATAATAACTATTCTTTCATGATGGATGACATGTTCCTATACCATGCATCAAGTTTCGTTGAGCGATGCTTGTTTTGTGCTAACTCTCACGTGCACATACACATCATGATGGATGATGTGTACATTTACCACAAACATAATTTATTTGGTTTGTGTCTCTTTTGTGTAGGTCCCCATACTTACTCGTCAACCTCGCAATCCCATGAGTTGACGAAACGAGCTCTAGAGAGCAACGATGACTTGGGAACCCATCATTTCCTCCGTGCAATGACTTCACGCATTTCTTCTACATGGCCCTCACATGGTTATGGGTTATCGTTCATTACATATTCTATGCCCATCTTGCCATGTTCACTATACTTGATATGTTAATTCATATGCCTTTGTCATGCATTTCTGACCCATGCTTCGCGTTACACATGATGATTGATTCTAGTACTTGTATGTGTATTTGCAAGCTTGGTGGAGATATTGCCATGTTCCATTTATGACCAATTCCTATGATGATACTTTGATCATGATTTGCTTTCGTGCTTGTGCTATGTCATGTGCATTGCTTATGCCTACTATTTGCTCACATGACATGATTGCCATGATTTCCTCTAGTGTGTTGCTTCTTTGCTCCACTAGTTTGCACGACATGATTACTATGCTTGCTTTGTGTAGTGCATCACCCATGATTCCTACTTGCTCATTTCATGCGGTTGATAGCCACTATTGCCATGCTTTGCACATGATTGGTATTACACTACAAAAAAAATACACTTCCGTGATGATACGTGTTTGTCATAGTAGGTCACGTTTTCTGTCATGCATGTACATCCATGACGATTTTATGACAGAATCAAGATAGTCATACCTGTGCTGTCGTAGAAGTGTTCCATGACAATACCAAAAATATCATCACGGAAGTGTCCACTTCCATGACGATAAATGACGCGTCATGGAAGTGCTTTCGTCAAGGGTAACCGACACGTGGCATCCACCGTAATGGGTCGTCGTTAAGCTATCGGGTTCTGGTTTGGATCCAATAACCCGTTAACAGCCCGGACCAATGGGGATTTTCCACGTGTAAAATTCTCATTCGCCGTCGGATCCACGTGTCGGTTCAGCGTTGGGACAGTTGTCATCCAGCGAATGGATGGGACGCGCCTATGATACGTCGACACGTGGCTCGGCCCAATAGTGGCCCATTCAGGTCAAAAGGCTGGCCCGTTTGACCTGGTCAAAAGGTAACGGCCGGCCCACTTAAAGCCTGTTAGCAGCCTATTCGCATATAGCCCATTTACAGCCCGCTAACTCACGGCCCATTATGGCCTATCCGAATTAGGCCCAGTAGCGTCATCTGGACCGTCCAATATGATTCCAGCCCGTTGTAACTTCCTGCCCGCCCATGACGTCTTTCGGCCCATATGAGGCCCTTTGTAACTCTTGGCCCATTAACGGCCAGTGGTGAAACTGGCCCGTAGTGAAAAGTGTATCACTTTATACCCATTAACGGCCCATTATTCCATTGGGCCGTTTCCAGCCCGTGTTATCTTTCGGCCTTCTCAGGGCCCATTTATTCTTGAGCTGATTTGCAGCATTCGATTACTTATGGTCCGTTACTGGCCTGGTCCGGTAGTGGGCCAAATTCAGCCCGTGGTTAAAGTCGGCCCGTTTGTGGCCCGTTAATCAGTTGGGCCGTTTTCATAGCGTCATCAAATATGGCCCATTAACGACCCATTATGCCTGTCGATAGAAACAAGCCTGTTATACTCATCGGCCTATTAACGGCCCATTATGGTCAGCCCATGAACGGACGACTCCCTCTCTAGCCCGTTTATGGCCCATAATGCGGTCCGTTATTGGCCCATGTTTGGCCAATCGATCATACGGCCCGTAGAAGGCCCATTGTTTCTACGGCTAGTAGAAGGCCCATGGTCACTACAGTAGATATGTAGCCCATGGTTATTGTGGCCTAGTTTTTAAAAATAGGTTATTGCGGCCATAAGCAAATCGCTGAAAAAGAACTGCAGTGACTACAAGCAAACAAATAAACAAGACAACAAGGAAATAAATAAGCAAGCAACTTACGCTAGGCTATTACGGCTATTATACATATTACATCCACTAGGCATCAAAGTTCACCACCAGTGCAAATATGGGGAACAAAGCAGCATATTACATACACTGGTTGTCAAAGTTGGCGACCAGTGCAAATAAACGAGTGGCACCAAAACATGTCCATAACTGAAACAACTTCACAAGAGCTCAAGAAACGTTATCCTGGGTATCCACCATGCTGGCAATAAGCTTAGCAAGCTTATTAGCTTTCTCCAGTTTGGTGCTAAAATCCTCCAACGCTTGTTGTTGCACCAGAAAGTATGCATCTGAATTCTCCAGGGACTTCCTCAGTCCTTCGGCTTCTTGTCGCAGCATAGCTGATCGATGTCTTTCAGCTTGTAGTTGAGACTCAAGAAACCGAACTGATTCACAAAGTGAGTTCGAAGAGCTTGTGCCAGCGGTAGTGGCCAGTAACTCGAACACTACATCAAGACATGACTTTGGGGTTGTCTCACTGTCTTCAAGATAGTTTTCCATAGCTGTTTTATCAGCTTTGTTGGAGACCAACAAGGATGTCTCACTATCCTGAACCTTATCTGCATTACTTCCTTTACCATTGCTTAATAAGGTACTCTTCCCAAATATTCTGCCAGCATTCTAAAAGAAGAAACAAGCAGACACATAACAGGTTTAGCATGTAGAATATGAAACTCATTTTGGTGAAACAGTTTAGTAGTAAGGTGGACAGGGTTAAACTACCAAGTCTTCTATTGCCAAGTAGTAAGTACATAATAAAAGCATCAAACAAACATATATATATGTCCTATGGTCACTGCATTGTCTTGCCAAATCAAAATAGAGACACGGTTCAAATCATATCAGTTCAAGACAAAGCAGCATTGAAAGAATACAAGTGTGGGAAACTACACGGCACAACAAGATTTCAGATGGGTAACACGGGTATACATGTACAACAACACTATTGGCTCTGTTGTGATGCTAGTAATGTGCATGATATGAGAAGTCAACTGTATACACAATTGAAATTGAAATCAACAGAGCAATCTAGAAGAGCAAACCTGTTAAAGAAACATGTTTAATCATACCTGTTGTGCCATTGGAGTTTTGATTGGATCCTTCAATTTAAAAATAAGTTTGTATGAGTAAATACAGTGATACAAGAGCAAAGCAGTATGCACCATAGCAATGGAATCTTAAATGAGAACAGTTCTTCTTCAGGTTTAAGCACTTCTTCTACACGAACAGAGTATAGTAAGACACAGGCATATAGTACTTCAAAATAAAAAAATGAGCTCATAGACCTTACCATATTCTTGGTTCGGGACTAGTACAGAACAAGGCATTCCCAGTCATCGTGCCTTAAATGTGTCTCATGAGAAAGTAAGGGAATTTGATGAGTTTCTTTGCCAGTGAAGTACATTTTCTTCAGGTAATTCTGATACTGCCACCAAGCATTCTTGAAGATAGCAGAGGTATTAACACAGGTTACCTCATCCTGAGTTTCCAAATCGGTCCTTCTCTATAGAGAAAAATGGGAACATTTGCTATATTATAACCAGCATGGAGGTAGAATGTTTGGGACAAAGCAAAATATTTGCCATGAATAACATTACTTACACATAACTCCTGGACGAACACCTGCAACTGGCTTTTTCCTTCATCTTCAGTATAATATTTCCATGATAGGAAGATACGCACATAGGATTTAACAACATCAAATGCGATAGATGCTAAACTACGAATGGTTGGTTGTGCTTCGTCCACAGGAATAGGTGTACTAACTAGTGGAGTTGGGGTTCGCCGTGGTAGTACTGGCGATTTGGGCACTGGAGCTGCCATGCTAACTGCTCTTGTTTGGGAGCTCTGTGCTGGAGATGGTGCTGTGTCAACTGGAACTGGGTTAGTATCTTCTGTGGTTGGGGTTAGATTGGGTGAAGCTAGTTCTCTGTCCATCAGAGTAGGGGTACAATCTGCAAGAGTCTGGGTTATGTGTGGTAGGGCTGGTTCTCGTGCATGTACAACCGGGGTGCTATCCTCACCAAGAGGTAGCACTATTTTATTTGAAGACCGTGTTTTTACTCCGCTAGATACTGCCATCACCCCCTCCAATTCAAATGGCTGATAAACAAGAAAAATAGTTGAATGTACAGACATTGTATGAGAGACAGATGCAATAAATAGTGTGGAAAAAAGAGGGCATGAAATAGTTCACATGTATATTGTTTAACTAAAAAGGATAGCATGACATAATTTCACATATATGATGTCTATCTAAACTGGATAGCATAGCATGACATAATTCAAAGATATGATGACTAACTAAACATGATGGCATGACATAATTATATGATGTCTTTAGTAAACAGGTTGGCATGACATAATTCACATACATGTTATCTAAGTAATCAGGATCGCATGATATAATTCACACGTGTGATTTATATACTAAGCAGAGGGCATTCGCATATATGATGTCTGAACTAAGAACATGATGTTGAATATTGTGTATATGATGTCTAGACTATGCAATGCAACACACCATATGCATGATATGAGCAGTATAACCGTGCCAAGTTAGAGCAAACACCTCGGTGGGGGAATAGGACTGGTCATCTGTCTCTGAATCCATCTCTGAGGAGCTATCGGGACCCGGCAAGAGATCTACTTCGACGGGTAGCACTGTCTGCTCTGAAGACCTTGTTTTGACTCCAGATTTTTCCATCACCCACTCAAATGGCTGATTCACAGGAAGAGTAGTTGAATGTACAAACATTGTCGACAAATGGAAATGTAATGAAGAAAAGGATTGGCAAGATATATTTCAAATATATGATGCCTGGTTAAACAGGATGGCATTGCATATTTCACATATATTATGGCCGGCTAAAAGAGATGAGATTGCATAATTCACATATATGATATAGAAACTAAACAGGTGGCATTACAGAACATGTCTAAACTAAGCAGATGACATATTGACATGTCGAAAGTAGGCACTGCAAGGCAACATATGCATGATATGATCAACATCATCATGCCAAGTTAGAGCAAACACCTCGGGGGAGGGGGGGGTAAATAGGAGTGGTCAGCTCCGTCTGAATCCACCTCAGAACAGATATCTTCCTCTGGATTACAATCTGGAGGGGGGAGGGTTTGCCATTGCACCCACCATGGAGCGATGTCTGCATGACATTGTATTGCTGCAGAAAACTCTTCTCTTTTTCTCTACATGTTCAGCATGACTGTGTACAATATCTGACATGCATATGAAAAAAATATAGTGAGATTATGTAAGGCGAGCATGCAGAAATCCAGAGTGATGGTAACAACTAGTGGATAGATCCAAAAATAATGATAGCAGGCTGATGATAGCTTTACTTTAATAAAAAGATAGATGATGATTGCTTTATTGTTTGTTTCCCACCCAAGATGAACAACATAGACATACCCTAGGTGAACCAGATAATAGACAGAGATACTATTCATTGGTGCCTTGATATGTGCCCCATAAGCATTTTAAAACTCAAGTTTGAACATTAATTTGGACCTAACTTGGAGTCTATGAGGTGAACAGGAGGATAAAGTAGCAGGTAATATTAAGCAATGCATAACATAAGTAGAAACAAAAGAGTGCGACCTCTCTTGTGGACCCATGTACTCCTCAGGTTCATCTGCTGAGTCGATGATGGTGATGCAGTTGCGGTGGGTGCCGGCGGCAGGGAAGGAGATCTGAGGCGGCGAAAGATGGTCGGGAGTCGTGATGTCTGGTACGGTGGATGCTTCTGTCGATGGAGCAGCTCAGGTGAGGTGGACGATGTCGCGGCAGGAGCATGACAAACCACACAAAGTTTTCTTCGACACCTATCTGTAAGTGAAGTAATTCTGTAAGGGCTCCTTTGGTTTGCAGGATTCTAAAAATGCAGGGAGAGGAAAAACACCGAAATAGGATAGGAATGCACGTGGGAAACAGATCATTTGTAAACACAGGATTTCTGTCAACTTGGGTGTTTGGTTCACATGAATTGAAAGAGCAGATGAATGGAAAGAAACATGGCCAAATTAAAGTGAAACCATATGAAAGTGTGTACAGTTAGAACGTTATTCTGCCACTAATGCACTTAGTCTTGTTTTCATGCATAGGAAAAGTAGCTCCAGGTGGATGTTTTGCTCCATTCCTTTCAATCAAATGCATGAATAATTGAATAGTAGAGTACCATATGAAAATTTCCTATTGCTATGTATTTCCTTCACTTTTTCCTTTGAACCAAAATAGCCATAATGGATCGACATGAATGTAGAGTAATAAGTGATGCGACAAGTGTACAACCTCTTTGGCATAGCCGTGTCGACCTCGGCATCATTGGATTGGTCGCTGAAGAAGTTGCGACAGAGGTGGCTATCGAAGGTGTGGTGGAAGATCTGAGGCGTCTGTAGACGGCGTCCAGGGTACTGCTCTGTTGTGATGGATGGTTCCGTCGTTGGAGCAGCTCCGGCGAGCCATAAGACGTCGAGGCTGAAGCAACACAAGACATACATCGTTAATCTCAAGTGGGATTCTAATAGCATCTCCAATAGATGATGTAAAATACATTACCAAAAAGTGGTAGATGTAAAATGTTCATCACCAAAAAACACCTGACTACAACAGATCAGGTAAAAACTGTTGACTCTGAACTTAACTGTCGAAACTGAAATTTACTGTGGAATATGAATGTTACTGTCGAAACTGAACGCACTGGTAGCAGAGATGCACTTCACATGTAGTTTAGGCCGCTCAAGCACTAGTAGTAGAGAAACAGTGATCTAAATCAGCAGGCGATCGACAGGGAACACAGTAGCAGATAGCAGCCGGAGCAGCAGCACCTGGAGCAGAGCGCGAACTAGAGCCAGAGCAGCAACTCGGGTAGCTGCAGCAGCCCGTGTAGCAACATCAGCAGCGCGAGCGAGAGCAAGAGCAGAGCAGCAGCACGAGCGAGGGGAAGAGCAAAGCAGCAATGCGAGCGAGCGAGAGCCGGAGCAGCAGCAACGCGAGCGAGCGAGAGTCGTAGCAGCAGCAGCAGAGTAGCAGTGCAAGCAAGCGAGAGCCGGAGCAGCAGAGCAGCTCCGGCTGGTATGGACGCTGCCGCCGAGGGAGCCTCGCACTGGGGGAGAGCCGCCATGGAGATGTCGCTGGCGACGCCGACTACGAGGTAGCCGCGCCATGGGGGAGCGGGATCGAGCACCGGCGGCGCCAGGAGGTCAACTTAAAGAGAAGGTGAGATGCGATGAGTGTACAACCTCTTTGGTGGCGTCGAGTAGGCCTCGGCTTCGTTCGAGGAGTCGTTGAGGATGCTGTAGTTCCGGTGGAGCAGGTTAAGGCGGCGCTATGGGGATGGAGCAGCCGCAATAGACGAGGCAATCGTCTGAGCAGCTCCTTGGAGGTGGAGGATGGGGCAGCAGAACCGGCGGGACGACGAGATCGACGACGGATCCTTATCCGGGGCGGTGGATGAGGGACGTCAAGCTGTTGTTGTGGACGACGTCGTCGGGGAAGAGGCTCTGGCTGGGCCGCGGTGGGGTGGCGGACGGCGGAGGGTGGGTGATGGTGTCCTGGACTAGGGGGTACTCATCACGTCGTCTCTCGACCAGGTGATCGGGAGAGGACCCCCCCCCCCCCCCCCCATGGCGGTTCTATCATGGGCCACTTCGGGCAGCCCGTGCCGCATACAAAGAAGACTCCACAAGACTTGGCGCACAAGACGAGAACTCCTCTAAACCCTAGGCCTCCATTGTATTATATAAACCGAGGCCAGGCTAGTCAATAGATCATCGAATATTCATTAGAACAATCTCGTGGTAGATACATGTACTCTGTACTACACCCATATCAATACAATCAAAAGCAGGACGTAGGGTATTATCTCTTCGAGAGAGCCTGAACGGTAAAATCCTGTGTCCGTGTTACTATCGCTCCAAGACGCCTAACTTAGGACCCCTACTACAAAATATGCCGGATACAGAACTGACATTGGTGCTTTTATTGAGAGCCTGCTGGGCGTTCGTCGCGGTTCGATGGGATCGAAATCGATGATCAGGTGGTATTTTTTCAATCATAGCTGATCTGCACAAATTTTTGTGTGAAATTTTTTGTTGCCGGTTTGCAAATTTTGTTCATAGATTAAATCGAGGTCCAAAGAATTTGCTACGGCGGCGCGTTCGTAAGTAGCATCGGGTGTGATACTGCAATCCAAAGATCGGTAAACGGCGGTGTCCGATCGAAGCAATGAGCGCGTCCGAGATCGATTGGGTGCTGGCTCCAGAGATCGTACACAGCGCCGGTCCCGAGGAGCATAGGCCAAGGATAGGGCAGTACCATGCAGAGCCAAGACGCTCCTGCACGGCGGCGGCCATCCAGGGAGATCTCTTCCCTTTCGTCTTTTTCCTTCTATATGTTTATTTCCTTTTTTAACTCTGTGCAAGGTGGTCGCTATCGTTCACATGCAGTAAGTTTTTTTTCCTTTTTCTGCTTCTGTACGTCGAAGTGCTAATGCAGTCAATGATCAATTTTGCAGCACGGTCTCCAAGATTTAGTTGATAAAACTAACTATTCAACTAGTAATACCACTACTTCACGCTGTTGGTGAATACTAATTCTTGGTACTAGTTGATACAGTAGAGATCGGGATCTTTTATTTGCTTCGGTCTCTGTTACCATAGCCGTCGTTAAACAGGTTTTATTTTTCTTGGCTATTCGTTTAGCTCATAAAATTGTTACACACAGAATATTTTCTGTTTGTTTGTACTGCATTATTTTTTCAAAGATATTCTACCGTCGTTTGTACGTGACGGCGGTCTGGCCAGCCTCTTGCCGTCGTCAGGACTGGCCGGCCTTTGTCGACATCATCATGCCACAACGCCAAGCGAGTTTGGCGCTGGCTTCGCATGTCGCACGCAGCGTTGGGTCCCAAGGAGTACACGGGCCTAGGACGGCCAGTATCGCGTAGATCCGAGGACACTCTGCACGGACGGCAGCGTCATCAGAGGGGAGTTCTTTCCTTTCCTCTTTATGATTTTTTTGTCTTTTAAATCAACACGTATGGTCACTACCATCTATCAGTGGTGTTTTTGACCGTACACGAGCATCAAGTGATGGCTTTTGCACCATGGCCTTTGAGGCCTAATTGAACAATGCAAACTAACTTTGCACGGACGTTTTGTTAGTATACCTGGATTATTTGTCTGCAGTGTGACAAACGTCGCATCTACAACCGGAAATGCCCTATAAAATATAGGTTGTTACTCCTTCACCATTGAGCTCGCCCCGGCAATTTTTTTTTCTTCTTCTTTTTTTACCTTGCGCAAACTTAATTATGCAAAAAAAAAATTTCCAAATATTATTATTATTTCTTGCTTGCACTGTTTCATATGTGTAGGTAATCTACTTCGACTGTGTCACACAGTCACCTCGACGTGTCGACGTCGTCGTCCCGCCTCCGCCGACCAAGTTGTGTGGTCAGCGTGGCGCGCTACCCTTCATCAAACCGGCGTCTGCCACATTGACCTGTTTCCACATGTCGAATGACGTGGGGCTTTGGTGTCACCCCACCGGCCCGCTCCGTCAGCTAGGCTGGACCGGAGCCTTCGCCGTCACTTCATCAACCTACTCCGGTGACTTCGGCGTCACCAGCTAACCAGCTTCGTCATGATAGCTGGACCGGGGGCTTCGCCTCGCCCATCGACGGTGCTGCGTCACCACTTCGTGACACCGAGTTCCTCACCTGGTCACCTCGGGCTTGGGGGCCGGGGCCTCGGCCAGTCCGAGGACTATGTCCTCGTCCCGCCACAAGCCCGGACCGCGTCATCAGCACCGAGCACATTAACCAGCTAAGTCGCTTTCATGTTTTTTTTTGTTCGGTTCGATCAAGCATTATATTTTTGTTAAACAAAAATCTGTTTGTTAAAAACATTGTGTGTTAAAAAAGTCTGTTTGTAAAAACTTAGTTTGTTAAAAACAACTTTTTTTACTCAAGTTAACTGGGGCTCTTAAATTTACATGAGCCATTTTATAATATATTTTTTCTTAGTCGTTGCAAAGTCTTTTTCTGCGACTCCTTTCTCGCCTCGAGTGTATGGTAAATAGCCAGATAGCCTAGTTTCTCTCTAAAGCCTATCAAGTCTAGTTCGTTAAATGGGCCTCTGATAAGCACTCCGCCTTCGGGATATGGAGGTTGAAGCCGAAGGCTGGCCTACTTGAAGTTTAGAGATCGGATGTGTCATGATAAAGCACGATGGAAGGAAAAAATTATTTCAAGACCAATTTCGGATTGGCACCAAAAAGCCGGATCTAATTTAGGTGTAGAGTTTTTATGTGAGTTTTTTTGGTTTTCCAAGCTTATGCCACTCTTAACCTATTTGTGTGTCTCCAGAACAAGTCTCGCGATTCAACGCCGGACACATTTAAAGCTTCGGCAATATCAACGCAGGGCTGTGACTAGAGCCGAACCCACCAAAGGCCAAGGTACTCCATGGACTCCTTGGCAAAACGTTCTCGGATATTGCTTTATATGCATCGGTTTAGAATTGTGTCTTCGGTCAATAGTTGGGTTGCCCGGCTCATGTGCTTGCCTTCTACGTTCCGCTTTGTTCGGCTAGGTGTGCAAAGGGAGAACCACTGCGAGTGTGCTTCCAACTCGAATGGTTAAGCGCCTCAGTGGAGAGAGCTGAAAACTGACTGTCACAATGAGCGTAAACTGGTCGGCGATCCGATGACTGCGTCAAACCATAGATCGGTAGAGGTCACCAGTGTTAGAAGATGAGCCTTTCATAAAACGGGCCGAAGTGTTATCGGCTTGACCTCAGCTGACGCCGAACACTAACCGGGGGCTCGTAACTAGCCTCCCCAATTTAAAGCTCATATGACTAAGTGAAAGTTATAAAGCCTGCATATCTGATTGCCTCGTTTCCACTACAACAACCGCCTCCGGGCACCGAGACATCGGCTAAGGGTTGTCTTGTTAGTACGGAAACACCTTGTGTAGCATCTACAAAGGGGTAGAAGCTGATGATGGGCCACTTTCAGATTATAAACGGTCGCAATGGAGTCAAAATAAACATATATCATCAGTGTTTGTATTCAATATACGAGTGTTGCCTTCCGTAATTATCGTTATAAAGCCATAAATATGCATCAATTTGACTTAAGATTTTGGCCAAGCTACGTTCCCGATTGTTCGGCTAGGCGGTAAAGGGAGTACCTCTTTGATTGTTACTACCGGGTCATCCAGGTTAGTACCTCAGACTGGGTGAAGCCGAAAGCTAGCCATCTTAAAGGATATAATTGGTCGGCAACGACATAAGTGAAAATTTCGGTTCATTAAGACCATAGAGTTCGGAAACTTTCCCCAAACTAAATCCTCAATATTTTCCTCCCACATTGACCGGAGGTGAGGTTTCATGATCATGGTCAGCATGACAACCCAAAGAAAGGAACCGATAGCGGGACCATTTTCTTTGGAAGATGTTTCTTACGTTCAATAGTAATATAACATATCTCTCTGTGTACCTTTGTTTATAAAACCGTATGACCGGATTGCCTTGTTTGCCATAAATCTTTGCCCTCATAAAGGCTTTATAAAGTAGGGCAAACACTCCCCGGTTACTGGCCGAGGAGGTTGAAGCTGATGGTCGGTCAACAAAGTTTTGTACAACGCGGATCCAAGCATTAATGATATAAAGTACTTGGATACATAGAATCATTACATATAAATTGTGAGTAAGTCAATTTACTGTAGCCCATCTTTCAAAGAGTCAAGGGCACAATCTCGCTGAGATAACCGAGCAGCTGACATAATGCTCTCATAATTCCATATTGGCATTGATTTCCTATCTATTAAGCCCCTTGGGGCCGACCTTTGCGAGCCTAGCTTTCGCTGGCTCTAGCTCCTTGAAGAGATCTTTATTCTCTTTCTGAGAAATTTGTGTTAAACACAACAAAATTTTCTGTCAAACGGATATCGATCCTTAATTCGGCC
The DNA here is from genome assembly GCA_011799875.1 of Thinopyrum elongatum. Lineage (NCBI taxonomy): Eukaryota > Viridiplantae > Streptophyta > Magnoliopsida > Poales > Poaceae > Thinopyrum > Thinopyrum elongatum. Next base: position 387,422,368 of record CM022302.1, read on the forward strand.
ACCCGTGCCCACATTAAGGCTCGGGGGCTACTGGGCTTCGCGCTTATCATTTACAAATATTAAAGGGGCACATCGATCCCCTGATCTGGTGTTGCCACTCGACCAGTGGCTCGGGGGCTACTGCATTGCCTATTCAATGCAGAAAATTCAAAGTGCTCAGTGTTCGGCTTGACCGAGCTATGGGCAAACGCGTCTTCGGACAACAATAGGTACCATCTGGGACTTATCTGGCATCAAGCTAATATATTACGGCGACTTCTCAACACCCTCTCTCAAGGGCCCGTCCACCGATCACTATCTCCTCTAAATGTGCATCTCGGATTTTAGGCCGACACACACCTTGAGGGCTACTGGCTATAAATCTCGTCAGCAAATAAATTGCACCAATCGGAAATAAAATCTGCAAACAATCAGCCCAAGACCGAGGTGGATGCAGTCCGACATAAAGCTCAGATACAAATGGTTGGCTCCATAGAGGGCATTTCCGGCATTAAGCTCAGCTAAAATCCTTCGACTTTTTCGAGCCAAGGTGATATATGACACCTCGAATACAGTCCGGCGTTGGAGCTCAGATACAGTCCGGCGTTGGAGCTTGGATGCAGTCCGGCATTGGAGCTCGATTGCAAAAAGACACTTCGGATACAGTCTGGCGTTGGAGCTCGGATACAGTCCGGCGTTGGAGCTTGGATGCAGTGCGGCGTTGGAGCTTGGATGCAGTCCGGCGTTGGAGCTCGGACGCAAAAGGACACCGCCGCGCGGGAAACACTTCAAACCCGAGGTGTGGCATAAAAATAATGAGGCATTGATAAAGGCCGAGAACTTAAAGGGGCTCCTCGGATACCCGACATGTAAACTCTTCGGATTTCACTTCGGCGATCCTCAAGATTGAAGATGAGAAGATTAGTTGAACCAGTTTTCAAGACCGACGACCGAAGATGAAGAACAGTTCGGAAGAACAAAGGAGCGTCCCCAACTTGAAGATCGGTTCAAGGGGGCTACTGATGGTGTCCTGGACTAGGGGGTACTCATCACGTCGTCTCCCGACCAGGTGATCGGGAGAGGACCCCCCATGGAGGTTCTATCCTGGGCCACTTCGGGCAGCCCGTGTCGCATACAAGGAAGACTCCACAAGACTTGGCGCACAAGACGAGGACTCCTCTAAACCCTAGGCCTCTGGTGTATTATATAAACCGAGGCCAGGCTAGTCAATAGATCATCGAATATTCATTAGAACAATCTCGTGGTAGATACATGTACTCTATACTACACCCATATCAATACAATCAAAAGCAGGATGTAGGGTATTATCTCTTCGAGAGAGCCTGAACCTGGGTAAAATCCTGTGTCTGTGTTACAATCGCTCCAAGACTCCTAGCTTAGGACCCCTACTACGAGATATGCCAGATACAGAACCAACAGTGGGGTTTCGCGGCTGGAGCAGAGAGGTTATGGCGGCCTGGATTTTTGAATGGCGAAAAGGAGGTGATGGGAGGGGGGGAACCATGACTTAGGGACGCGCTTGTCGAAAATGTAGGGTGTGTTACGAAAGTACCCCCACCGGTTTGAACTAGCGGCCGTTTCGGCTCAGGGTTAGAAGGGGGATTTCGCGTGTCGGGATTTGGCAGCTGGAGGGAGTTTTCGCGCGCGTTGTAATTTTGGGATAGCAAGGCGCGGGTTGTGAAGGCGCGAGTTTTCGGAGCACGATATCTGAATTTTCGGGATAACAAGGCGCTGGTTGAAATTTAGGTACAAGCCTCATGTGTATTAATGTATGTACCAAATCAATTCGCACTTCCCTCAACGAAAAAAAATGAAAAAATAAAACTATTCGCACCACACAAAGAGAGAGTCTTGTCCCGTTTTACTGTACAAATGCTATTCAAAGCTATGAATCCATGTTATGTCCAATTAAATTTGTTCGCTAGCTGTATAATGCATGTAACCTACTCATACGAACATTTTAGTGCATTCCAAATGTCTATACTACCACTGCAATTCGAACTAAATTTGAATTCGTTTCTCTATTTGAATAAGAATTTACAATCATGATTGTTGCCAAGTTAAACCATCATTCTTATATTATCTTAATAACACACCACATGATTACTATAGAGATAGATATGCACTATGTGTACTATATGAACTCGAATTCAAAATTTTGAATACACTTGATGTTGATTCCAAATAATAGTACATTTGATGTACTAACTAGATCTTCATAATCTAAACCATGTTTCATACGTACACCGTGCTTATCACACAAAGTATAGTGCCCCGCCCCCTACATTATGACAAGTATTTAGCCGTAAGCTACAAAAGCCACACATTGTCACAAATTCAAATAAATGTTCTATATATTATATGTAGTATAACATGTTCATAACCACACCATGCGTATCACCATTATATATATTCATGCATGCGTCGGTTTAAAATACTATGGTATCTTCTTTCAATATCCGAATCCACTTTTATAATTAATTATGATCTCTATTCGTCTTTTACACCCACGCAATCCTCTAATCTCTGTAGCTAGTGCTAACTTTCTCTCGTGCATGCACATGCCCGCGTCCCTCTCACCCTCCCTCAGCATTCTCTAGCTCCATCGAGCACATTCATCATTTCTCTTTAGGTCGTTCACCCACGATGTGTGTAGGCCCCCCAGCTCCTTCTTTCCGGCACACACCGATCGATATACCTCTCTAGCCAGGTGTGCGTACCACAAACACAAGCTTTCCCTCTTCTCTTCTCACCGTCCATGCCCCTCTCTGTCTAATACGGTTCCACGCACGTGCACACTCCCGCCCCTCTTTTCATCGATCTCATACTCGCAGACTCCTTCCCCCTCGATATAGTAGGCCTCTCGCACCACTTCCTAGCCGCATCCCCCTCTCTCTATCCTTCTCTTCGGGCCTTATTTGCTTCTAACACATGCATGCATGTATACCGATCGATCTCCCTACATATACCTAGGTCGACTATAACTCTTTTTCCCCATGCATCGATCGACGTACCTCACAAGTTATGTCTCTCCCTTTCTCCGACAAAGGACGATTGATCTTCCTATGTAGTTACGTCTGCTTACCACATCCATACCATCCCCCCTCATCATTCGTGCATGCCTCCTGACCCGTCTCTCCCACGCACGTGCACAGACAGGCAGGCATCCCCTCTCTTATTGATATTGCAGGCGTGCCCTCCGTTTGTCTAGCAGGCCTCTCCCACCATTTGTGAGAAGCAACTCCACCACCAACCCCTCCGACACTCTAGCTCTATCTCTCTCCCAACCTTATTCCTCTCCTACACATATGCATGGGTGCCGATCGATCTTCCTCAATACATAAGGTAGGTCTCTCTCCTCCTCCACACATATACCGGCCGTTCTACCTCTATAGTTAGGTCTCTGCTTCCCCCCCACACACACCGATAGTCAAACAATGTAAGTAGGTATCCATGCCACAGAGACAAACTGTACCTGTCCCCTCTCACGTTCCAGTAGGCCAGCCATCCTATATCTTTGACGTGGCCACACACAAATTCGATGGCACTCTTTATCGATCGCGCGCGCATACACACACACACACACTTCATCCCTCTCTTCGATTCTATGGATATCTCACGCCGATGATACCTCCACTCTCTTCTCATGGATCGCCCCCTCTATATATGATATATCCAGGCCTCTGTTTCACACACATTGCATATGTTATATTTTTTGTTTGAGATATCATCGACACATATTCCCTGTCTATCTCTCACGCACCCCCCTCCCCCCAAAAAACACTCATGAACCCACACACTATCTCTCTCTAGGTTTGTATTTCTCTCACACAAACCCACGTAGGTGGTGTACATACAGGAAGAGAATAGGTGCACATACTCACGCTTCGTGCCCAGCCACACCCGCGCGGGTACACGATGGAGCTCATTTATGTACGAAATGGCAGCCCACGTGTTAACTTGAGAGCGTGTAGCGGTTGTTTACCTACGGAGGTCGTGTACCACGCGTGCACGAAACAAAGTTCGACTTGATGCATTGGCGCGTTATTTTTCAATAAAGTTATATTGCTCAATGGCATGTACACAGAATATAAAATGATTGTTATGGAGAAAAAAGTAGTCCGCTCCACTATATACAATGGAGCCTGCCTGCCGGGGTTTGTCTCTCTTCACAGTATCTCACACAAGGCGGTGGTGGCCTCTCTCTCTCACCGTTGGTCACTGATCCGGCCACATCCCTTCCGCCAGCGGAAAGGGAGGATGTGCATCATTTCTCCGTTCGACGGTGCCGAGGCAACACGTCCCGATCTGTGGTACCCACCGTTCTCTCTGACCAAGCTCCGGCGCGGTAGGGCCTACGCCGCCTGCTCGCTTCTGCAGTATGGGCAGATCCCGCCCGCCGCCGCCCTCCTAGTTACATCCCGACGACCCCCAGGTATCCCCTCCGGCCTTGCTCCACTGCCCATCTTCCCACGTTGCTGCATGTGGATCTTCCCTAGTTCTTTGCCCAAAACGTAGCTCATCCGGCGTACTTTCCATCTTGCAACTCATCCTCACACTGTTTTTGATAATCCACCATGCTGCTATCTTTCCCTTATGACATGGAATATGCTTCTTTTTTGTCGGCGTATGTGTCTTCAACCCTTTATAGGGCAGTAATTGTTTCCTTTCTACCTCTTTTTGCAAACAGGGCTATCCATTTCACCTTGTTGCTATTGTGACCTTTTGGTGAACTGCACAAATCACTTTTTTCTTAAGCGTGTTTTGTGCAGTTCCGCCAAAATGTCACATGGGCAACGTTTTTACATTTCTGCGGGACTGTAGAAAGGGAGATTGGTTTTGCTATCCTCCTCATCCAACTCCGAGCCTAATCTTCTCCAACAAGTAGTTAGTCTTAAAGAGAGATCGCAGAGGTGATCGGCTTCTATTTGTGAGTGTTATGTTTCATCATCCAGTTTCACTACTATTGTAATCACACTGACTGAATATCTTTGCAAACAGGGATGATAAGCTCGATTTTAGTGGAACTTCACAAAATGATCGGATTGTGATGTCCTCCATACACCACTTTCTTGGCTACAGAGCTGCGTGAATCTAGCTGCCAACCAATGAAAACCGTGGCCAGGAAATGGAGCCATGCCTACGAACAACATCGATCAATTATACTCAATTTTTCTTTATTTGACACCTTCTCACAACATTGTCTTCAGTTGTGATGTAAATATTGGCGCTGATCTGCGAATCATTGAGATGCATTAGCAGCCATGGTAGTTTCATTTGTATTTGATGGAATGTTGTAATGAGACAATGTTGAGGCAAGAGGACACATGAATCCTAAGTTGAAACCTTTTTTTTCTGCGGGAACCAAAGTTGGAAACTTCATAGCATTACAGTACAATTTCATTATGCTGGAAAATTATGCCAGAAACCATTCAACTTCGTTTCGCTGACATGTGGGACATCCTTCATCCGGCTCCATCTGCCATGCACCAATATTGAGTGCACAACTGCAGGGGAGATTCACCCTGGTCGTTGCACCGCAGTAATAATGACTAGTGAGCAGTCAAATCACAGAGCCCCACCTTCGCCACAATAATAAGTTGCTCGGACGAAGCAACCATCATTTCACTCTTTGTTGAATCCTGTGGTACTCCAATATTCCCTTGCTCGGACGAAGCAACCATCACTTCACCTTTCCCACACGCGAATATTGGACGATAGCAGCACAACATCAAGTGTACTCACTACTCAATTAAAAAATCAAAACCAGCCAATGAACTACTAGATGGTGAGCATTTGCTAGTATCATGTACTCCCTCTGTCTAGCTAGGGCCTAAGATAGTCATAACCCAAACAGCCCCTACGTACGCCTACGCCCTCTCCCTCGCCCACGTGCACGGTGGCTCGTAGGATGAGGAGAGGGTTTTGACTACAGCGCCCTCGCCCTCGTGGTGGACGTGCAACAATTCAGCAATATAGGACATGCAAGTTTCTCAAAGCATACCGTCAATTTCGTACGTGAAACGGTGAAAGGATCTTCGAATGATATAATTTTCAAATTATATAAAATCTTATCAATAGTCAAAGACAACCTCGAAGAATACATTAGGCCCTATATATATATATATATATATATATATATATATATGGATGAAGGGAGTAGTATTAGTCGCAACGCATGCATGCATGAGGAGTACTACAATAAACAAGAACGTCTTGGCATAGGTGCTTAACTTGTTGGTGCTAAGCATCCTTCATTTAATGATTTTGCAACTCTGTGGCCCTCCGTCCTTCAGAGTGTAAATAGTTAAGCCAATGACATGTGGGTCTACCACAAGAGGGCCCATATGTCAGTTAATGGAAGAGAGAGGTGCGTAGGCGTATTTGCGGAAGTGAACCTCTTGCGAAAGCGTGCTCCACTGGCAAACATGATGGCAGTACAGGGTAAGGCTGATTTAGTAACACCAACACACTGGCTCGGCTTATTAATTGAGTGTCCCATCTGTTGAGCGTGTATTGTCACTTCACTGACTAGGTGAATAAGTAGTTCTCTCTGACCGAGATGGGGAATAATGGATCGCCAACACTTCCTATCTACAGTATGCCTCTACTCTCATCCTGTCCAACAACAAGAACCATTGGCCAAGGCACACCTACTCCCTCCTTCTAGTTTATATGCAGGTCAATAAAGAAATCATCAACCAAGGTAGTAGTAAATGATGAGTGCCCGAAAGATTTTTTTTCCAAAAGTAGTACTCAATAATGGGCTTGTTTTCCTCAAGAAAATTGTGTTTACGAACATATTAATTGGAATGCATGCGTGTATGCGTGAAGAACAAAAGACCAGAACTTTTACATGCATCGGTGAGTTTTCTCTTAATTCTTGCATGCAACATTTTAATGAAGCTTGAAATATGAACATGTCAATGGGAGGGAGTAGAAGCCTCATGCATGCATGCATGCATGCAACACTCACACGTACACATGCATGCATGCAACACTCACGCATCCATGCGGCACACAGCACACGACGCAACACACATGCTCACGCTCTCAACCTACTCCCTCCCTCCGTGAAAGACTATACATATAGAGAATTACACATTGACCAAGAGGAACAGAACTCCACATCATTTAGAGCAAGTAGTCCCTCCGTTTCTTTCTTTGATTCGCACATCATTTAGAGCAAGTACTAGGATTCTTAAAATGCAGGAATAGGAAAAACAAAGGATTCGAGTGGCATGTCCACTTGAATCCCATAGTATTAGCGCTGAGTGTTTGATGCCACAGGAGAGAGAAAGGAAGTGAAAAAAAGTTGGAGCGGATTCTAGATTTCCAATGAAATGTTGTAGTAGTACACGTGATTCCATACTAGTAAAAATTCCTATAGGATTCAATCCTATGAATCAAATGACTAATGTACTAAGGTCCACGGTCAAGGCGGCACAGGGCGGACACGACCTCTCACTGCGTCCGCCATTGAAGCGGCGCGCTGGCCGAGGGCGCCGCCCGCTGCACGCCCGGCTGAACGAGCCTCCTCGCCGCATTTAAACGCCTACATTAAACCCACGTGGAATCCGAGAAACCTACTTCGCGTGGAAACTGGTTATTTTATGTAAATGTAATGAAATCCGGCCGTGTTTGCATGAATTTGTTTACGTACAATCTGAGTGGATTGCTCTAGTTGTCATCACACGTGAGCCAATCGATTCACACCCTTCCGCGCTCCATTTTGTCTTGTGTTACTTCCTCCGTCTAGCACGTTGACAAGTGGGCCCCATGCTCATTTGTGCCAACGTGGTAGGCAATTATTTTGTCAGAGTCAGCTATCACACCCTTCTGGTGCCACATCAACGAATCCACTAGAAACAAGTCTAGACTTGTTCAGTTCAACCGCCTCGATAGGTGTTTGGAGAGGAATTGGCCGGCGCTAGGCGGTTCTATAGGTGGGCAGGCGGCAAAAAACAGGCGAAAACACGGGAAGCAGCTAGACGAGGGAGGGAAGCTTCTACATTAGCGGGGGACGTGGCATTGGCCATTGAAAGTCTATCGCGTTACTTTTTGATAATTTTTGTGTGTCTGTGAAATTAACCTCGAGGTACTTGTTCTCAAATTAACCTCTGGGCCTTGCACGAGTGCTGCAATGTGTCAGTGTCAATCGCATGATGAACCACCAAGCTAGCAGTGGAGTTGCCAACATGCTCAAAGTGCACGCAACATTGAGTTGACAGAAGCATGCCCACTACAACATATTTTGATGTCTCCTCTAGATTACGTGACATGCTTAAGATAAAACTGTCTTATCAAGCACTGTGCATGCTCTAAATAGTAACAAATTAACATTTGGGTAGTTGATAATAACATGTGAGATTATGAATATATGTTTTTCTAAATATATCAGAACAAAGTGTTCTTTTTTTGCTGGTAGAAAAGAATGTTCAATGTAACTGATTAGCTCCATGCTGGTTTTGACTACTTTAATTTAAAAATGAACCCAGTGTTTTCTTTGGTAACACAAAATTAGTAACTAAATGGAGATTGGACACCATGTTGGTCCTACCACGTACGTAAGTACAGCAAGCAAGATTTATTCACGTACAGGGCAGGCTTGTACTTCTTGGAGAAAAGTAAAGAAAAGAAATGTGGAAGCTGACTACGACAGCATGTGAAGTTCCACTGCGAGGTTACTTGCTCCTTCTCGGTCGTCGGGAATCTATGTTCTTCCACTCTTTTTTATGTGAGCTTTGTTCATCCTTTTGCCAACACGCGGGACATCTAGCATCAAGGTGCACGTGTCATGCAAGAAAATGGAGATAAGCAGTGCATAAGTGAGTCATGCACTTCGATGGCACGTACTACGCAATATTTTTTCTCCTCGCTGGCACGTGAATCGTGCATGTACTCAATGACGGAGCACGGGATGGTAGCCATGGACATGGTCGGCCCTTTTTGGAGAGAGTACTAAATAACTTTGATGTGTCCCGTCAACTCACATAACAACGAGAAGCTTGCTTACTACGCCCTCTCCCTCGCCCACGCGCGCGCGGTGGCTCGCAGCACGAGGATAACTTTTGCTTTATACAAGCAGTGGACGTGCAGCAGTTCATTCGGTGTCAGATTGCCAGAAGTATATACAGTAGTAGTACTACTGTAGTACCATCATCATTGTTCGACTTTCAGAAGAGGCAAAGAGCCAAGTGCAAGGTCACCTAGTACTAACAGCCAAAGCTGGGCCACCTTTTTAGAGCTTGGTTAATTAACATAGGTGGCACTTGCAGCGGCACATCATTTAGAGCAAGTACTTTCTCCGTTCAGGAGCGGGACGCCGGCCAAGATCCTCTTTCCACCATTTTCTCCACTCTTTCGGCGGCATCCGACGAGCAGGAAGAGCAGTTCTCCAGCATAAACATCATATGGGTGGCCCGCCGAGCCCGGCAGTTACGAGCGAGGCAGCTCGCTGCTCCACCTACCTCGCCTAGCCCTACGGAGCAAGTTGCCACCCTAAGCCAGCGCGTGGTTCCGCAGCTGGCCGCTCCAATCCTGCTCGAGGAAGAGTTCCGAGTTGCTCCACGCCGGCTTGTCGGGGAGCATGGCGGCACGGGCATCGTCGCGGCCGTTGATGCCGCCGCATCGTACAGCGCCTCCAGTGCCTGCGACTGCGCCATCCGCCGTCGATACGCGCGTAGCCGCGCCATGCAGGCAGAGAAAGAAGCCGCCGCAGATGTCGACGAGGTGACGCGTCTACGCGGATGTCGATGAGGTGACGGCCAGCACGTCCCCGCCCGCCGCCATCATCGAGGAGAAGTAGAACACAGGAGGCCGCTACCGATTGTATCCCATGAAGGCCACCGCTGAGGCGACACCGGCGAAAACAACCAGTGTCTTACACCATTCTTCTTCGGCTGGATGCTAGAGGAGGACAAAGAGATCAGTCGGTGACCATTTAGATTAGGTATATTAATTCTACCTTTAGCTCCGGACTAGCACAGCCTATTTAATGTAAATGTAATGAAATCCGTCATGTTTTTTATGAAATCCGGTCGTGTTTGCATGAATTTGCATCCACGTTCACGCTCTCAGGCGAGCGCTGTCCGTCGCTGGAGTGAGACAACGGACTCCGTCTCTGACAACCCCGCAAAGTGCGTCACCACTTTGTGATGGCTAGGACACGACGAAAGAACAACGTCCTTCATTTCGCAGGTGATGGACATTACCGCGTGCTCGTCTAGACGGCTCGGTAGCTCATGAAGCAGCACCAACAACATGCCTTGTGCGTCTAGTACTCCATTGTAGTCGTAGTTGCTGCATGCGCAACTCGGGTTGCAGTTGCAGGTGAGCAGGGCGACGCTGCGTGGCCATCCATCAATAGTGGCTGGTATGAGGATGACATCTCCATGTGCATTCTATTTGTACTAAAAATCATGAATGAAGAGTATAAACATGTTTACGTACAACCTGAGTGGATTGCTCCAGTGGTCATCGCACGTGTAGTGTCATGCAAAGCTTCATTTATTAGGTTATAGAGTCATTTTGTTTTGGTATGTCATAGAATGAGTAACTAGCTACTAAGTTACTACTACTCAATTTACCTCTCTCCTTATTAGCTAGTTGCCACATAGGCGAATTTGCTGAGTTGGACCCGATGTTATTACTCTTGAAGTTACTCCCACTGTGGTTAGTCTTAGGCTGGTCATAGTGGGAGTAACATAGGTAGTAACTTAGATGCCACATAAGCAAAAAGGGTGAGGTGGCAAGTAGTTAATGAGGAGAGAGGCAAATAGAGTAACATAATATGTTAATACCATCACATAGCGCTTCCCAATGCAAAATGAGTCTACAAAGTAATTAATGAACACATCTATGTTACCACACATATGACACTACCCACTATGAAGGTAGTAACATACTAGACTAGTAACATATGCATGTTACTAGTCTAAGTTACTCTCCACTATGACCAGCCTTAGGCCTTGTTTGGTTCAACCTCCTCCCAAGGGGTTTGGAGAGGAATGGAGGGGAATTTGGCTTGTACATGATTTAATCCCCCACAATCCCTGTTAATCCCCATTAAAACCCCTTGAACCGCACATGCCCTTAAGGTTAAAAATGACCAGGATTACAGAGGACAGGGTACAAACTTCAGGGATTTAAAGGTGAGGGTTTGTAACGAAGACATACCAGCCTCTGACTGTGATACAAGTGTAGGAATTCCAATGAACTTGGACTTTGCTGTCCAACAAGGTTATAATTCTTGCCTATTATGTATTTTTCCTTTTTCTCCTTTTCATTTTTTTGTAATATGAGTTTGGGCACAGTGCATCATTTAATGTTCAAACTTTTTCTATCTGTGATATGCAGGCTTTTCTAGAATGAACAATGCAGAAGCTGGACCAAGTACATGACCTAATACAATTGAAAAGAAGAATAGAAAAAAAGAGCAGCCAAACTTCAAACTCCCAATCCACCCAAGAAGCTCAAAATATCTCGAGAAGTGGATATGTTCTTTTCTAAATATTTGAGGAAGCCTATCTTCCAAGAATAGTAAATTCTCTTATTCCTTTAGTTAGTTTATCATTTTATATTCAATAATTTATGAGAACTTTTTTTAGTCTAGACCTCTACCTACAAAAATAATTATAGACATTTTCTAATCTGTGAGCAAATTTCTGCACTAATTTAGATGTAGACATTTTTCCTTCATATTGTATTATGTAATCCCAACAATTTTTTTGATCAACCAAAGGTAGTTGAGATGAAAAACTTTGTACTTCATATAATTTTAGACTAAAAAGAAATCATATGGATACCAACCTAATTCATTTTACAGCTCAATGTTCATAGCCTATAAAAGGAAGTTTAACTTTCTTTTGGCTAGCATTTTTAACTATGAGGACCAGAAAGGTTTTCCTTAACATTTTTTTTGGAATGCCTTTATACTTTGTCACCGTAGTATTGCATATGTATTATATAAATTGTTAAACTATCTTTTTAAGAACCATTTCTCCATATAACAATAGTTATGCTTCTTTATTCTGTCCAGCACTCCTTTTGTCGACATAGAGGGTTTTCCTGTAAGCTATGAGAACTACTTCACTTCATTTAAAGCGAGGGGTGAGATTGGAGATGAAGTGATGAACTCGTTTATTCAAGTTCTTAACTTCGAATCAAAGATGTCACCTGACGTAAAGCCTTATATCAAGAAGTACTGTTTCACTTCCTATTTCACTGTGAGCTTTTCATTCCAACTGCCTATTTGCTATTCTTTTGACCATTTTTCTTTTTTACTTAAATTCATTGATTTTGACTAATTTATCTTTTGTTGGTCACAGAATAAATTGTTGGTTACACCTGAGTCATTTGATCCAGTTACGTGCATAAGAGAATTTGACAGGATTAATTCAGAAGAAAGCCTCTGGAAACAAGACTTGGTAAATCTCTTTCGAGTGATACTATGTTAAGCAAAATCTTTTCTGTTTGTTTTGTTATATATTCATTCTGCTTTTTTTGTTGCACAGTTATTCTTCCCTACTATAAAATCAAGCCACTGGGTTATACTTTCCATCAACTCTCTCTTTGAGAGATCTCACTTTTTTGATCCCTGTGGCACTATCCTGGGAAGTACCCAAGAAGAACTTGTTTACAACTTGGTAAGTAATTATTGAGACATAATATCCTTTGATTTCAACGGAAACAAATATTTTTTCTGCTCTACTACTTCTGAATGTCTTTAACTGTGTGTGTATATATATATATATTAAACAACTTTCCAACTGCAACATGCTTTGCAAGCTGAGTAAAAAGCCATTCAAGAATGTATTCTCTTTCAAGCTTAAACCTGTAGGACCTTACCCAACAAACTGTCTCATGTAAGTCTGTTTTCTTCTTTGTGTTTGTATATTTATTCAAAAAAATTAACTGTAACTTTATTCAACATACTTTTTCCTTCTTATTACTTTTTCCCTCCTACTTGATATTATCATACTTGATACTCCTCCTCAATTTTTTTCTTGTTTTGTATTCTTTATGCAGGCACGACTCAGGCCACTATCTGCCTTTATACATGGAAAATTTTCAAGGGAAAACTATGAAGAGTTTCAATGTGGTATTTCTTGAAAACTCTCGCAATTTTTTTTATTTTTTTTGTATGTGCAAAACTGAATCCAAAACAATGGAGTGAGATAGGCCATTGGATGTGTTGGTAGGTGGATACATCTGCTGGCCCTTTTTATCTGGCAGATGAACACCATGAAGTCCATTAAACTACATGTGCTTTCTGTTTAGCTAACTAGGATGACATGACTTTGATTGGTTCGATCGTGGTTATCTGTTCCTAGTAAACAGTAGCTAGTTGCATGCTAATCTAATTAGTTCTTTAATTGTGTTGCTAAATGCTAGTGCATCTTTGAAATGCCACAGTAGGTGGGTACTTTCGCATGTGCCAGGACTTACAGGAGGCTAGTCCTAATCCTATGCCCATTATTTTAGAAGCTAGGACTTGTCTATGTACATTGCATGCTTCGGTGGAATTGATATTATTCATTTTTCTGAAGTACGAGTTTGGTTATTATCCATGCTTCTTTTACCCAGAATATTTTAGGTCTTGTTATATGTTGTGCCATGTCCTCCCAGTACTACTATTTCAGCATGCTCATATGCTTAGTCAAGGGTTTTTCTAGTGTTTATTATCTCTGCAGCCTCCTGTAGCCAGTCAGTGCTCTGCTTCTGTAGTACTGTTTATAGTACTTCAAAAAAATTCTCAAGTCTTGTTCTTCTCTCTCTCATAATCTGTCTATATTGTCTTTCTGCACAGGACAACATTCCCAAGTACAGAATGATCTTTGTGTTCAAGTTATTCAAAAGCACCTTGAACAAGCTGAAAGAAGAAGATATACCAAGACCAAATTAACTTTTTCGCAAGATGCATCTGCAAACATTTGAATGTGTAATTTGATCTTTTTCTTTCAAAAACTTGGCGGCTTGATCGGAGCAAAGCATGCATTTCATGTCTGCAACAGTTTCATCTGTAATCGTATGCTAGTAGATGCACAGTACTAGTTGTTTAAACATATGTTACCACGGGCAAGTGCTATACTCTTGGATGTCTACTTTTCTTCGTAAACTCTATAGTACTTCTGTTGCAATCAATGTGTGTACAAAGCATATGTTTTTTTGCTAGAAGTGGAACTATGTTTTCTGTATTTTCTTGATTATTTTTCTCGCTTCCGTGTGATGCAAAGCATTTGCCATTTAGAATATAAAAAATTAGTCAATTTTTTATTATGGCCCTGCTCTACTTTTTCTACTACACTAGACTTGAGTTTTATGATAAATGTTTTTAGGTAATACTAGTTAGCAGAAACAGGCAATGCGGAAGTGCTAAGCTAGCTAGAGTAAGAAGCAGTTGCCACTTGTCAATCAGGTTTTTGTGATGGTCCGTGCTTTGTTCATCTGTAAATGTGGAGTGCTGGGAGAGGACGGCTGCTTGTTAAAAAATATGGTGTTGCTCAAACTTCAATCTTGTTTCCACATGGGTCAACGTCTGATCCTGGATTGATTATTATCATTATTAAAAAATATGGTGTTGCTCAACCTTCAATCTTCTTTCCATATGGGTCAACGTCTGATCCTGGATTAATTATTATCATTATTTATTATTCATCCCTCTTGCTGAACCTACATTAACTATGAGGCATTTACAAACTTGCTTGACGTTCATGTTGGCAAGTAGCTGACGCTATCACGTTAATGCCTCCCCCAACAAACAAAGCCACACAGCTTGTGTTGATGCAGGGGCCACACAAATGTGACGGTCTGATTAATTATCAATACTAATTAATTGTCTTCTTGTTCTTGCTTCTGTGGCTGCGGTTGTGGCATTAAACTAAGCTAATTTTTGAACGCTTTTTGATACGATGATGCTTTTGTAAATTAGATTTTTAGTTCACATTTTTTTTAAATCTAGTTCATGAAAAATCAAATTAGTTCACTTGAATTCAAAACTAGTTCACCAACATTCAAATTTTAGTTTACAAAACTCAAATTCAGTTCATGGAAAACAAAATTAGTTCATGGAAAACAAAACTCAAATTTTAGTTTACAAAACGAAAATGCTTGGGTCGTTTAGTTCATGGAAAACCAAATTAGTTCACTGGAATTCAAAACTAGCTCACTAGCATTCAAAATTTAGTTCAGCGAATTCAAATTCAGTTCATTAGTATTCAAAATAACTTCCCCTCATTTTAAATTTTAGTTCACAATTTTTTAAGTTTAGTTCATGAAAAACCAAATTAGTTCACTTCAATTCAAAACTAGTTCACCAACATTCAAGTTTTAGCTCACAAAAATTCAAATCCAGATCATCATATTTCAAAATTACTTCAATAAAATCAAATTCACTTCTTTTCACATTTAAATTTAGTTCACTTAATTCAAATTTAGTTCACTTGGATTCGAAATTAGTTCACTTTTTTTGTTTTTTAGTTCATTCCAATTCAAATTTTAGTTCAACAGAAACCACTTAAGTTCACAAGAAATTCAAAACTTGTTCACCATCATTCAAATTTTAGTTCAAGAAATTCAAATTCAATTCATTTGTATTCAAATTAAGTTCACTAAATTAGTTCAGTTGAATTTAGAGCTATTTCACCAACACTCACATTTTAGTTCACGAAATTCAAATTCAGTTCTCAATTGTATTCAAAACTAGTCAAGGTCATTTCAAATTTTAGTTCACAATTTTAAATCTAGTCCATGAAAAACCAAATTGTTCACTGAATTCAAAACTAGTTAACCAACATTCAAATTTTAGTTCACAAAATTCAAATCGGTTCATCAAATTTCAATTTTAGTTCACTAAATTCAAATTCAGTTCATCAAATTTCAAATTTAGTTCACTTGGATTCAAAATAAGTTCACTTTTTTTAACTTCAATGCAATTCAAACTTTAGTTCATGGAAAACCAAAATAGTTCCACTAGAATTCAAAACTAGTTCACCAACATTCAAATTTTAGTTCACCAAATTCAAATTCATTTCATCAAATTTCAATTTTAGTACACTAAATTCAATTTCAGTTCATTAATTTTAATTTAGTTCACTAAATTCAATTTTAGTTCAATAAAATTCAAAATAAGTTCACTTTTTTTAAGTTCAATGCAATTCAAACTTTAGTTCATGGAAAACCAAATTAGTTCACTTGAATTCAAAACTAGTTCACCAACATTCAAATTTTAGCTCACCAAATTCAAATTCAGTTCATTATTATTCAAAATAACTTCCCGTCATTTTGAATTTTAGTTCACAATTTTTTAAGTTTAGTTCATGAAAAACCAAATTAGTTCACTTGAATTCAAAACTAGTTCACCAACATTTCAAATTTTAGCTCACAAAAATTCAAATCCAGATCATCCAATTTCAAATTTAGTTCAAAAAAATCAAATTCACTTCTTTCAAATTTAAATTTAGTTCACTAGAATTCAAAACTAAATTAGTTCAGTTGAATTTAGAGCTATTTCACCAACACTCACATTTTAGTTCACGAAATTCAAATTTAGTTCATCAAATTTGTATTCAAAACTAGTCAAGGTCATTTTGAGTTTTAGTTCACAATTTTTAAAATCTAGTCCATGAAAAACCAAATTAGTTCACTTGAATTCAAAACTAGTTAACCAACATTCAAATTTTAGTTCACAAAATTCAAATTCAGTTCATCAAATTTAAATTTTAGTTCACTAAATTCAATTTCAGTTCACTAAATTTTTAATTTAGTTCACTAAATTCAAATTCAGTTCACTTTGATTCAAAATAAGTTCACTTTTTTTAACTTCAATGCAATTTAAACTTTAGTTCATAGAAAACCAAATTAGTTCACTTGAATTCAAAACTAGTTCACCAACATTCAAATTTTAGTTTACAAAACTCAAATTCAGTTCATGGAAAACAAAATTAGTTCATGGAAAACAAAACTCAAATTTTAGTTTACAAAACGAAAATGCTTGGGTCGTTTAGTTCATGGAAAACCAAATTAGTTCACTGGAATTCAAAACTAGCTCACTAGCATTCAAAATTTAGTTCAGCGAATTCAAATTCAGTTCATTAGTATTCAAAATAACTTCCCCTCATTTTAAATTTTAGTTCACAATTTTTTAAGTTTAGTTCATGAAAAACCAAATTAGTTCACTTGAATTCAAAACTAGTTCACCAACATTTCAAATTTTACCTCACAAAAATTCAAATCCAGATCATCCAATTTCAAATTTAGTTCAAAAAAAATCAAATTCGCTTCTTTCACATTTAAATTTATTTCACTAGAATTCAAAACTAAATTAGTTCAGTTGAATTTAGAGCTATTTCACCAACATTCACATTTTGGTTCACATTCAAATTCACGTCATCAAATTTCAATTTTAGTTCACTAAAATCAAATTCAGTTCATCAAATTTCAAATTTAGTTCATTAAATTCAAATTCAGTTCAGTTGGATTCAAACTTTAGTTCATGAAATTTAAATTCAGTTCATCAAATTTGTATTCAAAACTAGTTCATCTCATTTCGAATTTTAGTTCGCAAATTTTAAAATCTAGTTCATGAAAAACCAAATTAGTTCACTTGAACTGAAAACTAGTTCACCAACATTCAAATTTTTGTTCACAAAATTCAAATTCAGTTAATCAAATTTCAATTAGTTCACTAAATTCAAATTCAGTTCATCAAATTTCAAATTTAGTTCACTAAATTCAAATTTTAGGTCACAATTTTTAAAATCTAGTTCATGAAAAACCAAATTAGTCCAATTGAATTCAAAACTAGTTCACCAACATTCAAATTTTAGTTCACAAAACTCAAATTGAGTTCATCAAATTTCAACATTAGTTCAGTAAATTCAAATTCAGTTCATCAAATTTCAAATTTAGTTCACTAAATTCAAATTCAGTTCATCAAATTTCAAATTCAGTTCATCAAATTTCAAATTTAGCTCATTAAATTTTCTAAGTTTAGTTCATGAAAAAGCAAATTAGTTCACTAGAGTTTAAAGCACCAACATTCAAATTTTAGTTCACCAAATTCAAATTTAGTTCATCAAATTTCAAATTTAGTTCACTAAATTCAAATTTAGTTCACTTGGATTCAAATTCAGTTCACTTGGATTCAAAATAAGTTCACTTTTTTTAACTTCAATGCAATTCAAACTTTAGTTCATGAAAAACCAAATTAGTTCACTTGAATTGAAAACTAGTTCACCAACATTCAAGTTTTCATTCACAAAATTCAAATTCAGTTCATCAAATTTTAATTTTAGTTCACTAAATTCAAATTCAGTTCATCAAATTTCAAATTTAGTTCACTAAATTCAAATTCAGTTCACTTGGATAAAAAAGAAGTTCACTTTTTTTAACTTCAATGCAATTCAAACTTTAGTTCATGGAAAACCAAATTAGTTCATTTGAATTCAAAACTAGTTCAGCAACATTCAAATTTTAGTTCACAAAATTCAAATTCAGTTTATTAGTATTCAAAATAACTTCCCGTCATTTTGAATTTTAGTTCGCAATTTTTTAAGTTTAGCTCATGAAAAACCAAATTACTTCACTTGAATTCACAACTAGTTCACCAACATTCACATTTTAGTTCACGAAATTCAAATTCAGTTCATCAAATTTCAATTTTAGTTCACTAAAATCAAATTCAATTCATCAAATTTCAAATTTAGTTCATTAAATTCAAATTCAGTTCAATTGGATTCAAAGTTTAGTTAACAAAATTCAAATTCTGTTCATCAAATTTGTATTCAAAACTAGTTCACGCCATTTCAAATTTTAGTTCACAATTTTAAAATCTAGTCCATGAAAAACCAAATTAGTTCACTTGAATTCAAAACTAGTTAACCAACATTCAAATTTTAGTTCACAAAATTCAAATTCAGTTCATTAAATTTCAATTTTAGTTCACTAAAATCAAATTCAGTTCATCAAATTACAAATTTAGTTCACTAAATTCTAATTCAGTTCACTTGGATTCAAAATTTAGTTCACGAAATTCAAATTCAGTTCATCAAATTTGTATTCAAAACAAGTGTGACGACCCCGGCTTAATCATGCACTAACCATACACGCAAGTGCACACGATCAAGCCTAAGGACTCACTTGAAGATATCACAACACAACTATAAAACATTAATAAAGTCAAACAAGCTTTATATTACAAGCCAGGGGCCTTGAGGGCTCGAATACATAAGCTCGCATACAAGCGTCAGCGGAAGCATCAGATATCTGAGTACAGATATAATACAGAAACAGAGATAGGCCATTAGAATGGCAGGGCAAAATAAAACACTACGATCGAAAGGCGCAGGCCTCTTGCCTAGGACCCTTCGAATCCTACTCCTGGTCGTCTGTCGGATCCTCGTAATAGTACTCGCCAGGAGGGTAGTAGTAGTAGTAGCCGTCGGCGGGGGCGGCTGGCTCCGGGGCTCCGTCGTCTAGTTGCGACAAATGGATAAGGGGAGAAAAAGAAAGCAAAGCAAACATGAGTACTCATCCGAAGTACTCAGCAAGCAAGGATCTACACTACATATGCAACATTATCAAAGGAGGTTGTATATGTGGACTGGGCTGCAGAAATGCCAGAATAGAGAGGAAGGCCTAGTCCTATCGAAGACTAGCATCTTCAGCGGTCTTGCAGCATTAGAAGAGTGCAGATTAGCATAATGTAAAGTAGTAGTAGTGTTAACAACCTCGCCCAAAGATTCTTCCTCGACTCCCTGTGAGAAAGCAATTCCAGAGCCATACTATCCAGTTATCATCTCAAGTGTCCAGTTCTAGTTGTACCGATCGGGATACAACTCCGAGTGTCCGTTACCGTAGGACAGGCTATCGATAGATTGTTTCTTCCCTGCAGGGGTGCACCAACTTACCCACCACGCTCGCTTAACTCCGGCCGGACACACTTTACTGGGTCATGCCCGGCCTCGGCCAAACAATACGCCGCAACCCGACCGAATACTTAACAAAGAGGTGAGCACGCCGGACTAAACCTAGGCACCCAGGGGTTTTGGGCCATCGCCCCGGACGCTCCTCCATGTTGCGAACGCAGCCGGTGAGCAGACCTAGCCCCCCTTATACAAGTGCAAGGCATCACCAGTCCAACCCAGCACGTGCCGCTGAGTCGCTGACGTCTATTAAGCTCCAGCTGAAGTATATGACGCAGAACGCCCATACTATGCTCACGTGATGGTTAGTGCTATCAGGCCAGAGGCCCCTCGGATCAAATATCCAAACCGTTAGTGTGTTGGTAGTGCGGTAACAAGTAGAGACTCACGAAAGATGTGACCCCGTCGCCCCGTCTCGAGGACTTGCGGCAAGGGATAAGAATGCCCGGCCACGCCTCGTGTTCAACTCTCGGGCACCCTCCAGGTCCACCCGACTCCACATCTCTCGCAATTAAGCTCGCGCGGGTACCCCTCAGGGCCGACCCATCTTTAGTAACATGGTTCAGTATAAAGTCATAGTACCCATAGTATCCGTGTGTCTAACACCAAAGGGGAACCCTGAGGAATCACCCTCGATGGAATTCCACCCGATGTTATCGTCAAGGTGAACGAAGGAGGAATCACCCTCGAGGTCCACTCTTGAGGAGTTGCACGACATTGTCGTTACCGGGAATGGAGAAGGAGGAATCACCCTCGATGACCATAACCGATGAACTAACCTACAAGGTTAACATCAGAAGTGCTGATGAGGTATCACCCTCGGCACTCGATAGTAACCCAGTAGTGTCGAGCAACTAAGGGGGAAGTGATGTGCGGTGTCGGGGCCTGGTCTTCGATCCCGTTGATCGGGTCTTCTGATAATCCAGCTGGGCAGTCGGGACAAAGTGGGGGTCTCTGATGGGTCTCTACCCAGACTATACTAAGCAGTTTAGGATAAGCAAGTAGGAATCAACAGCAGGTTACAATAAACAGGCTATGCAGCAGAAATAGGATAATAGTAATAGCAGCAACTTC
Organism: Thinopyrum elongatum; assembly: GCA_011799875.1. Classification (NCBI taxonomy): domain Eukaryota; kingdom Viridiplantae; phylum Streptophyta; class Magnoliopsida; order Poales; family Poaceae; genus Thinopyrum; species Thinopyrum elongatum. The sequence continues at coordinate 387,443,367 of CM022302.1, forward strand.
TAATGCAAGCATAAGAGAGAAGAGAATAGGCGATATCGGAATGTTCAAAAGGGGGGTGCTTGCCTGGGAGCTCTGGCGGAAAGAAGGGTTGTCGGTGATGAAAAAGTCCTCAGGGGCCTCGTCAGTGCCGGGATCTACCGGAGAAGAAGAGGGGGAAGAAACAGATAAATGCACGGCAACAAAAGCAATCACAAAACATGACATGACTACAAGCTAAGCCGAAGTGATCTAACGCAAGGCTAAGTGCTACAAAGGGAGCGGGAATTTAACGGGAAAGTTTTCCCGGTTCTGGACGTCTGTCAGACAGATGAACCAGAGGGGACGGTTCCATGTTCAGGTAGTTAGGGGCACCTGACAGGCATGTGGTTTGTGTATCCGGATTCGTCTCGTTTTTCTAATCAACTTTCATGTAGAAAGTTTTTCCATCCGAGCTACGGATGAATTTCTACGAATTTCCGAAGTTTTCTAAAAATCTCTGAAATTCTGCTAAGTCTGAGAAGCCCTCAGTTTTAAACACCACTTAGCTGTTTTTCGAAGGCTATAACTGTTGTTCTGTTCATCCTATGGCTTAGTGCCCTTTACCAATTTTTATCATCTTTCTGTGATCTACATGACAGTATCATTGACATCCATGTTAGAGTTCAGTTGCTTGACCGAAACTGCATTTGAAAAGTGCCACTTGAAGTTAGTTCTAGAAACTGTTAAAATATACGAACATAGGATTTTGTGATTTTCATAGGATTTAATCCTTACATCTTTTGAATTTGGTCCAATGGGATGTTTTGAACCTTGTCAAGTGTACTACCTGCCCACATGAATTTTACTCATATTAATTGTCATTTAGTTGCTGTTTAGGGGCTGTACAGAGGGCCAGTCAGCGTAGCAACAACCAAGCTAGCTACTGCTACAGTAACTGAACGTTACTGTAGCAGAGCAGCAGCAGAATGCAGCGGTGGAAGGAGCAGGGGAGCGCGGCTACGGTGCGGCAGCGGTGGGCCACGCAGCAAGCAGCAACGAGAGCAAGGGGACGGCAGCAGCGGCAACACCAGGCAGCAGCAGCAGCAGCGCTGCGCGGCGGCGAGCTACGGGGGCGACGGCGGTAGCATGCAGCAGCGGCAGGAAGCAGCAGAGCGACGGCGGCAATAGAGCAACAGCGGGCAGAGCAAAAAACAGCGGCAACAGCGGCAAGCACGCGGGCGTGTGGGGCGCAGCCAGGGGACGGCCGGCGCGCGAGGGCAGGCGGGGAAGTAGCAGCGCGGGTGCGCGCGGGTCGTGGTTAGGGCACGGCCACGGGTAGGAGCAGGCACAGGCGCGTGTGCGTACACTGAGGCTCGAACGCGGCCATGGAAGAGGACAACCGAGCTCTGGGACGATGGCAAACGACAACGAATAAAAGAGGAAAGGGGGGGGGGAATCGATGAGGCTCACTGGGAGGAGGTCGGGGACGTGCTCGAACATGTCGGGGGGCGCCGGAGGTGGGGACCGATGGCGACGGCCGCGGCGGCTGTGGTGGAGATGGAGGCTCGATGTGGAGTATACAGGGCCCTTTGGCTTCGATCCAGAGGCGTAGGTGAAGGAGACGAGGTCGGGGAAGCTCATGGCCACCTTGTAGCAGCTCGGGGATGCGCCGGAGCATGGCAACGATGACGCGGCGACGACGGCAACGCACGGGCATCGAGCAGGAGAGGCAGGGGCGCGAGAGGGAAGAAAAAGGGGATTCTACGGTGTCAAGGAGGAGGGGCGGTCTTATCCATCTCGGGGTGTCGTCGATGCTCGACACGAGCTCATCGGCCGCATGGACGGCCGGCCTGAGGTCACGGCCATGGCTCTGTCTCTCTGTACAAAAGAAGGAAGGAGAAGGCCGTGGTGGCTTGGGCCTTGCTACTGTAGCACTAGGCTTCCAGTGTACAGTGTGCACTTAGCTCATTCTCTATTTTCTCCGTTTTAATATTTCGGTACTGTTTTCTACTTAATTCCCATAGCAAATGAATTTAGGCCAACATGAAATTTGGCGCATACTTAGTGGACCATATTTTGAGATAGCACAAAAGTTTTCATGTGGTTTGTGAAAAACATAAATGTTTATTTATATTTAAAATCCCATAATAGTTGCTGTTGAACCACTTTAATATTTTGCTAAGGATTAATTAGTGAGTCAAATGAAGTTGGTTTCCACATGACAAATGATCAGCGGAATTTATAGAACTATCCAAACATTTTAGTTTTATAGTTTGAGAAAAATAATAATTTGACTTGTTTTAGATTTAAATTTGAATTTGCATTTGATTTTTCAGGACAAGTGGCAATTTGCATAGTAATAATGATGGCATGGCCATCATTAGGGGGTAATTACTGTAGCATGATTCTCGGGGTGTTACAAATCTCCTCCACTACAAGAAATCTCGTCCCGAGATTTAAGAAGTGGAGTAAGGGGGAAGTTCTGGTTAAGAAATTTCAACAGATCTTCTCGGTCTTGGATGCTCTTCTCGAAGAGGTTGATCCCCTTCGTTGAGGTCTTCATTTCTCTTCTCCAGGTCATCATGATGAAGTCGTCATCCTTTCTTCGGATTCTTCATCGTACTTACAAAGGACAAGGGGTAACTTCGGAAGAACGGACCTCTACAAGGTTGCTTATCTGGTAGATAACATTAGGGAAGGTGGCGGAAAGTAACTCTCGAGTTGAAACTTAAGAAAATATCGAGAGCAAGGCAAGAAGGTACCATGAGAAATTTAAGCGATTGGACATCCGATCGATACCTGAACAGAGTGTGAAAAGGGGTTCAGAGCATCGGGAATAGATCATCTCTCGGAGGGTGGCTCGGGATAACACACAAAGTCATATGCAAAGAATATTTCAGAATCAAGGTTGTACAGGAGAGTCAGGTTCCGATCCTGTGGAACTGTGGGGGGTGTCGATCAAAAGTAGGGAGAACAGTGACATCTTAATGTTCATGACATCATGGTATGTCAGAGGATAGTCTGTCAGTTATGTCGGTAACATCGGCGGTACCAAGGGCGAGGGACGAAGAGAACCATTTTCCTGCTCGTTGAACGAGGCGGACCAATAGGCAAAGTTCTCTTCCATCGGTGGTTACCGGAATGTCATCAACAATAGTAATAGGGTCTTACTGGCAGAGTTATGCATCGAGGTGTTTTCATAAGCAGAGAATTAATATTGCTTAAGTCATATAGGTCACAATAAAGGTTAAACAAAACAATGGAAAGGAAAATGAAATTATCGGATTAAACAGACCAAGGAAAAGGAAGAACGTGCCTATACACTAGAATTAGGAGTATATCCTTTCCAAGGAAAACAGAACATGATATACCTAATAGGACAGCAGGTATAAAATCTTTTAGATAAGGGGAGATGGAAAATCAAGATTTCACCCGTAGGACGGTGTCCGGATAATAGATCAAGAAGCATTTGGTAATTTGCCTCCAATGTTCTTGTTGATATTCAAAATTCCACAGTCATGCTTCGTGGCAGCAATGATATGATGTCAAGTAAAGATTGGGTTCGAAGATCTCAAGAGTCAGAACGTAAGGAATAGTCAAGCACAACCAGGTCTGTGTTGGCAGAAAGTCAAGATGTCATCGATGATATCACAAATCATCGAGGGGCAGGGATGGTATTTCTAGCCATGAATTCAATGGACATCTCCGAGGGGGCCAAAATACTGTCGGTGATCATGACACATTTGTCGAGGGATCTAAAGAAGATGAGATCGATCAGCGATGACATCTAGTCAACGGGAGGATGAAGCGAAAAGTTATTGAAGCCACGCATACTACACAAGCTCGAAATCAAGCTTGTTGTTCAAGGTGAAATGACAAGGTGAGGAAGATCGATGTAAGCTTAGCTCATCGTCAGAAATTGTGCTCCGGGAATAAGGGCCAGGTAGCACGGTTAAAAATCGGTACGATAATGATATAACCGATCAGGCTAGGAATGATGTGACGGAGCATCATTCCATTAAGAATTCACAAGGGGTAGTTCAATGACACAATATCATCGAGTTATCATGGGGTAATACATGGAGGTAGATCAGTATAGAGGTTGGACAGTTGAAATGATCTGCAAAAGACAAGTATATTAACTTGTCCGGAAATGGAATCAAAAGGAATAATATGGTCGGAACCATGATTGCAAGAAATCAATTCACAGGTACAAGATGAACTTATACCAAGGGGGAATTATTTTTTTACGAGCAGTTTCCATGTTAAGTTCTACATCGGGTCCATGGGCATGAACACAAAGGTTCAAGGTTGACTCCCACTTATCCAACGCATAACCTTTCATTCACTTCTCATTTTTAATGAAGTTGAAATGTTGAAAATTTATCTGGCGTAACACCAGTAGTGAGTGACCCGTAGGAGTTTCTGGGGTCTCGCAGATGGCAGAAGCATGGATACAACCCATCGGGACATTTTACGAATCTATACAACCATCAACCAAAGCAAGGGATACGAGTTCGAAAGCAAAGTGTCGAAGTCAAGGCAGATGATACAATTTACCGAGGGTATTTGTATCAGGGAAGAACTCACAAGGTTATTGAATACGATGGACACTGTCGGATATAATCCAATAGGGATTTGGCGGTCCACAAGGGATCTGATGTGAGTATCGGTACTCAACCAGAAGGAGAAGAATGCAAAGGCATTAGATTGTAAATACAACTGAATGATTTGGTGTTTAAATACAAAGAAATCATGACTTTTAGAATGAACGATCAGAGGCAGAACTCTGATCAAAAGACGAGTAAGGTAATTAGAACTAGATGGACAATCTATCAAGGTGGAATTTGCCGAGAATCAGCTCATGTCCGGAATGACGTCTGAGCCGGAGGAATGAATTCTAGGAATCGACAAATGATAGGGATTATCCTCATTCATATTGAATCAATAGACTCGGAATGACAATGACAAAGAATGCTAACGAATATTGCGAGACATATGGATTTAACCATAATGCAGGCAGGCAAGACTTTCGGGAGCACTAGACTGCAGAGGATCTTCGGGAGATCGGATGGCAATACAAAGTATTTCGTGAAACACAAGAACAACTGGGGATGAATGGATCCCCGAAAATGTGAGGAATTATTCATAAGTATGTTCAGGCGGAAAGGAACTGCAAGGCAGTAGGTTCAGAGAATTCTCGAAATGTCAGATAGTATTTCGATATGTTGGATGGAACAAAAGAGTAACTGGAATGAATATATGTATGACAAGTGTAAGTAGTTATTCATCAGGACTTATCGGTGGTCAGGAACTGCGAAGCAGTGGGCATAGGGCCTCGGGAATCATCGAGGAGTATCTTCAGAGTCTTCTGATGGGGCAGACGATCATCTGTAGTGAAGGGGCTCTCCGGGAAGAAGTGGTTACGAGAACCTAATGCCAGAGTTAGTAAAATCTTTAACCCGAATAGAAGAGAGATCAGAGTCCCAGAGTAAAGACGAGGAATAAAAGATCCTAATACCACCCAATTGGCGACGTGGGCCCGTAAGCCACACAGCCATGTTAGTAAAACAGTTTTCCAAAGACTAGACTCAACTTTGGCCAAGGAGTTGGAAAGGGGGATTCCTATAGGCAGTCGGCTCTGATACCAACCTGTGATGACCCCGGCTTAATCATGCACTAACCATACACGCAAATGCACACGATCAAGCCTAAGGACTCACTTGAAGATATCACAGAACAACTCTAAAACATAAATAAAGTCAAACAAGCTTTATATTACAAGCCAGGGGCCTCGAGGGCTCGAATACATAAGCTCGCATACAAGCGTCAGCGGAAGCATCAGATATCTGAGTACAGATATAAAACAGAAACAGAGATAGGCCATTAGAATGGCGGGGCAAAATAAAACACTACGATCGAAAGGTGCAGGCTTCCTGCCTAGGACCCTCCGAATCCTACTCCTGGTCTTCTGTCGGGTCCTCGTAATAGTACTCGCCAGGAGGGTAGTAGTAGTAGCCGTCAACGGGGGCGGCTGGCTCCGGGGCTCCGTCGTCTGGTTGCGACAAATGGATAAGGGGAGAAAAAGAAAGCAAAGCAAACGTGAGTACTCATCCGAAGTACTCAGCAAGCAAGGATCTACACAACATATGCAACATTATCAAAGGAGGCTGTATATGTGGACTAGGCTGCAGAAATGCCAGAATAGAGAGGAAGGCCTAGTCCTATCGAAGACTAGCATCTTCAGCGGTCTTGCAGCATTAGAAGAGTGCAGATTAGCATAATGTAAAGTAGTAGTAGTGTTAACAACCTCGCCCAGAGATTCTTCGTCGACTCCCTGAGAGAAAGCAATCCCAGAGCCATACTATCCAGTTATCATCTCAAGTGTCCAGTTCTAGTTGTACCAATCGGGATACAACTCCGAGTGTCCGTTACCGTAGGACAGGCTATCGATAGATTGTTTCCTCCCTGCAGGGGTGCACCAACTTACCCACCACTCTCGCTTAACTCCGGCCGGACACACTTTACTGGGTCATGCCCGGCCTCAGCCAAACGATACGCCGCAACCCGACCGAATACTTAACAGAGAGGTCAGCACGCCGGACTAAGCCTAGGCACCCAGGGGTCTTGGGCCATCGCCCCGGGCGCTCCTGCATGTTGCGAACGCGGCCGGTGAGCAGACCTAGCCCCCCTTATACAAGTGCAGGGCGTTACTAGTCCAACCCAGCGCGCGCCGCTCAGTCGCTGACGTCTATTAAGCTCCGGCTGAAGTATACGACGCAGAACGCCCATACTATGCCCACGTGATGGTTAGTGCTATCAGGCCAGCGGCCCCTCGGATCAAATATCCAAACTGTTAGTGTGTTGGTAGTGCGGTAACGAGCAGAGACTCACGAAAGATGTGACCCCGTCACCCCGTCTCGAGGACTTGCGGCAAGGGCTAAGAATGCCCGACCACACCTCGTGTTCAACTCTCGGGCACCCTCCAGGTCCACCTGACTCCACATCTCTCGCAATTAAGCACGCGCGGGTACCCCTCAGGGCCGACCCGTCTTTAGTAACATGGTTCAGTATAAAGTCATAGTAACCATAGTATCTGTGTGTCTAACACCAAAGGGGAACCCTGAGGAATCACCCTCGATGGAATTCCACCCGATGTTATCGTCAAGGTGAACGAAGGAGGAATCACCCTCGAGGTCCACTCTTGAGGAGTTGCACGACATTGTCGTTACCGAGAATGGAGAAGGAGGAATCACCCTCGATGACCATAACCGATGAACTAACCTACAAGGTTAACATCAGAAGTGCTGATGAGGTATCACCCTCGGCACTCGATAGTAACCCAGTAGTGTCGAGCAACTAAGGGGGAAGTGATGTGCGGTGCCGAGGCCTGGTCTTCGATCCCGTTGATCGGGTCTTCTGATAATCCAGCGGGGCAGTCGGGACAAAGTGGGGGTCTCTGATGGGTCTCTACCCAGACTATACTAAGCAGTTTAGGATAAGCAAGTAGGAATCAACAGCAGGTTACAATAAACAGGCTATGCAGCAGAAATAGGATAACAGTAATAGCAGCAACTTCTAATGCAAGCATAAGAGGGAAGAGAATAGGCGATATCAGAATGTTCAAAAGGGGGGTGCTTGCCTGGAAGCTCTGCCGGAAAGAAGGGTTGTCGGTGATGAAAAAGTCCTCAGGGGCCTCGTCAGTGCTGGGATCTACCGGAGAAGAAAAGGGGGAAGAAACAGATAAATGCACGACAACAAAAGCAATCACAAAACATGACATGACTACAAGCTAAGCCGAAGTGATCTAACGCAAGGCTAAGTGCTACAGATGGAGCGGGAATTTAACGGGAAAGTTTTCCCGGTTCCGGACGTCTGTCAGACAGATGAACCGGAGGGGACGGTTCCATGTTCAGGTAGTTAGGGGCACCTGACAGGCATGTGGTTAGCGTGTCCGGATTCGTCTCGTTTTTCTGATCAACTTTCATGTAGAAAGTTTTTCCATCCGAGCTACGGATGAATTTCTACGAATTTCCAAAGTTTTCTGAAAATCTCCGAAATTCTGCCAAGTCTGAGAAGCCCTCAGTTTTAAACACCACTTAGCTATTTTCCGAAGGCTATAACTGTTGTTCTGTCCATCCTATGGCTTAGTGCCCTTTACCAATTTTTATCATCTTTCTGTGATCTACATGACAGTATCATTGACATCCATTTTAGAGTTCAGTTGCTTGACCGAAACTGCATTTGAAAAGTGCCACTTGAAGTTAGTTCCAGAAACTGTTAAAATATACGAACATAGGATTTTGTGATTTTCATAGGATTTAATCCTTACATCTTTTGAATTTGGTCCAATGGGATGTTTTGAACCTTGTCAAGTGTACTACCTACCCACATGAATTTTACTCATAATAATTGTCGTTTAGTTGCTGTTTAGGGGTGTACAGAGGGCCAGTCAATGTAGCAGCAACCAAGCTAGCTACTGCTACAGTAACTGAATGTTACTGTAGCAGAGCAGTAGCAGAATGCAGCGGCGGGAGGAGCAGGGGAGCGCGGCTACGGTGCGGCAGCGGTGGGCGCGCAGCAAGCGGCAGCGAGAGCAGGGGGACGGCAGCAGTAGCACTGCGCGGCTGTGAGCTACGGGGGCGACGGTGGTAGCATGCAGCAGCGGCAGGAAGCAGCAGAGAAACGGGGGCAATAGAGCAGCAGCGGGCAGAGCAAAAACAGCGGCAACAGCGGCAAGCACGCGGGCGCGTGGGTCGCAGCCAGGTGACGGCCGGTGCGCGAGGGCAGGCGGGGAAGCAGCGGCGCGGGTGCGCGCGGATCGTGGCCAGGGCGCGGCCACGGGCAGGAGCAGGCACAGGCGCGTGTGCGTACACTGAGGCTCAAACGCGGCCATGGAAGAGGACGACCGAGCTCGGGGACGACGGCAAACGGCAACGAATAAAAGAGGAAAGGGGGGGAATCGATGAGGCTCACTTGGAGGAGGTCGGGGACGTGCTCGAACATGTCGGGGGGCGCCGGAGGTGGGGACCGACGGTGACGGCCGCGGCGGCTGTGGTTGGGATGGCGGCTCGATGTCTAGCATGCAGGGCCCTTTGGCTTCGATCCAGAGGCGTAGGTGAAGGAGACGAGGTCGGGGAAGCTCATGGCCACCTTGTAGCAGCTTGGGGATGCCCCAGAGCATGGCAACGATGACGCGGCGACGACGACAATGCACGGGCGTCGAGCAGGAGAGGCAGGGGCGCGAGAGGGAAGAAAAAGGGGATTCTAGGGTTTTGAGGAGGAGGGGGCCGGTCTTATCCATCTCTGGGTGTCGTCGATGCTCGACACGAGCTCATCGGCCGCGTGGACGGCTGGCCTGAGTCCACGGCCATGGCTCTGTCTCTCTGTACATAAGAAGGAAGGAGAAGGCCGTGGTGGCTTGGGCCGTGCTACTATAGCACTAGGCTTATAGTGTACAGTGTGCACTTAGCCCCTTCTCTATTTTCTCCGTTTTAATATTTCAGTACTGTTTTCTACTTAATTCCCATAGCAAATGAATTTAGGCCAACTTGAAATTTGGCGCATACTTAGTAGGCGATATTTTGAGACAGCACAAAAGTTTTCATGTGGTTTGTGAAAAACATAAATGTTTATTTATATTTAAAATCCCATAATAGTTGCCATTGGACCACTTTAATATTTTGCTAAGGATTAATTAGTGAGTCAAATGAAGTTGGTTTCCACATGACAAATGATGAGCGGAATTTATAGAACTATCCGAACTTTTTAGTTTTATAGTTTCAGAAAAATAATAATTTGACTTGTTTTAGATTTAAATTTGAATTTGCATTTGATTTTTCGGGACAAGTGGCAATTTGCATAGTAATAATGATGGCATGGCCATAATTAGGGGGGAATTACTGTAGCATGATTCTCGGGGTGTTACAACTAGTTCATGTCATTTCGAATTTTAGTTCTCAAATTTTAAAATCTAGTTCATGAAAAACCAAATTAGTTCATTTGGATTCAAAACTAGTTCACCAACATTCAAATTTTATTTCACAAAATTCAATTTCAGTTCATCAAATTTTATATTTAGTTCATTAAATTCAAATTCAGTTCACTTGGATTCAAAATTTAGTTCACGAAATTCAAATTCAGGTCATCAAATTTGTATTTAAAACTAGTTCATGTCATTTCGAATTTTAGTTCACAAATTTTAAAATCTAGTTCATGAAAAACCAAATTAGTTCACTTGAATTAAAAACTAGTTCATCAAATTACAAATTTAGTTCACTAAATTCAAATTCAGTTCACTTGGATTCAAAATTTAGTTCACGAAATTCAAATTCAGTTCATCAAATTTGTATTCAAAAGTAGTTCATGTCATTTCAAATTTTAGTTCACAAATTTTAAAATCTAGTTCATGAAAAACCAAATTAGTTCACTTGAATTCAAAACTAGTTCACCAACATTCAAATTTTAGTTCATAAAAGTCAAATTCAATTTTAGTTCACAAAACTAGTTCACCGACATTGACATTTTAGTTCACAAAATTCAAATTCACTTCATTAAATTTCAACTTTAGTTAACTAATTTCATGAAAAACTTCCCCTCATTTTAAATTTTAGTTCACAATTTTGGTTTTTCACAAACTAGATTTTCAAAATAACTTCCCCTCATTTTAAATTTTAGTTCACAATTTTTTAAGTTTAGTTCATGAAAAACCAAATTAGTTCACTTGAATTCAAAACTAGTTCACCAACATTCAAATTATAGCTCAAAAAAATTCAAATCCAGATCATCAAATTTCAAAATTAGTTCAATAAAATCAAATTCACTTCTTTCACATTTAAATTTAGTTCGTTGAATTCAAATTCAGCTCACTCAGATTTGAAATTAGTTCACTTTTTTTGTTTTTTAGTTCATTGCAATTCAAATTTTAGTTCATCAGAAACCATTTTAATTCATTAGAATTCAAAACTTGTTCACTAACACTCAAATATTAGTTCAAGAAATTCAAATTCAATTCATTTCTATTCAAATTAAGTTCACATCATTTTGAATTTTATTTCACAATTTTTTAAATTTAGTTCATGGAAACTAAAGTAGTTTAGTCGAATTTAGAGCTATTTCACCAACATTCACATTTTACTTCACGAAATTCAAATTCAGATCATCAAATTTGTATCCAAAACTAGTACACATCATTTCAAATTTTAGTTCATAATTTTTTTAATCTAGTTCATGAAAAACCAAATTAGTTCAATTGAATTCAAAACTAGTTCACCAACATTCAAATTTTAGTTCATAAAATTCAAATTCAGTTCATCAAATTTCAACTTTAGTTCACTAAATTGAAATTCAGTTCATCAAATTTCAAATTTAGTTCACTAAATTCTAATTCAGTTCATCAAATTTCAAATTTAGTTCATTAAATTTTCTAAGTTTAGTTCATGAAAAAGAAATTAGTTCACTAGAGTTTAAAGCACCAACATTCAAATTTTAGTTAATCAAATTTCAATTTTAGTTCACTAAATTCAAATTCAGTTCATTTGGATTCAAATTCAGTTTCACTTTCTTTTAACTTCAATGCAATTCAAACTTTAGTTCGAAAACCAAATTAGTTCACTTGAATTCAAACTAGTTCATGAATATTCAAATTTTAGTTCACCAAATTCAAATTCAGTTCATTAGTATTCAAAATATCTTCCCCTCATTTTAAATTTTAGTTCACAATTTTTTAAGTTTAGTTCATGAAAAACCAAATTAGTTCACTTGAATTCAAAACTAGTTCACCAACATTCAAATTTTAGCTCACAAAAATTCAAATCCAGATCATCAAATTTCAAAATTAGTTCAATAAAATCAAATTCACTTCTTTCACATTTAAATTTAGTTCGCTGAATTCAAATTCAGCTCTCTCGACTTTGAAATTAGTTCACTTTTTTTGTTTTTTAGTTCATTGCAATTCAAAATTTAGTTCATCAGAAACCACTTTAATTCTCTAGAATTCAAAACTTGTTCACTAACACTCAAATATTAGTTCAAGAAATTCAAATTCAGTTCATTTGTATTCAAATTAAGTTCACATCATTTTGAATTTTATTTCACAATTTTTTAAATTTAGTTCATGGAAACTAAATTAGTTAAGTCGAATTTGGAGCTATTTCACCAACATTCACATTTTACTTCACGAAATTCAAATTCAGTTCATCAAATTTGTATTCAAAACTAGTTCACATCATTTCAAATTTTAGTTCACAATTTTTAAAATCTAGTTCATGAAAAACCAAATTAGTTCAATTGAATTCAAAACTAGTTCACCAACATTCAAATTTTAGTTCACAAAATTCAAATTCAGTTCATCAAATTTCAACTTTAGTTCACTAAATTCAAATTCAGTTCATCAAATTTCAAATTTAGTTCACTAAATTCAAATTCAGTTCATCAAATTTCAAATTTAGTTCAGTAAATTTTCTAAGTTTAGTTCATGAAAAAGCAAATTAGTTCACTAGAGTTTAAAGCACCAACATTCAAATTTTAGTTCACCGAATTCAAATTCATTTCATTAGTATTCAAAATAACTTCACCTCATTTTGAATTTTAGTTCACAATTTTTTAAGTTTAGTTCATGAAAAACCTAATTTTTAGTACAATTGTATTCAAAAAAAGTTCACCTCATTTTGAATTATAGTTTAGAATATTATAAATTTAGTTCACTATAATCCGAATTTAGTTATATTTGCATCTTAGTTGACATTAGTTCACTTAATTTGAAAACTACTTCACTAAAACTCAAAATTTCTTTACTTGAATTCAAACTCAGTAAAGTACTATCGGAATATACTTCAACAAAATTCAAATTCAATTTGTTTGAACAGAAACATGTCTTTTACTGCCCTTTTTGTACTTGTTCTTGCTTTAGTATTTTCTCAGTTTTGTTTTTCCTAAATCAAAATTTTTCAGGGTAAAATGTATATTCATGTCCAAATTCGTGAACATCATCTTCAGTACGAAACGAAAAATAAGATCTCATATATCACAGTGGCATCAACTAAAAATGATATATTGAATGCAAACAGTCTGCCATGTACTATTCCTCATACTACCATATAATTTCTAGTTGCACACTACTATTTCAATAAGAAACAAGTGACACCATTTCTAATTACAGCAAAAATCATTTTCTGTTCTATATTTCCCTTAAAAAAAGTAATACCAAAATGTATGCTATAGCCTATATGCATAGCCTCTCTTTTTATATCCAGCAAACAAAAAATACATTTTTTCCATTTCAGCTGAAGTGCTTCAACAATTTCTTCTTCACTCTTTTTATGAACTACTACTCACACTTTCATATTGAATTTTTCCTCTTTTGCGCAGCACACTTTTGAGCTTCAATTTCTGAACGAGACTTCAATCTATTCCCTTTTTTGACTGACTTGTTCCTTTTAACAGCAGGATCTCTCATGCCCATGTTCCCATTATTGTTCATTTCATTTTCATCTACTTCTTGGTTTCTTTCTATTCCTTCTATCCCAAAAAGATACTTTTTATGCACAACCTTCACTGCATCTAATAATTCTTGATAATACCCAGAATCATGACTAATGTCGGAACAGACCTGACCAACATTATTCATAACAATTGCATACCGCATGGCATTGTGTGACTGGTCTTGGGATTGTGCACCAAGAACATCAAACTTGTGCTTCCTTAGTTCAATCTCTCTGAATTCTCTTGTCCATCTTGCCACTATGTATTTTTCTGGTATCTTGAGGAAATCAAACTGAGTAATCAGTCTCGGAATATGGCAGCATAGAATTCCATCCCTGTCAAACTTTCCACAATCACAGTCAAATTCCTCAGCAGCTCGATCTACATGCACAGTAAATATCTCCCTGTCAAATTGTGGGTTCTCATACTCAAAGTTTCTTTTAAGTTCATATGTTTTATCTTTCTCAATCTCTTTCACTCCAAAAGCGGTTGCATTCGTCATCTCTGTCAGGAACTTGCAGTATATGGCTCTAGTATATATCTCAGCTGCGTGTCGTTCAACCCGCTGATATCCCCACATAACAGGAACTTTCTCATTAGACAAGAACCTATCTTGGTTTTCTATATGTATCACATTCTCCTGGAATAATTCATATTGACGGATAAATGTTTCAATTGTGTCTTTCCTCAAAACATAATCCTTAAAGTTAGAGTTGAAACTCTCACTTCTGCTTGTTGATCTAGTGAAAGGACAGAACACTCTTTGGAAGTAAGCAGGTACATAGTACTCCCTATTCTCCCACATCCGCTTGATGTGAGCATGTTTCCACAGTTGTACTTCTCCAACATTTCATGCCATTTTCTTTCGAACTCCTCAACTGTTATTGATTGCATGATACATTCATCCAGGTCCTTCTCCATCCCTTTCTTCAAATGAAAGTAAACTTTCAAATTCTCCCTTGCTTTCCTCCAAACATGCCAAATACAAAATCTGTGTAATGCATCTGGGAACACCTTTGGAACTGCTACTTTCATAGCAGCATCTTGATCAGTGAGCACAACTCTTGGCTTCTTTCCACCCATCACTTCAACAAATGTCTCAAATAGCCACTTGAAAGTATCTGCTTTCTCATCCTGCAAAAGAGCCCACCCAAAGACAATTGTTCTCAAGTGGCCGTTAACTCCTATTATTGGCGCAAAAGGCATGTTATATTTGTTGGTGCTGAACATTGTGTCAAACGAAATTATAACTCCATACAGCAGGTAATCCAGCCTTGACCTTGAATCTATCCAGAACAAACTAAGGATGGAATTAGAAGAATCTCTTTGTGCCTTGTATACGAAACCAGGCTTATCAACTTGCAACTTCTCAATATAATCCAAAGTGTGTTCTATGTCTATGTTTCTTCTTTTTTCATGCTTGTCTTGCTTCAAATTGTCAAGTTTCTTCACATCAAAAGTAATATTCCCAAATTTTCCACCACATAGCTTCCTAAATATGCTCATGATTTTCCTAGGTTTTATTCTGTGTTCCTGCAGCAGCTTGGATAACAATTTCTCAGCATCATTCATGCTTCTATGACTAAGGAAGAGCTGTGTTAGAAATGGAGAAGAAACCAAAGTATGGTTATGCTTCAAATCTTGGGATTGAATGTGCCATTTTCCATCTTCCAAGCTGACTGTAACATGCATTTGGCAGTTTGTTCTTTGAGGAACATTTCTCCTCCTTTTTCTTGCCCTTGTATATGTTGATACAGTCTTCCTACTCTTATTGCAAACAAAATATATCTTTCTATTCTTGTGATTTCTTCCTTTCTTTATTCCAAATCCATTCGTCAGAGCGTACACATTAACAAACCTTTTAGCCTCATCCAGAGTAGTGAACACCTTCCCAACTTGAGGCACATTTGTTTTCTCTAATTCATCTGGTGTCGGAAACATATATTCTTCATCTTTGCAAACACCATCATCATCTTCTTCATCAGAATCCCCACTGCTACTACCAACATCTTGGTTTGTGTATTCAACAGCCTTCTCACAAGTAAGTACATCCTACACAATTGTAAATACAACATGAGCAATGACAAACAGAAACTATATACTTTTTTTGAATAACTTTCATGAAATTACAACAGCAAACAAAAAATTACATAGTACATACCTTCTCACAACCAAGCTCCACCCTCGCTGCATTTCCATTTTGAAGAGAAGACATAATATCTCCTGCTAGTTCAGCATCTTGATTTCCACTTATGACACTAGAGGAAGGACCTGAAGAACCTCCAACACACTTTTGTTGCTGTTGAATATATATCTACAATTTTTGCAGAAAAACATCCAATTTAACACCATGTAAATAAAAGAATAGATTGTACAAAGAGGTTGTTAACTCTTCTTCGAAATACCTCTTCAATTTATTGACCATTTGATGCAAAATTATCTTGTTCATTATCATCTCGTTCAGTCATGCGTTCTACAACACATTGCGAACTAATAACTGTTTACGCAAATGATTCCAATTTTTCCTGCCTGCTTATTTTTTCTTGACTTAACATATGTTCCTGACTACTCAGCACTTCCTGAAATAATCAAGCAAGACAATTTTAACAATTTATTAAGAATGATTTCTCTCTAAGGAGAAACTTCGCTCGAAAAATTGAACTCCACACCAACTTCACTTTCTTACTTCTGTTTTCTTCTTCATTTCATGATACATCACATATTGGTCAAATTCAAGCATAACATCATCACCCTGCAACAAGTAAAAAATATATACTTTAATAAACTTTTTTTTTCACAACTGTCTATGGAAACAACCTGATGGTTTAATTTTAAAGATCAGTGTAAAAAAAACATACAGCAATATTTACTCCCAAACTTCTATCAACTTGATCACTCATTGTTAACATCTTTCCTTTTTCTTTGCTCTTCACAGGTTTCTTCTTACGTACTATTGTAGTTCTTCCACTTGAAGGCACCTAACACAAAAATAATATACTTTTCAGCAAGCTCAGTTGATACCATATATTGCTGTCTAGGGGGTTCCCCAATTGAATTTAAAATAGCAGGACTTGTTCTTATTAAAATGAAGATCATCAGTGTTAATCATATTCAGTAGACAACACTTTCTTTTAATTTCTTTTGGACATGTAAAAGTTTATATGCTTGGAAAATTACTAACGCTTCCTCCATTTTGTGGCAACAAATTAAGTTTAACACAATAACAACATACTTACTTTAATTTCAAATTCACCAAACAATAAATTGCCTTTTTAATTCAGAGTGAAACCTGAAGTTTTCCTTGAATTTGAATTTCACAGTACAAACCCTGCTCCCTAGAAGTACATATGTTTATTAAATTGGCTATCTAATTCATTCAAATTAATTTTAACTCTGTGCTTTTTTCTAACACATATGTTTGAAGGTCACTCATGCGTTTGGTCCTCTGATCTGAGGTGAGCTGCCAAGTGATGAGGCAAATAGTATCAGAAAATATCATTGTTCTCCACAAGGAACTACTAGCTCTTCGATCTTGTATCCTACAAATCACCCCATGTGTTTAAGGCATTGCCGCTCTCATGATCAAATCTCAACAAATTCGAGCACCATATGGTTCTACACTAGGCAGGGACAAATATTCAGATGCATCAGAGAAGTAAGCATCTAACAATAATAGATATTTAGAAGAATAATTTGGCCTCAACTGCCACTATATTAGTCTAAATAATCTACACCATTTTTCTATCGCTGTTCTGAAAGAACAATAAGATCTTACTGATGCACTTTTTTTATCTGAAAAAACACAAAGAAGATGAAGACTAGCACCTGGGATCTGGACGATCGACCGGTAGCACATAAGCTTTTGATTGGCAAGGAGGCAAATATTGGCCGATTTGATGCCCTCTCATCCACGCCGGCGACATCGCCACCGGAAATCTGCGCCGCCGCCGCCCGCGGCTCTGTTGCTGCCATATGCACGCGAATTCCGCCCTTGGGGACTGCTCGAGACCTATCCCTAGAATTATTCCCCTATTTCTTTCCTTACGATCCTTTTTCTCTCAAGTCACTTACTTGTGGGCCCTGTCTCCTTTCTATAGGGACCTAAAAAATAATTCAATGCTGCCCCAAGGTATAATTTTGAAAAGCACTGACAACATGCAAGAACAGACGGCTTTTTTGTCAAAAACACATCACGTTTAGGCAAAATCCCCATTCTGTTCTCTTTCATTCCACTGTTCTTTATCTTTTGCTGTGACGACTCACGACCCTCCCCTGGATCCCCTCTCGAAAAATCGCTCTCCGCCAAGATCGACGCAGGTTTGCTGTAAATAATTTTGTTTCTCTATCGATCCCTAGCTTCTAGATCGTACCTTTGCCGAAATTAGAACCCTAGGCTAAGCTTTTCTTCCCCACATTCCTCAGACACGCTGGATCTACTAATTCTTAGGCAGTAGTAGGATTCTATGACTAGGTTGCCGCTGTTGTTTTTGTTGAGATGATTAAACTGTTTACCCTAGTGTCAAAATCTCAGCCTAATTATAGATCTATCCGCACTTCACCGAGTTCTCTTTTTTATTCAGAGAATCCTGCCCCAGAAACTGGTTTGGTCTGGTCTGGTTCCTTCCGACCTTCACACCACAGCCGTGCAACATGACTGCAACTGTAGGAATTCTTTGTTTGTGAGCGCAACTGTAGGAATTCTTCAGTCAATGTTTGCCCCTTCCTATGATGTTACCTCTTATAGGATTATTATTTTTGGCAGCCACCACATGAGTTTTCCTGCAGATCTAGATCCATCCATATAAGTTCTAGCAGTACCATGTATACACTTCGTGCATGTGCATCGCAGGTGCACAAATCTGGCTAAACTAGTGCAGCATTTTCACATGTGAAATTCTGAATTTCAGATAGTATCAGTGCTAGGAATCGAAGGTGATGCAGTCACAACACAGCATTTTTACTTTCACTACATCATTTTCACCTAACATCATCTGGCGATTAAAAATAGAATAGGGATGGATGCGTCTTGGCAGCCATGAGAAAAATGCTACTCTGCTTTTGTTATCTATCACCCTATTGTTGTGATGATGTCCAGTGGCCTCACAGCTGCATTGCCCTGTCCGTGTTGCTGAACCGTTTTCACTTAATTTCTTAACATTATATCACAATTAAAAATTCAAAATGGAATTGGGATGCACGAGTCTTGCTGATACAGCCATTGGTCAATATATAGTAGGCATTTTGGGGGCCATGACAATGCTACTGTTCTGTTCTTCTTTTCAGCCTCGCCTGTGTATAATTTCTTCCTGATACGCTTCACTTTAAAACTGTACATGGTAAAATGGAAATGGGTTGGTTGTGTCCTGATAGAGTGATAGTCATGAGAATATCTTACCGCTGCTTCTTTTATTTTTTGCCTTTCCTGTGTACAGTTTATCCTTGGTATGCTTCCCTGTTACTGTTATGTCAACATGATATCTTCTGTGCTCTTCAACTAAAATCACTAAGCCTATAATTTTTGTGTTGTTCTGTGCAGATGAATTCTGTATATCTAAGCTTCCTCAACAAGAGGAGCAACCAGCAGCAGCCTGACCCTCAATTAAGTGAGCTAAATGCACCAAAGAGATTAAAAGTAAGGACAAAATTCATCTCACTTATTTATGTTTTTGCTTTGTTCCCAAATTCTTAAAAGTTCCCAAAACTAAATTTACTTCAACTGTTCTTTCTCCCCTAAATACAACACTTGAACTATAACATGTTTTGCTTTTTCCCAAATGTAATTCATTCATTCTGTCCACCAGGTCATTCAAATTGACCATATCAGTCTGCTAATCAAGTTTATATCCGAACTAAATGAGGAGCAGAAGCTGATAGTTCGTAAACTTGGGTTCGGTTCTTTGCTACATATCTCATGCGACTGCATATTGGATGACATATTTGAATGGTTAGGAATGTAGTTCAACACAACCACATGCAAAATTGAACTAAGGAATGGGTTCAAGTTCCAGTTCACTGAATCTGTTGTACACAAAATCCTAGGGATTCCATGTGGGGGTTTTAAAATACAAACAAAGCCTACCAAACAAACTGTTGATTTCATGAATACATTTCTTGAAACAACAAAACCAACCCCAGAACATTTGCTATCAATGTTGTCTGAAAACATATCAGAAGAAGCTTTCTCTAGGATTTTCATGCTCCTAGCACTTTCCACTCTTATTGCACCCAGTTCAAAAGGAGTTCTGAGCAAAAAATACTACAGTGCCTTGGTCAATATTGAGTCAGTTCCAAAATACAATTGGTGCCTCTTTACCCTGTCATTCTTGGTACACGAGATAAAAAATGCAGTCAAGTCTAGGAAACAAGAGGTCAAATCTGCCAGGAGGTTGCAAACTACTATTAATGGTAAGAAATTAATAGAATTTCATCATCTTTTTGTTTTCTACTTCTTCTTTTTTGCTTTAGTTCATGTCAAAGACATATTCTAACTGGCTTTGGTTTTGTTCCAACTTTTTGGCAAACTTTTGCAGATTACACACTTTGAATTCTTGATCACTTCTGACTACAAGATTTCAACCAATACCTTCCCAAGACTTCCTTTGTGGTCAGCAACAATGCTCAGATCATTCATTGCTCTAGATACAAAGCCTGGAGTGAGTCTCCAGTTTGGCAGGCTTGAAGTAAGAACAAAAGACATCTATCAACATTTAATTTTTTTAATAGCACTCTTTTTCTCATGAAAATTAATTAGCTGAAAAACCGCTTCCATATTTCCTCCAAACAAAAACAGATGAAGCACATAACAGCAACTCCATTCACTGATTCAATGGATGAGTCAGCTCTGCAATTACCTGAGTCAATTCTGCACTACATCAACAGCAAGCTGCCCTTGATTCACAACATATAGGTTTGGAAATCTAATACAGAGTAACAACACTTGTCTTTTACTTACAACCTAGTAGGTTCTTCTATTTTTTATGCTTGCTCCTTGCTCACTTCATACATTTCAATTCTCATCTTCTTCAAAGCAGGAAAAGATTAAGCTTGAGTGTAGCTCTCAGAGATTTTGGCAAACAATTTTAACAAAGTCTCTTCCAACACTGGAATCTTATGTTGATGGTGTACTCAGCTTATTACCCTTGAGTATTCCTTCCAAAGATAGACCTGAATATCCAGCTTCTACAGTTCTAGCTCTTTCAGGAGTGCACTTGGGTAATGGTGTAACTAATGCTGATGCAACTTGTCCCGTGATACCCAATTATCGAATGCAGAAACATCCACACTTGGACTCATTCATGTATTCAACTGATTTCTTGGATTTTCCTGGACCTCATTTATATCCTCCAAGCTTTGATTCAGAATATACTCGAGCAGTAATTGATTCAATCATTCTAAATTTCTCTGAATGCCTGCTTATTGATGGGCCAATAAAGTTTGACCCTCCGGTGTCACTTGGATCACCAAATACCAAAGATTTAGCTGTTCTAGAAGTTTTCAGCAGGGAACAAGTTAATGAAAACTTTAACTACACAGTCACTTCTCCTAAAGAAGGTAATATGAGTTCTTATACAATAAAACTTTTTTCTGTCCAATTGTATTCACCCCTTTTACTATAATTATAGTTAATAATTTTTTTGGTTATTTAAATTACTTACAGTATCTCTAGTTCTTTCTTATTATTAATCAATAACTTTTTATTTTTCTGTTTATTCATTGTACAAATACCAGTGATTCTGGATTCGCTAAGAAATGAACCAACCTGGGAAGACTTGAATTCAACAATAAATCGTAATTGGAGACAAGAGAAATTTAGCTCTACTCACTGGAAATTTATCTCAGCTAATTCATCTGTCACAGGTACTTTCAATTCCTTTTTTTTCTTTCATAAATTAAAGTTTACTTTCCTTTTTTTCTTTCATGTTCATATTGACATAAGTTTATTTTCTTTTTGTCTTCATGCCAGGAAATTCTTTGTACTGTGCACCACATCAAGGTGAACTAGAAGCATTAGAAGACAATTCAATTCTCATTCATTCACATCCCTACCAACAAACACTTGCAAAAAATAATGAAAACTATCTCCCATCTAGTCAAGTGTCTTAGCGAGAAGCTGCACCCAATTCTTTCCCAGCAAATTATACTGAGGATGACACCCCGAATTTCAATGCAATAACTGATGCACTACAAGATCCAGTCCCACCCAATATGACTGCTTATCAAACAAGCACCTACTCTCATCTGGGTTCTTCATCCCAACTTGTTAAACCTGGGACTCATTCATATCCTAGGTTCTTGAATCCTAATTCTTCATTCCTGTATAGCAATAGTCCACTTAGGCCTTTCAAGATCAACTCTCCACAACCAGAAATTACTTTTGGAACTCCACTTAACGATCCAGCGTTGCTTAAACTCATGGAAGAATTTGAAGCTAAATCCAAAAGGAATGAAATAGAGGCAGGAAAGAAGAAGTTTCAACATTTCTCTTCTGCAAAAATGGTTTAGCAGTTCCAACAAGTTATCTTCTCAACACCAGTGCAAATTGAATTCTACAAGACAACGTCTGCAGCTCTTCCAGTTCTGGACTCAAGGTAATTTTTCCAAATAGTATTTCTGTTAACTGTATAAAACAGTCAAAGTCTTCATTCTCCTGTATCATACATACTATTTCTTCATTTTTGCCTTTTTTTAGTAACTTCTCGTTGAAAGTTTGTAACATTATTTCAAAACAACAGTCAAAGAATATTCCAAGTGAATGAAGTTTGGGTTGACCAGGAAACTTTAACTATTTCCTTGAGGCCTGGTTGCTGGATGAATCCGCACTCTCTGGATTGTTACTCAAAAATGCTCAATACGGACGAACTAATCCGTGGTAGGCAAGGCCTAATACCAAACACTGATGTTATTAGGCACATTGTCCAAAGAGAAGATATGGTATTATGCATTTACTTCTTTTTCTTCTCTTTTTTCCATTGTTCTCGTGTGTTATCATATGTTAGTTTCACCAAAGAAAATTTTCTCTTCTCTGAATTATCAGGAAATACTCATGAGGCCTCTGCTGGATCATTCAGACCCAATATGCAGAGACATTTTAAGTGAAGCAAGAGTTGGCTTCAGATTGGAAATAGCAAATTTTGTAAGTACTGTTCTTTAAGCATTTTTTTCTTTTTACTGAATTCTTCAACTGGAAATTATTGAACAGAACAAACCTACTTTGAATTTTTACAGGTCCACTTGCCTTGCTTCAATGATAAGCAATGGATTCTAATAACAGCAAACCTAGAAAGTGGAAGGTTCTTTGATATTATGAATCCTGATGGGTCTGGAAATGACAGACTCACAACTATCATAAGCACTGTCTGCTACAATTTCAAGTCACTGTTTGCGCTCATCTACCCTAACTGCAGTGCATTCAGCATCAAAGACTTTGACTACAGATTCCTTGCAGTTCCTAGAACTCATTTCAGGTTACGGACTTTGACTTTTTATGTCACTTACTGTTTTTTGCTGCAATTCATGCAAATCATGACCAAATTCTTTTTCAAGTTAGGAATTCTTTGTTTTTTTAACTGGTTTGAAACTAACATGCTAGCCAACCTGTTTTCGCCATTGCAGGTACGACACAGGTGTTTTCCTACTTCAAATACTTAAAACATATCATGGAATGGGAGTTCTGGGGTTCTCTACTGTAAGTGTTTCTTATTTCAAAACAACATATCCTACTTACAAATCTTTTATTTGATAGAAGAAAAAATAATTAAATCAGACTCACAACTCTGCAAACAGGTCGATTTGCAAGCTATGCGTGAAATATTCTTGTATGAGATTGCAACCTACCAAAGTAGTGAGGTGCAACTACCAGTAGTGAGGACATTTCTTCAAAATCACGTAAGTTAGAAACTCCTTCTTCAATTCATACTGTCTTTGACTAACATTGGTAGTAAGGGAACTATATAGCCAAAAAAGTCAATGAATCTCTTCTGCTTTTATTCTACAGGGTTTCGGTCATTCAAATAAAAGGACCTTTTGCAAACCAAGAGAAGGAACTGCTGAAAGGTAGGCTCTGTAAGAAATCTGTGATTCAAAAATAGTATACTAGTTTCCATGAGCTAGTCAATAAATAATTAAAGAGAAAATAGACATAATAAATTTTCTTTTTATTACAAACTAAATGTCTTCTATTTTTTTTTCAGGACCACATGAGGGAGTAAAATGGTTCACTACTGATTTTGGAGAGCTTCACATTTTAATGTAGAATCAACAGTCAAAACCAGTCATACTTTTGTTGTTTCTGATTTCCATTTTTTTTAATTCAGTTGTACTTCTTAGAATAAAATTTCCTTTCAAACAACTAAACTTGTGGAAGACACTTCCAAATTCTGAAAGATTTCAATCAGCAGGTTTTTGTGATTTATGGAGATTTTCCATTGTTAAGAAAGTTCGTTTCATATATGGTTCAAGCAAATTTCCTTTCATATATATTTCAGACAATTTTCCTTTTTTCTCTGAAAGAAATTTGCAGTTCGAATTGTATTGACAGAAAGAGTTAATCGAATAAGACAGTCAAATGAAAAATTGCAAGCATCGACGAAACAGTAGAAGAAAGAAACAGTCGAACGAAACAGTAGACGACGCCAACTAATTGGGCCACCGAAGAAACAGCCCACCCACAACGCCCTACAGGCGCCACTTATGTTAATCGGCGTAGAAGGCGCCAACTAGAAGCTCCCGGGTAAAAGTGTCTTTCGTTGATTTGGAGCCAGCTTCGACTGAAAGAAGCCCGAAATTCAAGCTGCAGCTTATGGTCGTTTTTCTGCGCGGGCTCCGACTTTGGGCTCCGTGGAGCTGGCCCATATTTTGACTGTTTTGTTTGGGCTCCAGCTTTTAGTGGCTAGAAGCCACGGAAGCTACTGAAAAGAGCCCAAACAAACACACCCTAAGTACACTGAAACAGAAATACCGAAGATCCAAGCACCTGCCGCCCTCTCTGTTCCGGAATGATACTCCTACCCGGCCCGCTCGTGCGGCAATGCCTCGCCCTCCTCCACTCCAAGAACGCGATCCCCCTCGCTCCCACCACCACCGCCCAGCTCCACGCTCTCCTCCTAACCTCCGGCCACCTCCACTACAGCAGCATCCATCCCCTCTTCATGCTGCACTGCGCTAGCGGCCGCCCCTCCGACGCCCACAACCTGCTCGCGCAAATGCCCCACCCACCTCCGGTCTCCTTAACGAACTCGCTCCTCCGCTCCTATACCGGGCTTGGCCACCACAAGGAGGCCGTCACTCTTTACTCGCGGATCCGCGGCTTCGACCACCTCACCTTCCCCTTGGCCGCCAAGGCCTGCGCCGGCCTCCGCCTCGGCCGCCACGGGCGTACTGTGCACTGTCGCTCGCTCGCCGCCGGCTTCGGCGGCGACGCGTACGTGCAGAATGCGTTGATATCCATGTACATGAGCTGCGGCGATGTTGCCGAGGCGGAGGCGGTGTTTGGTGCGATGCAGAACCGTTCGGTCGTGTCCTGGAATGCGGTGATTGCTGGGTGCGTTAAGAACGGCTGTGCAGAAAGGGCGTTGGAGGTGTTTGGCGAGATGGTTGGTGATGGTGCCGGGGTTGACCGTGCCACGATTGTGTCTGTACTGCCAGCTTGTGCGCGAGCCAAGAATTTGAGCATTGGAAGATCTGTGCACCGGTTGGTTGAGGAAAGAGGCTTGGCGGACTATGCCGCGGTGAAGAAGGCATTGATTGATATGTATGGGAAGTGCGGGAGAGTGGAAGATGCACGAAGGGTCTTCGATGGACATAAATATGACAAGAATGTTGTTTCTTGGACAGTGATGATTGGTGCGTACGTGCTGAATGACCGTGTGGGCGAGGCCTTTAATCTTGGTTATGACATGCTCATGACTGTTGGTGCACCATGGCCGAATGGAGTGACCATGGCGTATCTACTCTCAGCTTGTTCCAGCTTGCCGTCATGGAGGCGTGCCAAGTGCATGCACGCAATGTGCATTAGACTTGGGCTTGAATCAGACATCGTTGTTGAGACTGCACTTATTGGCACTTACGCGAAGTGCCATAAGATGAAGATGATGGAGTTGACACTTGAAAATGGCTCACGGCGGACAGAAACATGGAATGCAGCTATCTCTGGTTATAGTCGCAGTGAACGGGAGAAGAAAGCTGTAGAATTATTTAAGCGGATGATTGGAGAATCGGTGCGCCCAGACTCTGCAACACTTGCAAGCATCCTCCCGGCGTATGCAGAATCTGCGGACCTGAGACAAGCAAAGAACATCCACTGTTACTTGCTGACTCTTGGGTTTCTTCGGAGCACAGCGATCAGAACTGGTTTAGTTGATGTGTATGCCAAGGCAGGTGATCTGGACATGGCATGGACACTCTTCGACGGGCTACCTGAAAAGGATGTTGTTGCCTGGACCACCATCCTCGCTGGGTACGGTATGCACGGGCATGCCCGAACTGCCATCCTGCTATATGACCGGATGGTGGAGTTGGGGGTGAAGCCGAACACCGTGACCTTCGCCTCCCTGCTGTACGCTTGCAGCCATGCAGGCTGGATAGACAAAGGCCTTCAGCTATTTGAGGACATGTGTGGCATTCATGGCGTGGTGC
Organism: Thinopyrum elongatum; assembly: GCA_011799875.1. Lineage (NCBI taxonomy): Eukaryota > Viridiplantae > Streptophyta > Magnoliopsida > Poales > Poaceae > Thinopyrum > Thinopyrum elongatum. Next base: position 387,469,440 of record CM022302.1, read on the forward strand.
CAAATATCGAGCACTACCTGTCCCTGGTCGACATGGTTGGGCGTGCTGGGAGGATCAAGGAGGCCTACTGCCTCATCAAAGATATGCCATTCGAGCCGAGTACCTCGGTGTGGGGTGTTCTGCTGGGTGCTTGTGTTCTACACAAAAATGTTGAGTTTGGGGAGATTGCGGCGAAGCATTTATTTGAGCTTGAGCCGGACAACACCGGGAATCATGTGCTCCTTGGGAACATATATGCTGCAGCTGACAGATGGAACGATGTTCAGGATGTCTGGAAAATGATGGGAAGAAAGGGCCTCATCAAAGAACCGGGATCTAGTTTGGTCGAGGCATGGTCTGAACAATGCCGAACAGCGATGTTATAGAATGTAAGTCTTGCACTCGTGTCAGATATATCAAAGCGATTTTTTCTTTACATGACACCATAAAAAGGAAGTGTTTTTTAAGAGTAAATACACACCATCCCATGTACCCTTGTTTTGATGCTGCAACGATTTTTCTGAGGGAGGGTCTGTCTATTATAGGGATGGGTGGTAGCGCGCATGTTGGTTGGACACAAAAGTTTCTGGTTCTCACACACCAAGGAGGGGCCATGCTTGGTCAAAAGCCCCTCCCCGGACGTGGTGGCATCATACAGCAGGCCTCCCTATATTTTGCCTCCGCTCTCCTCTCTTTCAGGCCTTCAAATCTTGCCCCTGCTTGCCTGGCTGCACATCTCCCCTCCCTTCCTTCCTCTTCCCCTAGCCACGCCCCTGTTTGCTTCTCAACCCGAGAAAGGAAGGAAGGAAACAAGAGAAAGCATCAACCATGGTGAGTAGAGCCCAATCTCATTCTTTCACAATGCTGTTCAAGGAACCGTTCCCTTATAATGGGGTATGTGTTAACATGTTATGGGGATTCCTTGTTGCAAGTCGAATTCCGCGTCAGGAATGGCCGTTTGCGACGACTGCAAACTCAAGTTCCAGGAACTCAAAGCGAAGAGGAGCTTCCGCTTCATCGTGTTCAAGATCAATGAGAAGGTGCAGCAGGTGGTGGTGGACAGGGTTGGGGAAAAAACCGAGAGCTACGATGATTTCACAGCCTGCTTGCCCGCTGACGAGTGCCGCTACGCAGTGTTTGATTTTGACTTCGTCACTGATGAGAACTGCCAGAAGAGCAAGATCTTCTTCATCTCTTGGTAACACCTGCTTGGATCACAGATATTGTTTGTTTATTTTTTTAAATGATCATAGAGTGTTTCATTTTCATAGTAGTTCTGATTCAATCTTATGAAAGGCAGTTGCTGGTTCAAATTTATAAATTTGGATGGGATTCAGTTTGATAAAATCACCTCTGCATGTTAGATCAATGCATTTCAGTATTTCATTTTATTTTTGATCATTTGGTTTCTACAAGCAATAATTGAACACACCCTTTGCCACTTCTGGAGCAAATTAGCACATTTATTCCATTGTCCACAAAAAGTTACAGATTTGTTTCATATTACACAGGTGTCCAAAGCCTGTAATTTTGTTAGATCAGCTTGCAAAGGAACCGGGAGGACACTTACTAGCTAGCTTATTTACCACGTGAGAAATGGAAACAGAAATCCAACGTAGGAAGCATGGATTTTAAGAAATTAATATTAGAATCTCAAGAACTTGGTATTAAAATTATGAATTCAAATTTGTGTACAGACCATAACGCCAAGGAGGACATGCCTTGATCTTTTCCCCGTATTATACATAACGAATCGGCGGTTACGGTCTGTACACAAATCGGCGGTTACGGTCTGTACACAAATTACATGAACATAGACTGTTTCGTTTAACAAGCTGCTTCCTGGTTTCAGTGCTCCGGAGTCTGTACATAACGAATTGTCTGCAATATCGTAAATCCTTAAGCATGATCGTGTAAATGCACGACAAAACAGAACTGGTTCCTGCTACTTTCAGCCGAAAACTGAAGCAGCGTTTTGCGCATCCTGCTGTTTCTCGCAGGGCTCCTGACACATCAAGGGTGAGGAGCAAGATGCTGTACGCGAGCTCCAAGGACCGCTTCAAGAGGGAGCTGGACGGCATCCAGGTGGAGCTACAGGCAACCGACCCGAGCGAGATGAGCATGGACATCGTAAAGGGGCGAGCCCTCTGAAGAAGAAAACCCGAGCCCAGCTACTTACTACGTACACCGACACCCACCCCAGGAGCAGGAGCAGAGGAGGGCCTTGGTCTGCACCTGCTCCTGTTCTTGCAGTTCCTCCCCATCCATTTTCCCTGTCATTCTTTTCCTGGAAGCAAAGTGTTGTGTTCTGTATGAGACTGTATGCCGTCTTCATTCTTGTTATCCCCCGTGTTTGGTGCCATAGTCTCTGACTACTGCTGTAAACTTAGAACATATTTGCATTTGATGCCTGGTGTGAAGCCTAATGTGGCGTAGGTAACCGCCGATTTTCACAAAAGAAGATTTATTTTATCTCATCTGTTGTTCTTGTTCATGTACTTCCCGATACTGTGATCTGTCTATATATTCATCAGGAACCTTTGCCGTCGCAACAAATCATATTTCTGGGTGCAAACAGACATGCCCAGATTGCAACAGATGCGCAATTGTTCCTTCAAATAATTGTACTACATTGTTTCTGGGCAAGAGTAGATTAGATTGATTTCCCCCAAATAATTGTACGTTGTTCCACAAAAGCTGGGACAGAGACGATTACTCTGCAATCTGGAACAGAGTGCATTGCAACATTTACAATATCTTCAGCTCTAGAAGTTTTAGGCGAACATGAATTGATCATCAGCAACTCCTTCTTGGGCAACTTGCGATTGCCACCTCCTTGCTCTAGAAGTTTTCGGCGAACGTGAATTGACCATCAGCTACTCCTTCCTGGGCAACTGGCGATTGCCACCTCCTTGCCGACATCAGCACCAGCGGCAGCGAGGCCAGGAGGAGTTTGCGGCGTCGGCGAACCAGGGGAGCTTGAGCACGCCGTCAGCCGTCAGCCGCTTGTCTGGGTTGCACGCGAGAAGGCCGCTCAAGACCTCAAATCCTTTCTCTTGCTAAAAATCAATCGACTGAGATTTAACCAAGTGTCAGTCGACTTTGCAACATTTTGTCCTATTGTTTGCAACATTTTTCCCTACCGGTTGCAGCATCCGTCTTGCTGGTTGTAGCATGTTGACCCTCATCGATTGTAGCACGTCATCTCATTGGTTGCAACATCTTTCATTGACGGTTGTAGCATTTTTAGCTAGAACTTGTTGTTGTTGCTTACAATACCGTTGCAACATTTTTCGTCGCCATTTGTAGCATCTAGCCGTGCTGCTCGTAGCAAAAAAATTATGTTGACATCATTCGACTGAGACTTTGTTGAAAAAATTATGCTGACATCACTCGACTGAGATTTCGTTGAGACTTCGTTAAGTCCCACTTGACTGAGTTCTAGACACACTCTTCTCGGACAGCATCTCCTCCGGGATCAGCTTGCGCAGCCGGCTGAGATGCCCCAATTTCAGCGGCGGCATCGTGGCAGCGAGCGGCAGGGAGGTGAGCCCGGCCATGTTGCGTCGTCCGGCATTCCGAGCGCCCCGAAGATAGTCCAGAGATAGGCGAACTCCTCGGGGCAGTGCAGCATGTCGATCAGGGCAGTGTCCACGCCCCGCAGCAGTGTGTCGCCGCTGACGAGCTCCGCCATGACGCAGCCGAGCGACCATGCGTCCGCGAGCGCGTCGTAGTCCGGCTTCCCCATGAGCATCTCCAGCGCGCGGTACACCTTTGTGCCCGCCTGCTTCCGCGGCGGCTGCTCGGACTCCGACATTGCCAGTCCGAAGTCGCAGATCTTCAGGACTTCCCCGCCTTCCGTGACGAGGACGTTGCCGGGCTTGATGTCGCGGTGGACAATGCGGCGCTCCTGCATCCGCCCGTCAGGAGCTGCCGCATGAAGGCGCGCACGGTGGCCTCCGGGAGAGGCGCGCCGCGTTTCTCGTACAGGAAGCGGATGAGGCTCTGCCCGACGAACTCCATGACAAGGCCGACTTCGCCGGTGTCGGGATCCCGCACGACGCAATGGAAGCCGACGACGTGAGGGTTGCCGCTGCACGCCTCGAGGAAGCGGGCCTCCCTCGGCATCTCGCGCGGGTCGCGCCGACGAGCCGAGGAACTTGATCGCGACTGTTTGGCCTGTGGCGCGGTGGCGGCCCTTGTAGACGACGCCGCAGGTGCCCTCGCCGAGGTAAGCCGTCTCCTCGTAGTCCTCGGTGCTGACGAAGACGGGCTTCTTGAGGGTGCAGGGGATTGTTCTTTTCGCTCCTCTTCTTGACCAGACTGGCGGCGTGGAAGACGGCGGTGGCTGATCGCTTGCAAATTGCCATAGCGCAGGCTGGCAGGAGAAGTCGGCGGCGGCGGGAAGGAGAATAATGCGGCGGGAAAAAGGATAGTGCGGGCTCGGGCTAGGACGATGTTTTCTCAGGGGTTTTTGATTTTTTTTGTTGCCACCGCTTACTTTGCACTTTGATAATTTGCTACTGGAGTATTTACATTGTAATTGATCTGTTGTCACTCTTTACTTTACACTTTAATCTTTTGCCCTCTATCTGATGGGTCCCATGTAAAATGACTAGAATATTCCTGCCCTATAGCTTGACTATGTGCACTCTCTTGCGGGCAACAACGCTAGGAGACGGCGTTCGGCGGCGGCCCCGGCGCCCGCCATTCCTACCCCTATGAATGCAAACACACGCATCCTACCCCTATAAGCGCTTTCGAGAGACTGGGCCGGCGTATCATCTTGAGATTTTACGAAGTCACTGTAGGCGTCTCTGAAATAAATCCAGGATAAATGCGAGCACCAGGATTTGAACCCAGATGGGCTGGGATACCACTGTCCACCTAACCATCTAACCATAGATTGGTTCGCTGGGCTAGTACGATGTTATAATCACCGTGACGACGCTGCGTCAAGTTAGAATCGGAAAAGGATCACGGATGCGCTGCAACCTGCCGCCACATGGCACAGATAGAGTGTACATGGTTGTTTGAACAGTATTATTTTTACTAAATGTTCAGGATCTTATGTCGTGCACTGACTCCCTCGGAAAACGTATTTCATCGCGTGACCTCCTCCGTTCGCGCCTTGCCTTACCTTACCGACAGGCGTATAAATTACATATTACAACGCCGTATAAAAAGGCACCTTTGACAGGTCACGATCACGCCATCAGCGTGGCGCCGGTGTGACGCGCTGGAGTAAATGGCGCGATTCATGATTTGATGTTAGCGTCATACACTTAGGCGTTTTATATTGGTTACATGCCTTTTTTTTCTAGGCATTTATATTTACGATACCGGAGCGTCTAATTTTGTATCAGTATGCCTCCATAGTCCTGCTGACCCGCCCGACTGACTGATGCGTCTTTTTTGTCAGAGCGTCTGACCTATTGCACATATCATCCGGTAAATTGTGTAAGGTTGTCGTTACTAAACTAGTCTGGCTGTTTGGCGTGTCACAGTTGTCAGATCCTCCAACTTACCCGTTTATTCCGTCGCCAGATTGGTAGGCGCTTTTGGTCCCTTTAAATACATTTGCCCTGCATCGACCCATCCCCATTCTTTTTTTTGTTTATCAACCCATCCCCATTCGCCCGCAAAACCCCCATTTCTACCAGCTTGAGTTTCTTCCCCTCCCAATGTGCCCGCCTGAGCTTCTTCCCCTCCCAATCCCAATCCAGCAAGGAAGGATGTCAGCATTCCCTAGCATCAAGGACGTCGACAAACCCTGTGGCCGTCGGAGCTTGTTCCCATCCCCATCCACGAAGCAGGTATTTGTCTTCTCCGTTGCCGTCAACTCCTTGTGTTATAAGTATCACCGGTGACGGCCCCCCTCTGATCCGCCTCAAGGGCAAGTGTTTATTGTGTGATGAGATGAATCGTGAACTCCGTGAATAGGTGTGAGGCCATGGTCTTAATGTTTTAGAATACCTGTTAGGGCCCTTTTCTGATCTGCCTCAGAGGCAAGTGTTTTTTTGTGTGATGAGATGAATCATGAACTCTGTGAATAGGTGTGAGGTCATGCTCTTAATGTTTTAGAATATCTGTTAGGGCCCTTTTTTGATTTGCTTCAGGGGTAAGTGTTATTTTTTGTGTTGAGATCAATCATGAACCTCGCCTGTAGGTGTGAGTCCATGCTCTGAATGTAAAACTTGATCAAATGTTTATATTGTCTGTTGCAGATGGATAAGCTGTGGATGGTTAGGTTCATTGTGCACAAACACTACAACAACAAAAACACTTCTGTGATGATACGTGTTTGTCACAGTAGGTCACATTTTCTGTCATGCATGTATATCCATGACGATTTTATGACAGAATCAAGATAGTCATACCTGTGCTGTCGTAGAAGTGTTCCATGACAATACTCAAATTATCATCACGGAACTGTCCACTTCCATGACGATAATCGGCGCATCATGGAAGTGGTTTCGCCAAGGGTAACCGACACGTGGCATCCACCATAACGGGTCGCCGTTAAGCTATCGGGTCTGGTTTTGGATCCGATAACCCGTTAACAGCCCGGACCAATGGTGATTTTCCACGTGTAAAATTCTCATTGGACGAAGGAACCACGTGTCAGCTCCTCGACGCGATAGATGTCAGTTATCCAATGCACAGGAGGCGCCTATGATATGTCGACACGTGGCAAGGCCCAAAAGTGGCCCATTTAGGTTAAAAGGTCGGGCCTGTCAAAATAAGCGGGCCGGCCCATTACCGGCCTGCTTGCGTCTAGCTCATCCACAACCATGACCCATACAAGTTACGCAAAATCGGCCCGTCAAAGGCCCATTATAGATTTGACACCATAGTTCTCTTCGCATTCCTTTGTGAAAGAGTAGAATGAGAAAGCTAATGAATCTTAAACCCATTGATAAAAAGAAAAAAGAGGATAAATAATAATAATATAATATAGTTAGGGAATAAAAGAGGATTTGGATCTCGGCGCACAGACTCCTTTTTTCTATATTTTTAGAGAGAGAGAATTAGTATATGATATATTTGAAGCTGCTACAGGTATGCGAATGATGCACAATTACTTTCGCATCGGAGGAGTAGCCGCCGACCGTTTTGATTCTTTAGAACAACTCGATGAATTTAGTAGATCCTTTTAGGAGGCCCTCAATGACCATAGATCGAACCTATCCTATTTTTACAGTGCGAGAATTTATAACTTGCTATCCTCTTGCCTAATAGGCAAAGATTGACCTCTGTAGAAAGACTGATTCATTCGGATCGATATGAGGACCCAACTCCGTTGCATTGCCAGAATCCATGTTCCATATTTGAAGCGGGTTGACCTATGTGCTTCTCTCATGGTACAATCCTCTTCCTGCTGAGCCCCCTTTCTCCTCGGTCCATAGAGAAAAAAATGTAGGACTGGTGCCGACACCGGGCCATCGTCAAATCCAGCCCGTTAACAGCCCGCTATGTCTTTGGGCTCAATTGCGGCCTGAGTTTCTTTCGGCCTGTTAGAAGCCCATTAAAGAGATGGGCCAATATACCCACAGGTACGTGATACGTCTCCAACGTATCTATAACTTTTGATTGTTCCATGCTATTATATTATCTGTTTTGGATGTTTTATATGCATTAATATGTTATTTTATATTATTTTTAGGACTAACCTATTAACCTAGAGCCCAGTGCCAGTTTTGGTTTTTTCCTTGTTTTTGACTTTTTCAGAAAAGGAATATCAAACGGAGTCCAAACGGAATATAACTTTCACGATGATTTTTCTTGGACCAAAAGACACCTACGTAACTTGGAGAGAGGGCCAGAAGAGTCCCGAGGAGGCCACAAGCCTCTATGGCGCGCCCCAGGGGGAGGCGCCCCTGGCTTGTGGGCCCCTCGGAGGTCCTCTAACCCTAGTTCCACCTCTATAAATTCTCAAATATTCCCCGAACGTCAGAAGCGTCCACAAAAATACTTTTTGGCCGTGCAACCTTCTGTTCCCATGAGATCCCATCTTGGGGCCTTTTCTGGCGATCTGCCGGAGGGGGGTTCGATCACGGAGGGCCTCTACATCAACCTTGCTGCCCTTCTGATGATGCGTGAGTAGTTTACCACAGACCTACGTGTCCATAGCTAGTAGCTAGATGGCGTCTTCTCTCTCTTTGATCTTCAATACAATGTTCTCCTCGATGTTCTTGGAGATCTATTCGATGTAATCTTCTGTTGCGGTGCGTTTGTTGAGATCCGATGAATTGTGGATTTATGATCAGATTATCTATGAATATTATTTGAGTCTTTTCTGAACTCTTTTATGCATGATTAAGATATCTTTGTATTTCTCTTCGAACTATCGGTTTGGTTTGGCCAACTAGATTGGTTTTTCTTGCAATCGGAGAGGTGCTTAGTTTTGGGTTCAATCTTGTGGTGTCCTCACCCAGTGACATAGTAGGGGTAGCGAGGCATGTATTGAATTGTTCCCATCAAGGATAAAAAGATGGGGTTTATGTCATATTGCTTGAGTTTATCCCTCTACATCATGTCATCTTGCTTAAGGCGTTACTCCGTTCTTATGAACTTAATACTCTAGATGCATGCTGGATAGCGGTCGATGTGTGGAGTAATAGTAGTAGATGCAGAATCGTTTCGGTCTACTTGTCATGGACGTGATGCCTATATTCATGATCATTGCCTTAGATATCATCATAACTATGCGCTTTTCTATCAATTGCTCAACAGTAATTTGTTTACCCACCATATGCTATCTTCAAGAGAGAACTCTCTAGTGAAACCTATGGCCCCCGGTCTATTTTCCATCATATATTTTCAGATCTATAAACCAAAAAACCCAAAAATACCTTGCTGTAATTTATTTATATTTACTTTAGTTTGCTCTTTTATTTATCTTTTATACCTATCTCTATTAGATCTCACTCTTGTTCGTGACTGTGAAGGGATTGACAACCCCTTTTTCGCGTTGTGTGCAAGTGTTTGTTAGTTTGTGCAGGTGCATATATTGGAGACTTGCTTGTGCCTCCTACTGGATTGATACCTTGGTTCTTAACTGAGGGAAATACTTATCTATACTTTGCTGCATCACCCTTTCCTCTTCAAGGGAAAAATCAACGCAAGCTCAAGAAGTAGCAGGAAGAATTTTTGGCGCCGTTGCCGGGGAGGTTCTACATCAAGCCTACCAAGTACCTATCATAAACTCTCATCTCTTGCATTACATTATTTGCCATTTTCCTCTCGTTTTCCTCTCCCCCACTTCTAAAACGTTTTCAGAAAAACACAAAAATATTTGCCTTTTTATTTCCCTTCTTTTCGTTTGCCTTGATGTCTTACTTGGTTTGTTTGCTTGTTCGCTTGGAATAATTGTGTATTTATTAAAAATCAGAAAGCAAAAAGTTTATGGATCCTCATCCGCTTGCTAATCTTTTTAAGAGATCCAATTATGATGAACCAATTGCTAGTGAGTTGTGTGCACTAGATTATCTTTATGAAGTTTTGCTTGAAATTCGTGAATCTGAAAATTGTGATGAAGTGTTAAAAGAAGAAATTTATGAAGTGATTCACGATAGCTCCTTGAATGAAAAGCATGATTGCAATGATGTTACTATAAATCCTATTAATGTCAATTGTGCTAATAATATGCAAAACCCCAAGCTTAGGGATGTTAATTTTGATATGTCCACTACTTATTGCAATGATCATGATTGGGGTGATTCTTCTTATGATGTTGAAAATTTATTTAAGCCTCATGATAATAGTGTTTGCAATAATATTGAAAGTGGGTTTCGAAGAGTGTCAACTCTAGGAAAAAGGAATCCCACATATTTGGAGAGTGTTCAATCTTATGAAATTTTTGAAAAAAGTGGGTTTGGAGAGGTCATGACTTTAGTTAATGTTAATCCCACTATCTTGGAAGAGTGTCAACTTTGCATGCATGTGGATCATGTAGAGAATATGTTATGTGATAGCTATATTGTTGAATTTTATTATGATCCTACATGTGATTATTATGAGAGAGGAAAATATGGATGTAAAAATCTTCATGTCGCTAAATTACCTCTCGTTATGTTGAGATTGCTATTGTTTCTTTCTTCTTCCTTGCATATGCTAGTTTTTGCTTGTCTTCATAATTTGTTTGCTTATAAAATGCCTATGCATAGGAATAATGTTAGACTTAAATTTGTTTGTCACATGTTTTATGATGCTCTCTTTGTGTTTCAATTATTATCTTTCATGTGAGCATCATCGAGTCTCAATGCTTAGCTAAAAGGCTTTAAAGAAAAGCGCTTGTTGGGAGTCAACCCAATATTTTTCCTTTCTGCTTCTATGAGAATACACATTATTACTTCTGTAGTAATTTTGTTTTGATGTTTAAATTAGTGTCTGAGCCAAGTAAGACCTTTGGGATGGCTTACGGTGATAGTTGATTTGATTTTGCTGAAAAACAGAAACTTTTGTGTCCAGTAGCAGAATTTTGAGAATTCACAAAAGTGTCGAATTTTTTTGAATTTCTTACAAAAGATTTATATACAAATTGCCCACGTTTTCCTAAATTTTCAGAATTTTCAGAGTTACATAAGTATGAGTAATATTCAGATCTTCGCAGACTGTTCTGTTTTTGACAGATTCTGTTTTCTATGTGTTGTTTGCTTATTTTGATGAATCTATGGTTGTATCGGGGGGTATGAACCATGGGGAAGTTGGAATACAGTAGATATTACACCAATATAAATTTAGAATGATTTCACAACAGTACCTAAAGTGGTGATTTATTTTATTATACTAACAGATCTTACGAGTTTTCTGTTGAGTTTTGTGTTGTGAAGTTTTCAAGTTTTTGGGTAAAGATTTGATGGACAACGGAATAAGGAGTGGCAAGAGCCTAAGATTGGGGATGCCCAAGGCACCCCAAGGTAATATTCAAGTACAACCAAGCATCTAAGCTTGGGGATGCCCCGGATGGCATCCCCTCTTTTGTCTTCAATCCATCGGTAAATTTACTTGAGGCTATATTTTTATTCACCACATGATATGTGTTTTGCTTGGAGCGTCTTGTATGATATGAGTCTTTGATTTTTATTTTGACACAATCATCCTTGCTGTACACACCTTTTGGGAGGGACACGCATTAATCGTGAATTTATTAGAATACTCTATGTGCTTCACTTATATCTTTTGAGCTAGGCAGTTTGCTCTAGTGCTTCACTTATATCTTTTTAGAGCACGGCGGTGGCTTTATTTTATAGAAATTGATGAACTCTCATGCTTCACTTATATTATTTTGAGAGTCTTTAACATCATGGTAATTTGCTTAGGTTATGAATTTAGTCCTAATATGATGGGCATCCAAGAGGGATATAATAAAAACTTTCATATAAAGAGCATTGAATATGTGAGAAGTTTGATTCCTTGCATTTGTTTTGAGATATAAACATGGTGATATTAGAGTCATGCTAGTGAGTAATTGTGGATTGGTAGAAATACTTGTGTTAAAGTTTGTGATTCCCGTAGCATGCACGTATGGTGAACCGTTATGTGATGAAGTCAGAGCATGATTTATTCTTTGATTGTCTTCCTTATGAGTGACGGTCGGGGACGAGCCATGGTCTTTTCCTACCAATCTATCCCCCTAGGAGCATGTGTGTAGTACTTTGTTTCGATGGCTAATAAATTTTTGCAATAAGTATGTGAGTTCTTTATGACTAATGTTGAGTCCATGGATTATACGCACTCTCACCCTTCCACCATTGCTAGCCTCTCTAGTACCGCGTAACTTTCGCCGGTGCATTACACCCACCATATACCCTTCCTCAAAACAGCCACCATACCTACCTATTATGGCATTTCCATAGCCATTCCGAGATATATTGCCATGCAACTTCCACCGTTCCGTTTATTATGACACGTACCATCATTGTCATATTGCTTTGCATGATCATGTAGTTGGCATAGTATTTGTGGCAAAGCCGCTGTTCATATTTTTTATACATGTCACTCTTGATCATTGCACATCTCGGTACACCGCCGGAGGCATTCATATAGAGTCATATCTTGTTCTAGTATCGAGTTGTAAGTAAATAAAAGTGTGATGATCATTGCTACTTCTTGAGCTTGTGTTGGTTTTTCCCTTGAAGAGGAAAGGGTGATGCAGCAAAGTAGAGATAAGTATTTCCCTCAGTTAGAGAACCAAGGTATCAATCCAGTAGGAGGTACAAGCAAGTCTCCAATCTATGCACCTGCACAAACAATCAAACACTTGCACCCAACGCGATAAAGGGGTTGTCAATCCCTTCACGGTCAATTGCAATGGTGAGATCTGATAGAGATAGGTATAAAAGATTACTAAAATGTAAAACTATATAAATTGCAGCAAGGTATTTTTGGGTTTTTCGGTTTATAGATCTGAAAATATATAATGGAAAATAGACCCGGGGGCCATAGGTTTCACTAGAGGCTTCTCTCTTGAAGGCAAATAATTGGTAGGAAAAGACCATCGCTCATCCCCGGCCGCCATTCATAAGGAAGACAATCAATAAATAAATCATGCTCCGACTTCATCACATAACGGTTCACCATATGTGCATGCTACGGGAATCACAAACTTTAACACAATTATTTCTACCAATCCACAATTACTCACTAGCATGACTCTAATATCACCATCTTTATATCTCAAAACAATCATAAGGAATCAAACTTCTCATAGTATTCAATGCACTTTATATGGAAGTTTTTATTATATCCCTCTTGGATGCCCATCATATTAGGACTAAATTCATAACCTAAGAAAATTACCATGCTGTTTAGAGACTCTCAAAATAATATAAGTGAAGCAAGAGAGTTCAACAATTTCTATAAAATAAAGCCACCGCAGTGCTCTAAAAAGATATAAGTGAAGCACTAGAGCATATCGCCTAGCTCAAAAGATATAAGTGAAGCACATAGAGTATTCTAATAAATTCACGATTAATGCATGTCCCTCTCAAAAGGTGTGTACAGCAAGGATTATTTTGGCAAACTAAAAAGTAAAGGCTCATATCATACAAGACGCTCCAAGCAAAACACATATCATGTGGTGAATAAAAATATAACCTCAAGTAAATTTACCGATGGATTGAAGACGAAAGAGGGGATTCCTTCCGGGGCATCCCCAAGCTTAGGCTCTTGGTTGTCCTTGAATATTACCTTGGGGTGCCTTGGGCATACCCAAGCTTAGGCTCTTGCCACTCCTTATTCCATAGTCCATCAAATCTTTACCCAAAACTTGAAAACTTCACAACACAAAACTCAACAGAAAACTCATGAGATCCGTTAGTATAAGAAAAATAAATCACCACTTTGGTACTGTTGTGAACTCATTATTTATTTATATTGTTGTAATATCTACTATATTCCAACTTCTCTATGGTTCATACCCCCCGATACTACCCATAGATTCATCAAAATAAGCAAACCACACAAAGAAAACAGAATCTGTCAAAAACAGAATAGTCTGTGAAGATCCGAATTGTTCTAACACTTCTGTAACTCAAAAAATTCTGAAAAATTAGGACAGAAGATGAAATTTGTATTCAATCTTTTTTAAACAATTCAGAGTTTTTTGTCTCTTCTGTGAATTATTAAAATTCTACAACTGGACGCAAAAGTTTCTGTTTTTCAGCAAGATCAAATCAACTATCAGCGTAAGCCATCCCAAAGGTCTTACTTGGCTCAAACACTAATTAAAACACCAAAACACAATTACTACAGAGGTAATAATGTGTATTTTATTCAATAATATAAGCAAAATAAAAAACATAAAAATAAAATTTGGGTTGCCTCCCAACAAGCGCTATTGTTTAACGCCCCTAGCTAGGCATAATGCAATAGATCTAGGTATTGTCATCTTTGGTATGCAATCCATAACTAGCTTTCATAATAGATTCATATGTCAACTTGATTTTCTTTCTTGGAAAGTGTTCCATGCCCTTCCTTAACGGAAATTGAAATGTAATGTTTCCTTCTTTCATATCAATAATTGCACCAATTGTTCTAAGGAAAGGTCTACTAAGAATAATAGGACATGTAGTATTGCAATCTATATCAAGAACAATGAAATCTACGGGCACATAATTCCTATTTGAAACAATAAGAATATCATTAATCCTTCCCATAGGTTTTTTAATAGTGGAGTCCGCTAGATGCAAATTTAAAGAACAATCATCAAATTCACGGAAACCTAGCACATCACATAAAGTTTTCGGAATATTGGAAATGCTAGCACCCAAATCACACAAAGCATGGCACTCATAATCTTTAATTTTAATCTTAATTGTAGGTTCCCACTCATCATAAAGCTTTCTAGGGATAGAAACTTCCAACTCAAGTTTTTCTTCAAAAGATTTCATCATAGCATCAACGATATGTTTAGTAAAAGCTTTATTTTGATTATAAACATGAGGAGAATTCAACATGGATTGCAACAAGGAAATACAATTTATCAAAGAACAATTATCATAATTAAAATCCTTGAAATCCAAAAGAGTGGGTTCATTGCTACTTAAAGTTTTGACCTCTCCAATCCCACTTTTATCAATTTTTGCATCAAGATCTATAAACTCCAAATCATTGGGACGCCTTCTAGCTAAAGTTGACTCATCTCCAGTCCCATCTTTATCAAGATTTATATTAGAAAACAAAGAGTCAATAGGAGTCACATCAATCACTTTAAGATCTTCATCATTATTATCACAAGAAATCGAAGAACACGCTTTTACAAACCAATCTCGCTTAGCACGCATCCTAGCGGTTCTTTCTTTACATTCATCAATAGAAATTCTCATAGCTTTTAGAGACTCATTAATATCATGCTTGGGTGGAATAGATCTGATTTTCAAAGAATCAATCTCAAGCGAAATTCTATCAACGTTCCTAGCCAGATCATCAATCTTGAGCAATTTTTTTTTACCATAGCATTGAAAACTTTTTGTGAACTAATAAATTCTTTAATATTGTTATCAAGATCAGAGGGAATCTTATTATAATTTCCATAAGAATTGTTGTAGGAATTACCATAATTATTAGAGGAATTACTAGGAAACGGCCTAGGGTTGAAATTACCTCTATACGCGTTATTACCAAAATTGTTCCTACCAACAAAATTCACATCCATAGATTCATTATTATTTCCAATCAAAGAAGACAAAGGCATATCATTGGGATCAATAGGAGCACTCTTACTAGCAAATAATTTCATTAATTCATCCATCTTTCCACTCAAAGTATTTATTTCTACAATTGCATGCACTTTTTTACTAGTGGAAGATCTTTCGGTATGCCATTGAGAGTAATTTGCCATAATATTATCTAGGAGTTTAGTAGCTTCTCCTAATGTGATTTCCATAGAAGTACCACCCGCGGCGGAATCCAAAAGATTTCTAGATGCAAAATTCAATCCCGCATAAAAAAATTGTATAATCATCCATAAACTCAAACCATGCGTAGGGCAATTTCTTATCATCAATTTCATCCTCTCCCAAGATTGTGCAACATGTTCATGATCAAGTTGCTTAAAATTCATTATATCGTTCCTAAGGGAGCTGATCTTAGCGGGCGGAAAGTACTTGGAAATAAAAGCATCTTTACACTTAATCCATGAATCAATACTATTTTTAGGCAGAGATGAAAACCAGGTTTTAGCACGATCTCGTAGTGAGAATGGAAATAGCTTCAATTTAACAATATCATTATCCACATCTTTCTTCTTTTGCATATCACACAATTCAATGAAAGTGTTTAGATGGGATGCGGCATCTTCACTAGTAAGGCCGGAAAATTGTTCTTTCATAACAAGATTCAGCAAAGCGGCATTAATTTCTTAAGATTCCGCACTAGTGGCGGGAGCAATCGGAGTACTAATAAAATCATTATTATTAGTGTTGGAAAAATCACACAACTTGGTATTCTCTTGAGTCATCGTAACAAAGCAAGCAATCTAACACGCAAGCAAACAAAAAGCAAACTAAAAGACGAACATAAAAAGGGCGAATAAAAAGGCAAATCTTTTTGTATTTTTCTGAAAATCGTTTTAGAAGTGGGGGAGAGGAAAATGAGAGGCAAATAGCAAATAACGTAATGCAAGAGATGAGAGTTTATGATGGGTACTTGGTAGGCTTGATGTAGAACCTCCCCAGCAACGGCTCCAGAAATTCTTCCTGCTACTTCTTGAGCTTGCGTTGGTTTTTCCCTTGAAGAGGAAAGGGTGATGTAGCAAAGTAGAGATAAGTATTTCCCTTAGTTAGAGAACCATGGTATCAATCCAGTAGGAGGTACAAGCAAGTCTCCAATCTATGCACCTGCACAAACAATCAAACACTTGCACCCAACGCGATAAAGGGGTTGTCAATCCCTTCACGGTCAATTGCAATGGTGAGATCTGATAGAGATAGGTATAAAAGATTACTAAAACGTAAAACTAAATAAATTGCAGCAAGGTATTTTTGGGTTTTTTGGTTTATAGATCTGAAAATATATAATGGAAAATAGACCCGGGGGCCATAGGTTTCACTAGAGGCTTCTCTCTTTAAGGCAAATAATACGGTGGGTGAACAAATTACTGTCGAGCAATTGATAGAAAAGCGCAAAGTTATGACGATATCCAAGGCAATGATTATGCATATAGGCATCACGTCCGTGTCAAGTAGACCGAAACGATTCTGCATCTACTACTATTACTCCACACATCGACCGCTATCCAGCATGCATCTAGAGTATTAAGTTCATAAAGAACGGAGTAACGCCTTAAGTAAGATGACATGATGTAGAGGGATAAACTCAAGCAATATGATGAAAACCCCATCTTTTTATCCTTGATGGCAACAATACAATACGTGCCTTGCTACCCCTACTTTGTCACTGGGTGAGGACACCGCAAGATTGAACCCAAAACTAAGCACCTCTCCCATTGCAAGAAATACCAATCTAGTTGGCCAAACTAAACCGATAATTCGAAGAGAAATACAAAGATATCAAATCATGCATATAAGAATTCAGAGGAGATTCAAATAATATTCATAGATAATTTGATCATAAATCCACAATTCATCGGATCTCGACAAACACACCGCAAAAGAATATTACATCGGATAGAACTCCAAGAACATCGAGGAGAACATGGTATTGAAGATCATAGAGAGAGAAGAATCCATCTAGCTACTAGCTATGGACCCGTAGGTCTGAGGTAAACTACTCGCGCTTCATCGGAAGGGCAATAGGGCTGATGTAGATGCCCTTCGTGATCGAATCTCCCTCCGGCAGATCGCCGGAAAAGGCCCCAAGATGGGATCTCACGAGAATAGAGGCTTGCACCGGCAGAAAAGTATTTTCATGGATGCTTCTGTTGATAATGGAATATTTGAGGATTTATAGAGCTGAGAGGGAGGTCGGTGTACTCCCGAGGGCCCACAAGCCAGGGGGCACGCCCCGACGGCTTGTCGTCGCCTCGTGGGTCTTCTAACTTCATCTCCAAGTCTCGTAGGTGTCTTCTGGTCCAAGAAAAATCATCGTAAAGTTTTATTCCGTTTGGACTCCGTTTGATATTCCTTTTCTGCAAAACTCAAAAACAAGGAAAAAACAGAAACTGTCACTAGGCTCTGGGTTAATAAGTTAGTCCCAAAAATAATATAAAATAGCATATTAATGCATATAAAACATCCAAAATCAATAATATAATAGCATGGAGCAATAAAAAATTATAGACATGTTGCAGACGTGTCAATCATCATTATTAAAGCATTGTCCCATGTGAGGAAAGGATGATGGAAGCTATGATTCCCTCACAAGTTGGGATGTGACTCCGGACTTTAAATAAATAAATAAAAAGAGGCCAAAAAGAGCCCAAAAAAGGGGAGAAAAAAGAGAAAAAAATTAGAGAAAAGAGAGAATGGACAATGTTACTATCCTTTTTCCACATTTGTGCTTCAAAGTAGCACCATGTTCTTCATGATAGAGAGTCTCCTATTTTGTCACTTCCATATACTAGTGGGAATTTTTCATTATAGAACTTGGCTTGTATATTCCAATGATGGGCTTCCTCAAATTGCCCTAGGTCTTCGTGAGCAAGCAAGTTGGATGCACACCCACTTTGTTTCTTTTTGAGCTTTTATACACTTATTGCTCTAGTGCATCTGTTGCATGGCAATCCCTACTCACTTGCATCGATATCAATTGATGGGCATCTCCATAGCCCATTAATTTGCCTAGTGGATGTGAGACTTTCTCCTTCTTTTTGTCTTCTCCACAACTACCATATTCTTTTCCACTTATAGTGCTATATCCATGGCTCACGCTCATATATTGTGTGAAAGTTGAAAAAGCTTGAGAACATTAAAAGTATGAAATAATTGCTTGGCTTGTCATCGGGGTTGTGCATGATGAAATATTTTGTGTGATGAAGATGGAGCATAGCCAGACTAAATAAACTAGAAAGAAAACTAAAAAGAAGCGAGAACTAATTTTTTTGGATTTTCTCAAAGTTTTTTCAAACACACAAGAAGAAAGCGAGAAAAGTAAACTAGCATGGATAATACAATGAAAAAATATGAACACCGACAACTATGATGAGTGTGTGAACATGAATGTAATGTCGGTGAGAAATACGTACTCCCCCAAGCTTAGGCTTTTGGCCTAAGTTGGTCTAGGTCCACGGCTGGAAATAACCCTCTCCTCGGTACTCCGGAGGGTCCTGAGGGTTCCACTGGTTAGCCAGCTCCTGTGGCTCCCACTGATAAACAGGCTGTAAGTATGGATCAGGTGATAGTGCTGGCTCAGGGACTGGGGATCGCGTCCGCTCCTAGTATGCATAAATGTCATCGGGCATAATAATGTACCTGCCTGAATGAATATCCAACAAAGAAGGTGCAGGCAAAGTAATAATCTGACAAGTGCCCTGACAGAAGACTAGGTTATAGATGAGCCGCTTGTCATCATCTTTCTTAATAAAATCATGTGTTACCATACTAGCATAGTTCAAATATTTAATGGGTAACAACATTTCAGCCTTCTCATTAATCCTAATGGGTATCTCAAAATGTTTAGCGAGGCGAGTAGCATAGATACCTCCGAAAATGGGACCCTTCGTGCGGTTTGTGTTTAACCGATGAGCAACTATGGCGCCCAAACTAAAAGTTCTATCAGAATATAAAGCATGGCGCAAAATAGCAAGGTCAGGGGCACTAAGGCCTGCACTCTCCCCACGACCAATCAAACATCTCCCAGCAAATAATGAATAATAGCGTAACACAGGAAAAATGTAAACTAGCCACTCTCGCTTCTGACACCCCTCTCTCTTCCCCCATAGTGGTTTCAGCAATAAAGTCCTCCACATCTCTAGGACGTGGTTCACTGATGCTGCCCTCATAAGGTATTTTGCAAACATCGCAAAAATCATAGAGTGACATTCGCTTAGGCACATCATACAAGTGAAATTCTACCATAGGAGGATCCTCCCTAGAATGAAAGTGAAAATTTTGCATGAAGGTATTAGTGAGTAAGAGGTATTGGTCACACTTATCATGGAGGAAGTCGGTGATGCCGGCATTCTTGGCCAAGAAATAGAAATCATCATAAATTCCGGCCACCCTCAAGAATGTATCACTTGGCCATTCACATGGCCGAACCTCCGTGGTGCGAGGAAGATTGTACTTGGGCTTCTTCTTCTCCTCATTTTCATTTCCCCCGGAGTTGCGGCTCGAAGAACCCCTTAACAACCTCCTCATCATGTCTTTTCTTTTCTCTGAAATTTTCTGAAATTTTAGTGACTCAAAATAAAAGTGAATAAAACTCAATCAAGATTGATAGAAACTACTCCCACAAGTGTCTAGAGGCTATATCATGCAACAAAACTACTTTGAACCATATAAATTTGACATGCAAGCTCAAGAACATGGTCACCACAGCAGCAAAAATTTACAATATATAAAGCACTAGAACAAAAACTAATTGGACCATTGGAGGAGTCACATACCAAAGAACAATCCCCCGAAACAGTTTTGCAAATGGAGTTTTGAGCAAGGAGATAAAAAATGGCAGCAAAATGAGCTAGAACACGGGTTTGAGCAATGGTGGGATTTTTTCTGGAGGAAGACGAAGTGAATGGGTGCTGGCATAAGTGAGGGGGACCCACATGGGACCCACAAGCCTGCTAGGCGCGCCCAGGGGGAGGGCGCGCCCTGTGGGCTTGTGGCCCACTGGTGCACCTCCCCTGATGTGTGTTCAGTGCCAAAAATTCTTAAATATTCTAGAAAAAATCATACTAAATTTTCAGGGCATTTGGAGAACTTTTATTTTTCGGTCATTTTTTTATTGCACGGGTAATTCAGAAAACAGAAAAATAATAGCAATTTTGATTTATTTACTCTAAATAACAGAAGGTAAAAAGAGGGTACAGAAGGTTGTGCCTTCTAAATTCATCCATCTCATGCCCGTCAAAAGGAATCCATTAACAAGGTTGATCAAGTCTTGTTAACAAACTTCTTCCGAATGACATGAAACCAGAGAATTTTCGATTAACACTAGGTTACCTCAACGGGGATATGCATGTCCCCAACAATAAGAATATCATATTTCTTTTTGACAGTAGGAAGAGGGAATTCAAAACCTCCAATAGTAATCGTTGAAATTTTTCCAATAGAATTGATACTATTCACTTGAGGTTGTTTCTTCGGAAAGTGTACCGTATGCTCATTACCATTAATATGAAAAGTGACATTGCCCTTGTTGCAATCAATAACAGCCCCTGTAGTATTCAAAAAGGGTCTACCAAGGATGATCGACATACTGTCGTCCTCGGGTATATCAAGAATAACGAAGTCCGTTAAAATAGTAACATTTGCAACTACGACAGGTGCATCCTCACAAACACCGATGGGTATAGCGGTTGATTTATCGGCCATTTGCAAAGAGATTTCAGTTGGTGTCAACTTATTCAAATCAAGTCTATGATATAAAGAGAAAGGCATAACACTAACACCGGCTCCAAGATCACATAAAGCAGTTTTAACATAGTTTCTTTTAATGGAGCATGGTATGGTTGGTATTCCTGGATCTCCTAGTTTCTTTGGTATTCCACCCTTAAATGTGTAATTAGCAAGCATGGTAGAAATTTCAGCTTTCGGTATCTTTCTTTTATTAGTAGCAATATCTTTCATATACTTAGCATAAGGAGACATTTTCAGAATATCTGTCAAACGCATACGCAAAAAGACAGGTCTAAGCATTTCAACAAAGCGATCAAAATCCTCATCATCCTTTTTCTTGGATGGTTTAGGAGGAAAGGGCATGGGTTTCTGAACCCATGGTTCTCTTTCTTTACCATGTTTCCTAGCAACAAAGTCTCTTTTATCATATCTTTTATTCTTAGGTTGTGGGTTATCAATATCAACAGCAGGTTCTATCTCCATATCATGATCATTGCTAGGTTGAGCATCAACATGAACATCATCATTAACATTATCACTAGGTTCATGTTCATCACCAGATTGTGTCTCAGCATCAGAAATAGAAATATCATTTGGATTCTCAGGTGTGTCTAAAACAGGTTCACTAGAAGCATGCAAAGTCCTATCATCATTCTTTTTCTTTTTATTATTAGAAGGACTAGGTGCATCAGTATTAGCTCTCTGAGAATCTAGCTCAACTCTCCTAGGATGGCCCTCAGGATACAAAGGTTCCGGAGTCATTTTACCACCTCTAGTCATAACTCTAACAGCATTATCATTCATTTTATTGTTCATCTCATTAAGCAAATCATTTTGTGCCTTGAGTACTTGTTCTACTTGAGTCTTTATCATGGAAGCATGTTTACTAATAATCTGGAGGTCATTAATAGTTCTACACATATAGTCACCCAAGCAGTCAAGCATATAAGCATTACGTTTCAATTGTCTACTAACATAAGCATTGAAGTTTTCTTGTTTAACAATAAAGTTATCAAATTCATCCAAGCATTGACTAGCAGACTTATTATGACGAGTATCACCTTCATCAAATCTATAGAGAGAATTTACCTCTACTACCTGTGTCGGAGTATTAAGACCATGTATTTCTTCAATAGGTGGTAAATTCTTAACATCTTCAGCTTTAATACCTTTTTCTTTCATAGATTTCTTTGCCTCTTGCATATCTTCAGGACTGAGAAATAGAATACCTCTTTTCCTCGGAGTTGGTTTAGGAGGTGGTTCAGGAAAAGTCCAATCATTATCATTACTCAATGTATTATTCAATAATACTTCAGCTTGTTCAACAGTTCGTTCCCTGAAAACACAACCAACACAACTATCTAGGTGGTCCCTAGAAGCATCGGTTAGTCCATTATAAAAGATATCAAGTATTTCATTTTTCTTGAGAGGATGATTAGGCAAAGCATTAAGTAATTGGAGAAGCCTCCCCCAAGCTTGTGGGAGACTCTCTTCTTCAATTTGCACAAAATTAAATATTTCCTGTAGAGCAGCTTGTTTCTTATGAGCAGGAAAATATTTTTCAGAGAAGTAATATATCATATCCTGGGGACTACGCACACAACCAGGAGCAAGAGAATTAAACCATATCTTAGCATCACCCTTTAATGAGAAAGGAAACAACTTAAGAATATAGTAATAGCGATTTTTTCCTCATGAGCAAACATGGTGGCTATATCATTTAATTTAGTAATATGTGCCACAACAGTTTCAGATTCATAGCCATGGAAAGATCAGATTCAACCAAAGTAATTAACTCAGGATCAACAGAGAATTCATAATCCTTATCAGTAACACAAATAGGTGAAGTAGCAAACTTAGGATCATATTGCATTCTAGCATTCAAAGATTTTTCTTTCCACTTGCATAATAATTTCTTAAGGTCATCTCTATCCTTACAAGCAAGAAAGTCCCTAGCTACCTCTCCATACATAACATAACCCTCAGGTATAACAGGCAATTCATATCTAGGAGAGCTAGGCCTAATAGGTGTTTCAAAGTGTTCAGTTTCAATAATTTCATCAGTTTCAGAGATATCATCAGTTTCATCATTCTCAATATCTTTAGCTCTAGCAAGTTATTCATCAGGAAATTCACCCAGTGGCACAGTATTATCAAGCAAAGTAGTAGCATCATTCATAGCAGAAGTAGCATCATCAATTACTTGCGACATATTAGGATTAATAGCGGGTGGTGGTGTCGCAAGCTTACTCAAAACAGAAGGTGAATCAAGTGCAGAGCTAGATGGCAGTTCCTTACCTCCCCTCGTAGTAGAGGGATAAATCTTGGTTCTTGGATCTTTCGGATTCTTCATAATGATAAACAGATATAAATCTCAAGTGACCCAGAGAATAGAGCTATGCTCCCCGGCAACAGCGCCAGAAAAAGGTCTTGATAACCCACAAGTATAGGGGATCGCAACAGTTTTCGAGGGTAGAGTATTCAACCCAAATTTATTGATTCAACACAAGGGGAGCCAAAGAATATTCTCAAGTATTAGCAGCCGAGTTGTAAATTCGACCACACCTGAAAGACTTAATATCTGCAGCAAAAATATTTAGTAGCAAAGTAGTATGGAAGTAGCGTTAACTGTGGCAGAAGTAACAATAGTAGTTTTGTAGTAATTGTAACAGTAGTAGCACGAAAGTAACTTAGCAAAGATCAATATGTGAAAAGCTCGTAGGCAATGGATCAGCAATGATAATTATGTTGGATGATATTCATTATGTAGCAGTCATAACCTAGGGTGACACAGAACTAGCTCCAATTCATCAATATAATGTAGGCATGTATTCCGTATATAGTCATACGTGCTTATGGAAAAGAACTTGCATGACATATTTTGTCCTACCCTCCCGTGGCAGCGGGGTCCTAATGGAAACTAAGGGATATTAAGGCCTCCTTTTAATAGAGAACCAGACCAAAGCATTAGCACTTAGTGAATACATGAACTCCTCAAACTACGGTAATCACCGAAAAGAATCCCAATTATTGTCACCTTGGGGTATGCGGATCATAACACGTAATAGGTGTCTACAACTTGCAAGATAGGATCAAGAACACAAATATATTCATGAAAACATAATAGATTCAGATCTGAAATCATGGCACTCGGGCCCTAGTGACAAGCATTAAGCATAGCAAAGTCATAGCAACATCAATCTCAGAACATAGTGGATACTAGGGATCAAACCCTAACAAAACTAAATCGATTACATGATAAATCTCATCCAACCCATCACCGTCCAGCAAGCCTACGAAGAAATTACTCAGTCCTGGCGGTGAGCATCATGAAATTGGTGATGAGGGAAGGTTGGTGATGATGATGGCGACAAATCCCCCTCTCCGGAGCCCCGAACGGACTCCAGATCTTCCCTCCCGTTGAAGAACAGGAGGTGGTGGCGGCTCCGTATAGTAAAATGCGATGAACTCTTCTCTTTGATTTTTTTCTCCCCGAATAGGGTTATATGGAGTTGGAGTTGAGGTCAGAGGCGC
Organism: Thinopyrum elongatum; assembly: GCA_011799875.1. Lineage (NCBI taxonomy): Eukaryota > Viridiplantae > Streptophyta > Magnoliopsida > Poales > Poaceae > Thinopyrum > Thinopyrum elongatum. The sequence continues at coordinate 387,493,916 of CM022302.1, forward strand.
TCCAGGGGGCCCACAAGCCTGCAGGGAGCACCCCCAGGGCTTGTGGCCTCTGGGTTGCCCTCCTCTGGATAATTCTTGCGCTAGTATTTTTTATATATTCCAAAAATATTCTCCGTAAAATTTTAGGTCAATCTGAGAACTTTTATTTCTGCACAAAAATAACACCATGGCAATTCTGCTGAAAAAAGTGTCAGTCCGGGTTAGTTCCATTCAAATCATGCAAATTAGAGTCCAAAACAAGGGCAAAAGAGTTTGGAAAAGTAGATACGATGGAGACGTATCAGTTGCTACCCCCGTCTATGTAGTTAGGTCTCCTTGCAACAAACAAGCATTCATCTCTCTCTTTACTATCTCTTTCTACCACACATAACCTTCCACCCCCTAGCCAGCCGTGTTGTCGAGGTCTATCCAGCTCTCTCACACGCAAATAGACACTGTCTGTGGGTCCCTTCATCACACACACACTATCTATCGTGGAATTATCACGGCAGATGTCCTAACGAAAGGACTTAGTTGTGGAGCCATGGCGACGAGGTTAGCTTAAAGGGGTTAAACGGGACAAAGGACACGAGGAGTTTATACTGGTTCGGCCCCTTGCGGTGAAGGTAAAGGCCTAATCCAGTTTGAGGTGGTATTGTTAGAGTTTTGATTACCAGGGAGCGAATACGCTTTGCCTGGCTTTCGAGCTGTTGTTTCTTTTTCTCCCCTAAGCCGCTGCCGGGTCGTCCCCTTATATACATGGGTTGACGCCCCTGCGGCCTACAGAGTCCCGGCCGGCTCATACCAACGTGTCCGGCTCGATGACTTATCTTATATGCCTTACAATACAAGTTTACATATACATGGCGGTTTACACTTACGGGCCTTACGCTCCCTTCGGGTTTGGGCCCTTTAACAAGCCTGTCATTTGAGCCGCCATCTTCAATATACTCTTAGGCTTCATTTAGATGAACCGCCATTAGGATGACCCGGCCCCTCCTGGGCGGGTCATATCTAATAGTCATATCCCCAACATTAGGCCCCAGGTTGATTTGAACTTGTTCATGTCAATCTTCTACAGTTAGAAAAAATCGCTCTTCATCTTCCTGTGTTATTTGTAATCTGTCATGACGTCATCTCCTGAAATCGCGGTGACCCACCGTGACGTCACTTGTCATTAATTCTATATATGGCCCAAATCTTAATAAATCTTTCCCTTTACTGAACCTCCGAAAATCGAGGCGTCTGCGTCGTTATATATCCATTTTCTTGTCTCCTCGATTCCCGCGCATGCCACTTATCCTTCCAACCTTATAAATAGGGCCTCGAGACCTTCTTTCACTCTCCCTCTTTTCCTTCTCACCTTCTTCTCCCTCCTCGCAGCGCCCCAGCGCACCCGAGCTCCGCCGTCGTCGATCTTCATCCCCTATTTTTTCCAGCCGCTGCATCGCCCTGAACGAACCAGAACGTTGCGGCGCCCCTCCGCTGTCAAGCAGCGCCGATAAGTCCTCCCTTTTCCTCTTCATAGATCTGTGTTAGGGTTTCTCTGTTCATCGGTGTTCATCACCGTTCTTCCCTTTCTTTCTTAGCTTGCATAATTTTGATCTGAAGACAGTACAAACCTTGCGCAGTAGCAGTTTTAGCACTTGTTTTGCAATATCAGAATATATCCTCATAGCAATAGATCTCATCTAAACATCCCCACTTCTTTGCTGCCGCCACCTTAGGTTTAGATTTTATTCCATTTTTTTTGAACAGCTGCAGATCCAATCACATAGCCTTAATCTACAAGACCTGTTTGTCCCAATACTTAGTAAAATTTTCTCTTGTCAGACCTCGAATACCAGTACTTGTCATGGCGGCTTACATCATCGGCTTATAATTACTCATATATCATTAGTCCTCATTTAAGCCGCCATTCTGAATATATACTGTAGCTGTTTAACTTGTGGTTTCGCAAATTGATCTGAACCGGCAAAAATTCCTTTTCCTTTAGGTTTCCTCTCTTCACAATGCCGCCAAAGACAGTCTATACATGCAATTGGGTTCCCTCCGTCGTCACTGAGGGCTCACTTAAAGACTTTGTCAAAATCGGGTACTTGCCCGCAAAGAATGTTATGCATTACCGTGCTCCTGATCCAGGCGAAGAAAGACCTCAGCCAAAGGATGGCGAAATCATTATATTCACTGATCACATGAACCGGGGCTTCTCACCACCCGGCTCTAAGTTTTTCCGAGATGTTCTCCACTTCTTCCATCTCCATCCTCAAGACATCAGACCCAATTCCGTGTCAAATATCTGCAACTTTCAAGTCTTCTGCGAAGTATACCTTCAAGAGGAGCCCAGCGTCGAACTCTTTAGGGAATATTTTTATTTAAACCGCCAGAACGAGGCTACGAACGGACCCAGCTTGGAACTTGGCGGAATCTCAATTCAGCGAAGAAGAGATGCCATCTTTCCCTACGCTCGCTTGCCAAGTCACCCCAAAGATTGGAACCAAACGTGGTTTTATTGCAAAGACACCTCTCCGGCTGACGAAAATCCATTGCCGGGTTATCGTGCCCAACGTCTTGACACAAAGCATCATCTTCCTGAAAAGCTTACCGCTGCTGAGCGTAAAAAACTTGCTCCCACCATTGCAAAGGTTAAAGCTCTGCTGGGAAACGGTTTAACTGGCATTGACTTGGTTCGGTGCTGGGTTGCCTGGCGGATCATACCTTTGAGCCGCCGACCCGGCTTAATGTGCATTTATACAAGCAGTACCAAGGATCCATTACGCCACAGCCCCTTGCGTTTAACTGATGACGCAATTACCGATATGGTTAAAACTCTTTTGAACGAAGATTCCGAAGACTGCGGCAAAGTGGGTCTGAACCCTTTCTGCAAACTTAACCCGCCGCCAGATGTGAGTCTTTAACTCATCTTATTTTTATCTCATTATTCAAACATTGTACTAGCTCAACTTTGCTAATTTCCACAGGCTAAATCTGATTTCTGGAAGGCAAAATATGACCATGAAGCCGCCAAGAAGGCCAGGGCTGCCAAGAAAGCCATCAAGAAAAACACCAAGAAGCATAAGAAGAAACCAACTGCCTTTGACATGCTTGATCTAGATGACACCTCTGAGTCGGAGGTAGCCCTTGACTCTCTTGGCTCCTTTTTCAATTATCTTATTAACATTGGTTACTCACAGGATGACACGGGGGCCAGCCAAGCAATTGAAGAAGAGGTAACTATTATTTCCTCCTACTCAGAGCCTTTGCCAAGATAGAAATTTCGACGAGTAACCCGGAAAGTAAGGTTTTCACACCCCTTAGCTCATTTGGATCCTCACTTTCTTTTGAAGCAACAGCAGCACGAAAGCCGACGCCAGACTCGGAACAACGGAGGTGAAGAATTGTCTTCCGGCTTACCGAATACTCCAGCTCCACGGAAACGCCAAAATGAGGTCCCTCTAAGCTTAACTTCTTTTTACCCACTGGCGGGTTGCTTTCGCCAGCCACTCAATTCCTCTGACTCAAACTACCAGGAAACCTCTCGTTCTTCCTCTAGCGACTCATCACAGACCCAACTGCCGGCTTTCAAGACTGCCCCTGGGTAACAACAATTACTTTTATTCTTTACCTCTTTATACTCTGATAACTATACTGACCTGTCACAACCCGTGCAGTGGACAAGCAAAACCTAGCAAGAAGGCCAAAGTTACCAAGCCAACTAAAGCTCCTGAAATTGTTGAAACGGAGCAGCAAGTCTCTGCACCTGAAGCTTCTGAAAAACAGCCAGAAGAACCTGCCCCTGGCGTTCCACCTGAAATTTCTGATCTCTCCATTGATCATACCAACACCGACTCTTTGATCACTGAACCGTCAAGCTCACCTAAGCCGTCAGAGACTCATACTGATGACGTTTTGATCACTGGCTCCGGTTTTATAGAGCCGGGAAATCCAACTATCTTGGCAAAACACTCCGCCAAACAAGAGGTTATTGAAAGGCGGAAAGTGAGGTTTGATGTCTCTCACTATGCACAATTGAGCAGCAGCGAGATATTGTCTGGCTATCTCAACCAAGTACACTCCAGCCACGATCTTCAAATTGAGATGGTGAAACAAATGCATCAGAAACATGAGGTATGAATTCCTGCTTAAATAAATTATATACATCCTGCCAGCCCCCAAGTCTACTGGTTATGATAAGATTTGAATAGGCTGTAGACTTTAGCAGAAATGTGAATGTAGCGAATCCTCCAAAGCTGGCTTGTTCTGATAACATTGCATCCGTAGCACCCAAGGGTCGGCTTAATCAGCATGAATGAGCCGGTCCTGTATTGCTTATAACAGAGAGCTTATCTGTGTAGCCCCCATGAACCGGCTGCGATTGTTTACAGCACAACCGGGTCATTATAAGATAGTTAAGAGACACGAGCAATATGCATTAGCCCCCAAGTGCCAAGTACTATTGCTTGCAAAGTGCTTGGGACTTTATTCACATGAATTGTTTGTATAAAGAAATTTTTTGGCAGGCATTAGCCCCCAAGTGCCAAGTGTTATTGCTTGCAAAAGACTTGGGACTTATACTCTTGTAAACCTGATATGAATGTGTTGACAAGTCTGTACTTCATATAGGCTGCAACTGCTGAACTTGAATCACAATTGACTGATGCAAAGACCCGGCTGGAGAATCAGGAAGCTGAGACCCGGAAGGCCAAATCAAAATTCAAATTTAGCGTGGCTGAGACGGAAAAGATGAAGACCAGTTTTGAGGTAGAGAGAAACACTTGGGCTGAAGAGAAGACTGCTTTGATACAACGAGCTGAAAAAGCGGAGGCGGCTCTTCAGGAGGTGACCACTGAACTCACCGGTTTAAAACACCATGTATCTCAGATGGTTTCCGCTATCTTTGGTGAGTCGCCTTCTTAAACATCCAAAGTGAATCTTTTCCTTGATGGTTATAAACCGCCTCTGACCGATTTATGATTTACTCAGGTCCAAGGAGCAGCAACTTTAACCAAGACATGCTTGTGAAGCTGAAGGCGGTTTACACCCTTGTCGAACAACTGTATACTGGAGCTCAGCGTACACTGGCTACAGTCTCCCTGACTATTCAAGCACCAACTCTTTTGTCAGATGTCTTGAAAAAACTTTCTGTGCTACCTGCCAGGATTGATGAAATAAAACGGTCGTCTACAAGAGCCGGTGCCGTAACGGCCATGAGCTGGGCCAAGGCATGGCTACCAGAGCTAGACCCGTCTGAGGTAGCTACTGGATATCCAAGCTTAAAAGAGGACGGCACTGCATTTGATCAGAAAGACTTTGCTGCCTGTGTGAAAGAAATACGCCCTCTGGCCAGTCTGACCGCGAATGAGATGGATCTGTCGAAATATCACCCGGCTTACAGCATGGAGAATCAAAAGATGCCTACGCCAGCTTATAAAGTGATGGGTTTAATCCCTCCAATCCGTAAGCATACTTTTGGCCCTGAAGTTGACCCGTCTGGACTTATAGATGATAAGGCTGAATTTCAAGCTTTATGTGGCATTGATTGGTCATCACCGAATCTCCAGACAGCAGCAGAGGACGAAGATCCGGAGAAGGATGATCCAGAAACCTCAAGTCAGCAAGGCCAAGAAGATTGAACCGCTGGGCAGTTTATATTTGATCCGTATGAAAAAACACTTGATCTATTGACTCATGGAGTCATGTAATAGGGTAGTAAAACTTTAAACTGCTGTGCCATCGTGCATGCTTCTGTTTTGCGCAACACTGCTGATCTGCCAATTTAAGAAACCATCACTTTATGCTTATGGCAGCGTAGATTGATGCAGATCTGATTTATCATTACCCTGCACGCAAAGAAATTACAAGTGCCCTGGCGGCTTACCGCCGGGCGGGTCATGATACCCAATTGAAGCCACTGGGGACGAATAGTCCATAACCAGGGCCGGTCTGACTACAATGTTGACACAATTTAAATAAAAGGTCGTACCTGTGATGTACGCTTTAAACTGCCAGCTTAATAGCTTCATGTGATTAGAGCTATAACTCGAAACATAATACTATTATGCTCTTGGCGACTTAGAGTCTGCCATCCTGGTGGGTTGTAGAAACCCGAAAGGTGCTTCAAATATGAGCCGTAAATAGGGCAGCTTGGCCTGATTTGTAAAACCAAATGTCAAAAAATAAGAAATCAAGAAATTCAAGAAACTCGAGGCTGTTGTAGGCCGCCAAGCCAAAATGTCTTCTTCGATGAAACTAGCCTGAGCCACTGGAAGGTACGTGCTTTCCGTGAGCCGGCACTCACAGTACCCAATCGACATTTGAACCCAGATAAAGTCAGGTCTTGTATAAAGATAGACTTATCAGGAGTACGCGGGGTCAGAGTAGCAGCATGCATCACGGGCCGATTTATCCAAGTTTCAAAGAAGGCGGCTTATGAAGCCTGGATCTATCCTGACTATCTGTAAGCCGTGCTCTCGCATGACAAGCCGCTATTTGAACCTTAACAAGCTCAAGATCTTTGATGAATACACCGTAAAAGATTGATTGTTAAGAGTTCGACGGGTCAATCAGGATGACCTGATGGAGTTGAAGCAGCTAGTATACAGGTAGGATGACCCGGAAAGGTTATGTTCTCTTTGGTCGAATACGCCTATGTTTGAACAAGATAACCTGGTCAAGAGGGCAGTCACGCTATGTTCTCTTTGGTCGAATACGCCTATGTTTGAACAGGAAGCCCCCAAGTGACATACTTACGGATTGTGTTCGTCGGGGACCTATGTTTGAGCTGTGCTGTGCATCCAACTCTCTTTGGTCTTTGTAGTTTGGGCATTAAGCCTCTTAAATGAACAGGTAAAATGATGATAAGGACTCAGCTTCGAAGAAGTGAAACGAATAGAGGCCCTGAATTATCAGGGATGCCGGCTTTAATATACTGTATATAATATATACATCATCAGACTATGTACATTATGACAGCCGGTGGCTCAAGTATAGTAGGGCCGAAGATGAGCAATATTCCACGGCCGACGTTTCTCCTCCTCTGACTTACGTGAGTCTTTGTGGTCTCGAACATCGATAAGATAGTATGATCCATTATGCAGATTCTTGCTGACCACAAAAGGTCCTTCCCAAGGTGGTGATAGCTTATGCATATCTGTCTGATCCTGGATGAGCCGGACCACTAAGTCGCCTTCTTGAAAGGTTCTGGTTTTGACCCGGCGGCTGTGATAACGACGTAGGTCTTGCTGATAAATCGCCGAACGAGCCGCCGCAAGATCACGCTCCTCATCCAACAGGTCAAGTGCATCTTGACGTGCCTTTTCGTTATCAGCTTCAATGTAAGCCGCCACCCGGGGTGAATCGTGACGGATGTCACTAGGGAGAACTGCCTCTGCTCCATAAACCATGAAGAAAGGTGTGTAACCCGTAGATCTGTTGGGAGTTGTATTGATACTCCATTACACTGAGGGTAACTCCTGCACCCAACAACCCAGCGTTCTTTGCAAAGGAACCATAAGCCGGGGCTTGATACCTCGCAGAATCTCTTGATTAGCTCGTTCCGCTTGACCATTGGACTGAGGGTGAGCCACAGAGGAGACGTCAAGTCGAATATGCTCCCGTTGACAAAATTCTCTCATAGCGCCTTTAGAGAGATTAGTACCATTATCTGTTATAATGCTGTGTGGAAAGCCAAAACGGAAGATCACCTTTTTGATGAATTGAACCGCCGTTGCTGCATCACACTTACTGACCGGCTCTGCTTCAACCCACTTAGTGAACTTGTCAACCGCCACCAAGAGGTGGGTATTCTTATCTTTGGACCTCTTGAAAGGCCCCACCATATCAAGCCCCCAAGTTGCGAAAGGCCAAGTAATTGGAATCATCCTCAACTCTTGAGCCGGCACATGAGCGCGACGTGAAAACTTCTGACAACCGTCACACTTGCTGACCAAATCCTCTGCATCAGTATGAGCCATCAACCAATAAAACCCATGACGAAAAGCTTTGGCTACGAGAGATTTAGAACCGGCATGGTGACCACAATCTCCTTCGTGGATCTCTCGCAGAATCTCACAGCCTTCTTCAGGAGAGACGCAACGTTGAAACACCACTGAGACACTACGATGGTGCAATTCCCCATTAACAATTGACATTGACTTAGACCGCCCGGTTATCTGTCTGGCCAGAATTTCATCCTCAGGTAATTCGGCCCGGGTCATGTAAGCCAAATACGGAACTGTCCAATCAGGAATAGCATGAAGAGCCGCCACCATTTGTGCTTCCGGGTCAGGAACAGCAAGATCCTCCTCAGTAGGTAATTTGACAGAAGGGTTGAGCAAGACATCCAGGAACGTGTTGGGTGGCACCGGCTTACGCTGAGAGCCCAACCGGCTTAAAGTGTCGGCCGCCTCATTCTTCCTACGATCAATATGCTCGACCTGGTATCCTTTGAAGTGACCTGCAATGGTATCAACCTCTCGACGATAAGCCGCCATGAGTGGATCCTTAGAATCCCAAGTGTCGGAAACTTGCTGAGCTACCAGATCTGAGTCATCAAAACACCTTACCCGACTTAAATTCATCTCCTTAGCCATCCGGAGACTGTGGAGCAAGGCCTCATACTCAGCTGCATTGTTAGTACATGTTGGGGAACGTAGTAATTCAAAAAATTTCCTACGATCACGCAAGATCTATCTAGGAGAAGTATAGCAACGAGTGGGAGAGTGTGTCCACGTACCCTCGTAGACCGAAAGCGGAAGCGTTTAGTAACGCGGTTGATGTAGTCGAATGTCTTCGCGATCCAACCGATCCAAGTACCGAACGTATGGCACCTCCGCGATCTGCACACGTTCAGCTCGGTGACGTCCCTCGTACTCTTGATCCAGCTGAGGCCGAGGGAGAGTTTCGTCAGCACGACGGCGTGGTGACGGTGATGATGAAGTGATTCCGGCAGGGCTTCGCCTAAGCTCTCCGAAAATATGACCGAGGTGGAAATCTGTGGAGGGGGGCACCGCACACGGCTAAAAACAATTAACTTGTGTGTCCTAGGGTGCCCCCCTCCCCACGTATATAAAGGAGGGAGGGGGAGGCCGGCCGACCTACATAGGAGCGCCAAGGGGGGAGGAATCCTCCTCCTAGTAGGAGTAGGGCTCCCCCCTTTCCTAGTCCTACTAGGAGAAGAAGGAAGGAGGGGGCGCCGCCCCTCCCCCTAGTCCAATTCGGACTAGGGCCATGGGTGGGGGGGGCGGCCAGCCCTTGGCTGCCCCTCTCTCTTTCCCCTAGGCCCAATAAGGCCCATCACTTCTCCGGTGGTTCCGATAACCCTTCCGGCACTCCGATAAATATCTGGAACCTTCCGGAACCTTTTCGGAGGCCAAATACTATCTTCCAATATATCAATCTTTACCTCTCGTACATTCCGAGACTCCTCGTCATGTCCGTGATCACATCCGGGACTCCGAACTACCTTCGGTACATCAAAACACATAAACTCATAATACCGATCGTCATCGAACGTTAAGCGTGCGGACCCTACGGGTTCGAGAACTATGTAGACATGACCGAGACTCATCTCCGGTCAATAACCAATAGCGGAACCTGGATGCTCATATTGGCTCCCACATATTCTACGAAGATCTTTATCGGTCAAACCGCATAACAACATACGTTGTTCCCTTTGTCATCGGTATGTTACTTGCCCGAGATTCGATCGTCGGTATCTCAATACCTAGTTCAATCTCGTTACCGGCAAGTCTCTTTACTCGTTCCGTAATGTATCATCCCGTAACTAACTCAGTAGTCACATTGCTTGCAAGGCTTCATATGATGTGCATTACCGAGAGGGCCCAAAGATACCTCTCTGACAATCGGAGTGACAAATCCTAATCTTGATCTATGCCAACTCAACAAACACTATCGGAGATACCTGTAGAGCATCTTTATAATCACCCAGTTACGTTGTGACGTTTGATAGCACACAAGGTGTTCCTTCGGTATTCGGGAGTTGCATAATCTCATAGTCAGAGGAACATGTATAAGTCATGAAGAAAGCAATAGCAACAAACTAAACGATCATCGTGCTAAGCTAACGGATGGGTCTTGCCAATCACATCATTCTCTAATGATGTGATCCCGTTCATCAAATGACAACTCATGTCTATGGCTAGGAAACTTAACCATCTTTGATTAACGAGCTAGTCAAGTAGAGGCATACTAGTGACACTTTGTTTGTCTATGTATTCACACATGTATTAAGTTTCCGGTTAATACAATTCTAGCATGAATAATAAACATTTATCATGATATAAGGAAATATAAATAACAACTTTATTATAGCCTCTAGGGCATATTTCCTTTAGTCTCCCACTTGCACTAGAGTCAATAATCTAGATTACATAGTAATGATTCTAACACCCATGGAGTCTTGGTGCTGATCATGTTTTGCTCGTGAGAGAGGCTTAGTCAACGGGTCTGCAACATTCAGATCCGTATGTATCTTGCAAATCTCTATGTCTCCCTCCTTGACTTGATTGCGGATGGAATTGAAGCGTCTCTTGATGTGCTTTGTTCTCTTGTGAAATCTGGATTCCTTTGCCAAGGCAATTGCACTAGTATTGTCACAAAAGATTTTCATTGGACCCGATGCACTAGGTATGACACCTAGATAGGATATGAACTCCTTCATCCAGACTCCTTCATTTGCTGCTTCCGAAGCAGCTATGTACTCCGCTTCACACGTAGATCCCACCACGACGCTTTGCTTAGAACTGCACCAACTGACAGCTCCACCATTCAATATAAATACATATCCGGTTTGTGACTTACAGTCATCCGGATCAGTGTCAAAACTTGCATCGACGTAACCACTTACGACGAGCTCTTTGTCACCTCCATAAACGAGGAACATATCCTTAGTCCTTTTCAGGTATTTCAGGATGTTCTTGACCGCTATCCAGTGATCCACTCCTGGATTACTTTGGTACCTCCCTGCTAAACTTATAGCAAGGCACACATCAGGTCTGGTACACAGCATTGCATACATGATAGAACCTAAGGCTGAGGCATAGGGAATGACTTTCATTTTCTCTCTATCTTCTGCAGTGGTCGGGCATTGAGTCTTACTCAACTTCACACCTTGTAACACAGGCAAGAACCCTTTCTTTGCTTGATCCATTTTGAACTTTTTCAAAACTTTATCAAGGTATGTGCTTTGTGAAAGTCCAATTAAGCGTCTTGATCTATCTCTATAGATCTTGATGCCCAATATATAAGCAGCTTCACCGAGGTCTTTCATTGAAAAACTTTTATTCAAGTATCCTTTTATGCTATCCAGAAATTCTATATCATTTCCAATCAACAATATGTCATCCACATATAATATTAGAAATGCTACAGAGCTCCCACTCACTTTCTTGTAAATACAGGCTTCTCCAAAAGTCTGTATAAAACCATATGCTTTGATCACACTATCAAAGCATTTATTCCAACTCCGAGATGCTTGCACCAGTCCATAAATGGATCGCTGGAGCTTGCACACTTTGTTAGCATCCTTTGGATCGATAAAACCTTTGGGTTGCATCATATACAACTCTTCTTCCAGAAATCCATTCAGGAATTCAGTTTTTACATCCATTTGCCAAATTTCATAATCATAAAATGCGGCAATTGCTAACATGATTCGGACGGACTTAAGCATCGCTACGGGTGAGAAGGTCTCATCGTAGTCAACTCCTTGAACTTGTCGAAAACCTTTTGCAACAACTCGAGCTTTGTAGACAGTAACATTACCGTCGGCGTCAGTCTTCTTCTTGAAGATCCACTAATTCTCTATGGCTTGCTGATCATCGGGCAAATCAACCAAAGTCCACACTTTGTTCTCATACATGGATCCCATCTCAGATTTCATGGCCTCAAGCCATTTTGTGGAATCTGGGCTCATCATCGCTTCCTCATAGTTCGTAGGATCATCATGGTCAAGTAACATGACCTCCAGAACAGGATTACCGTACCACTCTGGTGCGGATCTTACTCTGGTTGACCTACGAGGTTCGGTAGTAACTTGATCTGAAGTTTCATGATCATCATCATTAGCTTCCTCACTAATTGGCGTAGGTATCACTAGAACTAATTTCTGTGATGAACTACTTTCCAATTCAAGAGAAGGTACCACTACCTCACCAAGTTCTACTTTCCTCCCACTCACTTCTTTCGAGAGAAACTCCTTCTCTAGAAAGGATCCATTCTTAGCAACGAATATTTTGCCTTCGGATCTGTGATAGAAGGTGTACCCAACAGTCTCCTTTGGGTATCCTATGAAGACACATTTCTCCGATTTGGGTTCGAGCTTATCAGGTTGAAGCTTTTTCACATAAGCATCGCAACCCCAAACTTTAAGGAACGACAACTTGGGTCTCTTGCCAAACCACAGTTCATAAGGTGTCGTCTCAATGGATTTAGATGGTGCCCTATTTAACGTGAATGCAGCCGTCTCTAAAGCATAACCCCAAAACGATAGCGGTAAATCAGTAAGAGACATCATAGATCACACCATATCTAATAAAGTGCGGTTACGACGTTCGGACACACCATTACGCTGTGGTGTTCCGGGTGGCATGAGTTGTGAAACTATTCTGCATTGTTTCAAATGAAGACCAAACTCGTAACTCAAATATTCTCCTCCACGATCGGATCGCATAAACTTTATTTTCTTGTTACGATGATTTTCCACTTCACACTGAAATTCTTTGAACTTTTCAAATGTTTCAGACTTATGTTTCATCAAGTAGATATACCCATATCTGCTCAAATCATCTGTGAAGGTCAGAAAATAACGATACCCGCCGCGAGCCTCAATATTCATCGGACCGCATACATCAGTATGTATTATTTCCAATAAATCTGTTGTTCGCTCCATTGTTCCGGAGAACGGAGTTTTAGTCATCTTGCCCATGAGGCACGGTTCGCAAGTACCAAGTGATTCATAATCAAGTGATTCCAAAAGTCCATCAGTATAGAGTTTCTTCATGCGCTTTACACCAATATGACCCAAACGGCAGTGCCACAAATAAGTTGCACTATCATTATCAACTCTGCATCTTTTGGCTTCAACATTATGAATATGTGTATCACTACTATCGAGATTCAACAAAAATAGACCACTCTTCAAGTGTGCATGACCATAAAAGATATTACTCATATAAATAGAACAACCATTATTCTCTGATTTAAATGAATAACCGTCTCGCATCAAACAAGATCCAGATATAATATTCATGCTTAACGCTGGCACCAAATAACAATTATTCAGGTCTAAAACTAATCCCGAAGGTAGATGTAGAGGTAGCGTGCCGACGGCGATCACATCGACTTTGGAACCATTTCCCACACGCATCGTCACCTCGTCCTTAGCCAATCTTCGCTTAATCCGTAGTCCCTGTTTCGAGTTGCAAATATTAGCAACAGAACCAGTATCAAATACCCAGGCACTACTGCGAGCATTAGTAAGGTACACATCAATAACATGTATATCACATATACCTTTGTTCACCTTGCCATCCTTTTTATCCGCCAAATACTTGGGGCAGTTCCGCTTCCAGTAACCAGTCCCTTTGCAGTAGAAGCACTTAGTATCAGGCTTAGGTCCAGACTTGGGCTTCTTCACTTGAGCAGCAACTTGCTTGCCGTTCTTCTTGAAGTTCCCCTTCTTCCCTTTGCCCTTTTTCTTGAAACTGGTGGTCTTGTTGACCATCAACACTTGATGCTCCTTTTTGATTTCTACCTCCGCAGCATTTAGCATTGCGAAGAGCTCGGGAATTGTCTTATCCATCCCTTGCATATTATAGTTCATCACGAAGCTTTTGTAGCTTGGTGGCAGTGATTGAAGAACTCTGTCAATGACACTATCAACCGGAAGATTAACTCCCAGCTGAGTCAAGTGATTATGATACCCAGACATTTTGAGTATATGCTCACTGACAGAACTATTCTCCTCCATCTTGCAGCTATAGAACTTATTGGAGACTTCATATCTCTCAATCCGGGCATTTGCTTGAAATATTAACTTCAACTCCTGGAACATCTCATATGCTCCATGACGTTCAAAACATCGTTGAAGTCCCAGTTCTAAGCCGTAAAGCATGGCACACTGAACTATCGAGTAGTCATCAGCTTTGCTCTGCCAGGCGTTGACAACGTCCGGCGTTGCTCCTGCAGCGGGTCTTGCACCTAGCGGTGCTTCCAGGACGTAATTCTTCTGTGCAGCAATGAGGATAATCCTCAAGTTATGGACCCAGTCCGTGTAGTTGCTACCATCATCTTTCAACTTGGCTTTCTCTAGGAACGCATTAAAATTCAAAGGAACAGTAGCACAGGCCATTGATCTACAACAACATAGACATGCAAAATACTATCAGGTACTAAGTTCATGATAAATTAAAGTTCAATTAATCATACTACTTAAGAACTCCCACTTAGATAGACATCCCTCTAATCGTCTAAGTGATCACATGATCCAAATCAACTAAACCATGTCCGATCATCACGTGAGATGGAGTAGTTTTCAATGGTGAACATCACTATGTTGATCATATCTACTATATGATTCACGCTTGACCTTTCGGTCTCAGTGTTCCGAGGCCATATCTGCATATGCTAGGCTCGTCAAGTTTAACCCGAGTATTCTGCGTGTGCAAAACTGGCTTGCACCCGTTGTATGTGAACGTAGAGCTTATCACACCCGATCATCACGTGGTGTCTTGGCACGACGAACTGTAGCAACGGTGCATACTCAGGGAGAACACTTGTACCTTGAAATTTAGTGAGAGATCATCTTATAATGCTACCGCCGTACTAAGCAGAATAAGATGCATAAAAGGATTAACATCACATGCAATTCAATATGTGACATGATATGGCCATCATCATCTTGTGCTCTTGATCTCCATCATCGAAGCACCGTCATGATCTCCATCGTCACCGGCGCCCCAGCATGATCTCCATCGTCACCGGCGCTCCAGCATGATCTCCATCATAGCATCGTTGTCATCTCGCCAACTTATTGCTTTTACGACTATCGCTACCGCTTAGTGATAAAGTAAAACAATTACATGGCGATTGCATTGCATACAATAAAGCGACAACCATATGGCTCCTGCCGGTTGCCGATAACTCTGTTACAAAACATGATCATCTCATACAACAAATTATATCACATCATGTCTTGACCATATCACATCACAGCAAGCCCTGCAAAAACAAGTTAAACGTTCTCTACTTTGTTGTTGCAAGTTTTACGTGGCTGCTACGGGCTGAGCAAGAACCGTTCTTACCTACGCATCAAAACCACAACGATTTTTCGTCAAGTGTGCTATTTTAACCTTCAACAAGGACCGGGCGTAGTCACACTTGATTCAACTAAAGTTGGAGAAACTGACACCCACTAGCCACCTGTGTGCGAAGCACGTCGGTAGAACCAGTCTCGCGTAAGCGTACGCGTAATGTCGGTCTGAGCCGCTTCATCCAACAATACCGCCGAATCAAAGTATGACATGCTGGTAAGCAATATGACTATTATCGCCCACAACTCTTTGTGTTCTACTCGTGCATATAACATCTACGCATAGACCTGGCTCGGATGCCACTGTTGGGGAACGTAGTAATTCAAAAAAATTCCTACGATCACGCAAGATCTATCTAGGAGAAGTATAGCAATGAGTGGGAGAGTGTGTCCACGTACCCTCGTAGACCGAAAGCGGAAGCGTTTAGTAACGCGGTTGATGTAGTCGAATGTCTTCGCAATCCAACCGATCCAAGTACCGAACGTACGGCACCTCCGCGATCTGCACACGTTCAGCTCGGTGACGTCCCTCGTACTCTTGATCCAGCTGAGGCCGAGGGAGAGTTTCGTCAGCACGACGGCGTGGTGACAGTGATGATGAAGTGATTCCGGCAGGGCTTCGCCTAAGCTCTCCGAAAATATGACTGAGGTGGAAATCTGTGGAGGGGGGCACCGCACACGGCTAAAAACAATTAACTTGTGTGTCCTAGGGTGCCCCCCTCCCCACGTATATAAAGGAGGGAGGGGGAGGCTGGCCTGCCTTCATAGGCGCGCCAAGGGGGGAGGAATCCTCCTCCTAGTAGGAGTAGGACTCCCCCCTTTCCTAGTCCTACTAGGAGAAGAAGGAAGGAGGGGGAAAGAGAAGGAAGGAGGGGGCGCCGCCCCTCCCCCTAGTCCAATTCGGACTAGGCCCATGGGGGGCGCGTCGCCAGCCCTTGGTTGCCCCTCTCTATTTCCCCTAGGCCCAATAAGGCCCATCACTTCTCCGGTGGTTCCGATAACCCTTCCGGCACTCCGATAAATATCCGGAACCTTTCGGAACCTTTCCGGAGGCCAAATACTATCTTCCAATATATCAATCTTTACCTCTCGGACATTCCGAGACTCCTCGTCATGTCCGTGATCACATCCGGGACTCCGAACTACCTTTGGTACATCAAAACACATAAACTCATAATACCGATTGTCATCGAACGTTAAGCGTGCGGACCCTACGGGTTCGAGAACTATGTAGACATGACCAAGACTCATCTCCGGTCAATAACCAATAGCGGAACCTGGATGCTCATATTGGCTCCCACATATTCTACGAAGATCTTTATCGGTCAAACCGCATAACAACATACGTTGTTCCCTTTGTCATCGGTATGTTACTTGCCCGAGATTTGATCGTCGGTATCTCAATACCTAGTTCAATCTCGTTACCGGCAAGTCTCTTTACTCGTTCCGTAATGTATCATCCTGTAACTAACTCATTAGTCACATTGCTTGCAAGGCTTCATATGATGTGCATTACCGAGAGGGCCCAGAGATACCTCTCTGACAATCGGAGTGACAAATCCTAATCTTGATCTATGCCAACTCAACAAACACTATCGGAGATACCTGTAGAGCATCTTTATAATCACCCAGTTATGCTGTGACATTTGATAGCACACAAGGTGTTCCTTCGGTATTCGGGAGTTGCATAATCTCATAGTCAGAGGAACATGTATAAGTCATGAAGAAAGCAATAGCAACAAACTAAACGATCCTCGTGCTAAGCTAACGGATGGGTCTTGTCAATAACATCATTCTCTAATGATGTGATCCCGTTCAACAAATGACAACTCATGTCTATGGCTAGGAAACTTAACCATCTTTGATTAACAAGCTAGTCAAGTAGAGGCATACTAGTGACACTTTGTTTGTCTATGTATTCACACATGTATTAAGTTTCCGGATAATACAATTCTAGCATGAATAAACATTTATCATGATATAAGGAAATATAAATAACAACTTTATTATTGCCTCTAGGGCATATTTCCTTCAGTACAAGGATACATTAACCGGAGAACATAAGAAAATTTATCACCTCGCGGGGAAGTCAAGACGACTCCAGCCCCCGAGCCTTCCAATTGCCTGGACCCATCAAAGTGAATAGTCCAAAATGTGTTATCCGGATTTTCCTCAGGCGTTTGCAACTCTGTCCAGTCATTGATAAAATCCACGAGCGCTTGGGACTTGATGGCTGTACGAGGCACATACTTCAGACCATGAGGTCCAAGCTCAATGGCCCACTTGGCGACCCGGCCTGTGGCTTCTCTATTTTGGATGATATCCCCTAAAGGAGCAGAGCTGACCACGGTAATGGGATGACCCAGAAAATATTGCTTGAGTTTCCGGCTTGCCAGGAAAACCCAATATACAAGTTTCTGCCAATGCGGATACCTCTGTTTGGACTCAATAAGTACCTCACTGATGTAGTAAACCGGCCGTTGAACCGGATACTCCTTGCCTGCCTCTTTCCTTTCCACCACAATGGCCACACTGACAGCTCGGCCATTGGTAGCCACATATAACAACAGAGGTTCCTTATCAATGGGAGCAGCCAGAACTGGCGGCTCAGCCAGCTGCTTTTTAAGCGCCTCAAATGCCTCATTAGCAGCATCACTCCAGATGAAATTATCTGTCTTCTTCATCATCTGATACAGAGGAATAGCCCTCTCTCCCAACCGGCTTATAAACCGGCTTAAAGCTGCAATGCGACCTGCCAGACGCTGAACATCGTTAACACATGCCGGCTTAGCCAAAGAAGTAATGGCTTTGATCTTCTCCGGGTTAGCTTCAATGCCTCTGTTAGAAACCAGAAAACCCAAGAGCTTGCCTGCTGGTACACCAAAAACACATTTGGCCAGGTTAAGCATCATCTTGTAGACCCGGAGATTGTCAAACATCTCCTTTAAATCATCAATCAAGGTCTCCTTCTTCCTGGATTTCACCACAATGTCATCTACATAAGCATGAACATTTCGCCCGATCTGACTGTGAAGGCAATTTTGCACACACCACTGGTAAGTCGCATGTGCACTCTTGAGCCCAAAAGGCATAGACACATAGCAGAAGGCTCCAAACGGAGTAATGAAAGTCGTCTTTTCCTGGTCCTTAACCGCCATCTTGATCTGATGATAACCAGAATAAGCATCCAAAAAATTCAATCGCTCACAACCCGCCGTAGCATCAATGATTTGATCAATACGGGGGAGAGCAAATGGATCAGCTGGACAAGCCTTATTTAAGTCCGTGTAATCCACACACATTTGCCACGTGCCATTCTTCTTGAGTACCAACACCGGGTTAGCCAACCACTCCGGATGAAAAACTTCAACGATAAACCCGGCCGCTAAAAGCCGGGCCACTTCTTCACCAATGGCCTTCCGCCTCTCCTCGTCAAAACGACGAAGGAATTGCTTGACCGGCCTAAGCTTTGGATCAATATTGAGAGTGTGCTCAGCGAGTTCCCTCGGTACACCTGGCATGTCTGAAGGTTTCCATGCAAAGATATCCCGGTTCTCACGGATGAACTCGATGAGCGCGCTTTCCTATTTCGGATCCAAATTGGCACTGATGCTGAACTTCTTAGATGAGTCGCCAGGAACAAAATCAATCATTTTAGTGTCATCTGCCGACTTAAATTTTAGCAAAGGATCATGTTCTGTGGTTGTCTTTTTCAAGGACGTCATATCCGTCGGGTCAACATTATCTTTGTAAAATTTCAGCTCCTCCGCCGCACAAACTGATTCAGCATAAGCAGCATCACCTTCCTCACACTCCAGGGCCACCTTGCGACTCCCATGTACTGTGATGATGCCCTTGTAACCCGGCATCTTAAGCTGTAAGTAAACGTAACAAGGCCTCGCCATGAACTTAGCATAAGCCGGTCGACCAAACAGAGCATGATAAGGGCTCTTGATCTTCACCACTTCGAAGGTTAGAGTTTCAGACCTGGAATCATGCTCATCTCCAAAGGCAACTTCTAAAGATATTTTACCCACTGGATAGGCTGACTTACCCGGCACCACACCATGGAAAACAGTGTTTGACGGCTTAAGATTTTTATCAGTCAGTCCCATGCGACGGAAGGTCTCATAATAAAGTATGTTAATGCTGCTGCCTCCATCCATGAGTACCTTAGTAAATTTATAGCCCCCAACCTGAGGCGCCACCACCAGAGCCAGGTGACCCGGATTATCAACCCGGGACGGATGATCATCACGACCCCATACAATAGGCTGCTCTGACCACCGTAAATAATGTGGCATCGCTGGCTCAACCACGTTTACTGCCCTCTTGTGAAGCTTCTGATCCCACTTACACAGGTTGGTGGTGAAGACATGGTATTGTCCACTATTCAATTGCTTCGGGTTGCTCTGATAACCAGACGGTCGCTGCTGCTGATTCCCTTGATTATTCTGCTGGCTATAACCACTTTGATTGCCTTGACCGTGAAACCCGGAATTTGAGCCGCCGCCTCCATGACCCGGACCATGAGAGCCGGATCCTGAACCGCCGTCCGGGCCATGGTTGTGCTAGACAGACTCCCCGAATTGTCTCATAATACTGCAATCCTTCCACAGGTGGGTAGCTGGCCTCTCCTCCATTCCGTGCTTCGGACATGGCTGATTCAATATTGCTTCAAGGTCAAATTTTGTCCCTTGAGTCGGCCTCCCCTTATGACACTGGTTATAACTCCGCGCACCGGTGTTAGCCACAAAATCATCCGCCTTGCGCTTACCGTTGCCGCCCTGATTGGTTGAGTTGTTCTGCTGTCCCTTCATGCCGCTACTCTTCTTTCCCTTTCCCGATCTTTCATCCTCAGAGTCGGGGTCCTTGGTACCATCAGAGTCGGCATACTTAACAAGAGCCGCCATAAGCTCCCCCATGTCATTGCAATGACACTTAAGCCGCCCGAGCTTCTGCTTAAGTGGAATGAAACGGCAATTTTTCTCCAACATTAGAACCGCTGAGCTGACGTTAATGTTATCTGAAGAATGTATGATAGTCGAGACCCGGCGCACCCAGCTGGTCGTTGACTCGCCCTCGGCTTGAACACAAGAAACCAAATCCACGATCGACATGGGCTGCTTGCACGTATCATTGAAATTCTGGATAAACCGGGCCTTCAGCTCTGCCCAGGACCCGATGGAGTTAGCCGGTAGCCCCTTCAACCAGGTACGAGCCGTTCCTTCCAGCATCGTGGTGAAATACTTAGCGTATGCGGCCTCACTAACATCCAGCATCTCCATAGCCATCTCATAACTCTCCACCCAAGCCTCAGGGGGCTGATCTGCTGTGTAATTCGGCACCTTGCGGGGGCCTTTGAAGTCCTTGGGCAGACGTTCGTTTCGCAGAGCCGCCGTTAAACACGGCACACCCAACGCTCTAGAAGTTACACCTGCCTCAACTGAAGCCGTCGGGTAAACCGACGCGTGCTGATGAGCCGCCAGTCGAGCCGCCAGCTCGGCCTCTCGACGCGCTCTGCCCTGGTCCACTAAATCATGTGCATTGGTATCATTGCGCGTCGGGTCATATCCATGAGATTGGTTACGGCACTGCTCAGTACTCGAGACGGCTGGTGAGTCAATGTGCCTACTGTAGCTCCGGCCTGGACGAGGGGTCGAATGAATCCGGTCACGACTATAAGAATAAGCCTGCTGCTGTACCAAAGCTGTTTGAAGAAGCTCTCTAGCCCTTCGGGTTTTGACCGCCGTCGGGGTCTCGCCCTCAACTGGCAGAGCTGCCAATCTTGTAGCTGCAGCAATCATATTGTCTAAAGGGGTTGAGTAATGATCCGGCAGCGTCACCATGTGCTGAGGCGGGGTGTAGTTCATATGCGGAGAACCTGTCACGCGTGGCTGACCCGGTGTTCCACCCCTTCATGCTTCAGCCGTCGGATTTATCACCGGCGGGTCACTGGCCCCTGCTCCAAGTGTGTTGAAGAGGTTCCTCGACTCATAAACCAAAGGCAGATGACTCCCGTGCTTTCTCCTTAAGACCTCGTTGGCAGCGTTCTGATCCACCGAGAGCCGGTATGAATCTGCTTGAATCCGTTGTGCTTGTGCGTTTAAAACGGCCTGCTCTGCATTCATCCTAGCGTTCTCCGCTGCCAGCTCTATCTTGGCCTGTGCTATCTCATCGTGCAGCTTAGCCACTTCCGCCTTATGCTGCTCCTGGTTGTCTGGGGTTACATCTACCTCCATCAGGGTTGCCAGAGCTTCCAACAGATCTGTTAAAACTTGAGCCGGCGGGCGTGCTGAACCGCCAACACCCGCTGCCATCACCGCCGCTGCACTGGAGGTCATGGCCGCGGTGGCTGTCGAACCGAGAACCGGCTGGGTGCCAGCCATGAAGATCGCCACCCTATTCGGCGGCTCATGGGGATCCGGAATACTGTCGCCATCGGAACAGCCCCCAAGCCGTCCGTCTCGTAGTTGATACAGCGAGCTGGTCTCCCCCATGGACGACTCACCATCAGAGTACACCGCCAGACACAGAGCCTTCTAACTCAGCCCCGTGGATAAACCCAACGAAGGCACGCTTCACGGCGGGTTGAACCCGGGCAGGTCGTGCACGCTGAGCCGTCTCGATGATGTCGGCGCAGATGTCCGGCTCAGTGCCCGGCTCGCCGATCTTGCCGATGAAGACGTGGATTCCGCCGAAGGGGACCCGGTACCCGTACTCAATTGAGCCGGCCTCGGGGCCCCAGCCTGCATCGTCGATGTAAAGCTTGCCGCGACAACTCTTTGTCATCCAGCCCACAGCGTACCCCTTGATCCCTTCGAAGCTGCCCTTCAAGAACTCAAAACCACCGTGCGCAGGCCCCACGGTGGGCGCCAACTATCGTGGAATTGTCACGGCAGATGTCCTAACGAAAGGACTTAGTTGTGGAGCCATGGCGATGAGGTTAGCTTAAAGGGGTTAAATGGGACAAAGGACATGAGGAGTTTATACAGGTTCGGCCCCTTGCGGTGAAGGTAAAGGCCTAATCCAGTTTGAGGTGGTATTGTTAGAGTTTCGATTACCAGGGAGCGAATACGCTTTGCCTGGCTTTCGAGCTGTTGTTTCTTTTTCTCCCCTAAGCCGTTGCCGGGTCGTCCCCTTATATACATGGGTTGACGCCCTGCGGCCTACAGAGTCCCGGCCGGCTCATACCAACGTGTCCGGCTCGGTGACTTATCTTATATGCCTTACAATAAAAATTTACATATACATGGCGGTTTACACTTACGGGCCTTACGCCGCCTTCGGGTTTGGGCCCTTTAACAAGCCTGTCATTTAAGCCGCCATCTTCAATATACTCTTAGGCTTCATTTAGATGAACCGCCATTGGGATGACCCGGCCCCTCCTGGGCGGGTCATATCTAATAGTCATATCCCCAACACTATCGCTCTCCCATATCCCCAACCTCGTAACCTTGTTGATCCCGACGTTACACGCACCTCTCTCTCTCTCTAACACACACACACACGCACACCCTCTCTCTCCCTTTCGAACACTCCTCTCTCTACGACACACACAATCTTTCGAACACGCATATGCCCCTCTCTCGTTAGGTAATCCCCGCCCCCCCCCCCCCACCCCCTTGTCACACAAATATTGTCTCTATATCTATCTCTCATAGTCTAAATTGAAACCAAGTACAAAAATGAGCTCCGATTACAAAAATCAAATTCACTCCCAAACAGAATATGAAAATAGGGTGAAATCATGCACACAAATGTTTGTTGCGTGGATGAATGTCAGTGATATGGATGTACTACTCATACATCCACACAGACCCATTTCACACAAATTACATTAAACCCTTCTCAAAATATGGTGCACATGTGATGTTTGTTGTACTGCTCCTGCCAGCCTTCCTCCGACACGTTCCAACATATTGTGCTACTTGAGATTCTATTTTTTTTCCTCAGACCATGTGAAACCATGAAAAGGTCACCCCCCGCCCCCATTGGTACTGTAGCTCGAAGCTCCCATACGGACACAACACCCACCGGAGCACGCAACCGTTGCCAAAGTGGACGGAGCCGCGACCTGGGAAGAGGACGGAGTCTCTGACATCACCGAGGTGGAGCACTCCCTCGACGGCCGCGAGTAGCGTGCGCTGACTGGCCACGCGGAGGACATCTTGATCTGCTACAATGTTTTAAAAATCTATTATTATCTTGAAACCAGCCACACCTGCCCCTCACCTCATCAAAAAAGCCCGAGGAATATGTCTTGAGTGAAGGACGGCGACGCGTTGGATCATCCCAGTGGAACGCTCCATGTACTCTGCGTCAAGACCGACGACCTTCATCTCCACCTTTTCGAGGGAGTTGGATACATTGTTGATCCACTCCCGAACAACCCTTGGGTGGTCAGTGACGGTGGCAACTATGCTCAACGAGCCTTCGACGAGGACATGTTTGACGCTAAAAACCTGCATACGGATCTCTTTCACCATTTGGAAATGCTGGACCGGAGGGCTATGGTTTGGAGAATTAGGATTAAGATGGCTAGTCTAACTGAAGAAGATGATTATTTAGAGGGGCTTCGGAATTACTCCACGAGTATCTGAAGAGGTTAAAACAATGTGAATCCAGTGGGGTTTGAATGCAAATGACGGCTTGGTAGACCAACCTGCAAAACAAAAAGGCTATGCGGGTAGCGTAGTGAGGAGTGGTACGTGTCCATGTACGTGCCCATCCTTCTATCGCTACATGTGCCACTGGTTAGTTGAGGTCGCTCTTTCGAATCACCGTGGCGAAACATTTTTTGATTCCTTTTTATTTCTGCACCCCTCCTGAGAGGTGGGACCTACGCAAAACCCACTTGGGTGGACGAACAGATATACAAACATATCCATCTCTTTGCACACAAAAAATGTGGCGTAGTTGGTTCGGATGGATATTGGCGCGTGCCTGCGAGACACAACCTTTTGTGGTTAAGGAATATGCGGTTATCCTAAAAAAGAAAAAGCCCTTCTTCGCGCTTCCACATGCATGAGAATTTGGTTCTGCTCGCAATATGGATGCCACCTAGAGGATGAAGTGAACCCAGAGGCATGCTAGCACGGGAGACCTCTTTCAGCTATACGGTACTACTCCGTATGTTACTACTAGTAGTAGTACAACTATAGTACACTTGATGGTCAAAATATTATTCATCCGGTCCTCACAGTGAAGTGACAAGACCATGCGCCCGAGGTGACACTAGTCTAGGCAGCATGTTCGGGTTACCAAAGTCAGCCTCACCTTGTGCACTGTGCAGTCACTGTCACCGCCGTTGTATAGCATGCCTCGCCTCGTCTCCCTCTCCCCTAGCACCACTCCATCTCCATCTCGCCAGAGATCCTGAGGTCACTCTTCATCATCTCACTGTGCCCCCGCGTACCCTCGCCTCGCTCGCCTCCCCCGGTACCACTATTCCCTTGCTAGCCGCTCTAGCACCAAGAGCCTTCTCCCCCGTAAATCAAGCCCCAAAAAACCCCACCTTCCAAACTCCACCATGGCCGAAGGCGAACCGCGCAACATCCATATGAGCCTCGACTGGAGCGATCTCCCCAGCAACATCCTCGACCTCTGTTGTTCCTGTATGGATATGTTGAGCGTCGTGCGGCTGGCTGCATCACGAGGGACATGCACGCGGCCATCGTCGAAGCAAGGCCTGAGCTTTTCAAGACACCCTGCTTGCTGCTATCTGCTCTTGCGAGATGCGCTCACCATGATACGGAGGCGTACATGATGCCCCTCAACTTCATTCCGACCTCCATTAGCCGAAACTTCTTTGCAGGTATGTACGGGGTCGCCGTACATCATGCCCCTCGACTTCGATATTATCACTATCGCCCAAAACTTCTTGGCAGGTATGTACTGGGTTGGCATGAACTCCCATTGGATTGTTGCTATTAGAGAAGACCAGAAAAAGTTGGTGCTCGTGAACTTCCACACCTCCCATGAGATTATCCTTCCTCCATTGGATTATGTAGAGTTTTACCATCGCGGTCCAAGTCATCTAGATTACCACGTCAGTTCGACGGACCTTGTTTTGCAGAAGATTGTAATCTGCCAAGTGCCCACACGATATGCGGATTACTCAAACTTCAAGCTAATTGCCTTGTTCAACCGCGGACTCGCCTATCTTTCCGCCGGTGCCTTCTTTAGCTAGAGACAACTCACCTCGCAGTGGATCTTCAAAGCTGATACACACTTCTGTGATGCTATTGAACACAATGCATCATCTACGCGATCGTCAAAGCAGATGGCACCACATATTGCTGGGACGGTGCGTGTAAGTTGTTTTCGTCTGATTTTAATGATAATTCCATGACACTGTTTGAACTTTTTGTGATGATTGGCATATCCCTGTTTGAGTAGAATTTGAGTAGAACTATGGCAATGTATTAGAGATGCCGTAAATCAGCTATATTTGGAATGAGTTAATTCATGCGATTGTGACCATGTCATTACAGCCAATTTGTACCCTTGAATAATCAAACGGTTAGGAAGATATGGATATTCTCCTTACATTATAGTAATCTATATACTACTAAATATGAGTGTGTATCAATAGCCATGTTAGTTTCCTCATTTTCATGATGTAGAAACATGCATCACACTATTGGTTTCATATAACCATACATTAGGGAAGTAAATGTGCATATGGAGAACTCTATATTTGGAAGTAGTGCAATCATGTAATGCTTACCATGTGTACATACCTATATCGCCCTTCAGCAATCAATGGCTAGAACAATATCCTCACAAGAATTTTGCCCACAGAACATGAGTATATAACAATGCATGGTGTGTTAGTTTCCTTGAAGAATTTATTTGTGAGGACAGAACATGATTACATAATATGCATGGCATGGTAGTTTCCTGTGAAGAATCGATTGCGAGATAACATGAGTATAACCATGCATGGCACTTCTATATTTTCGAACCCAGTATACATTTCCCTGTATTTTCCTCTTAGTTCCAACAGGGACAGATCAATGTTGTTTCTTGCATTATCCTACTCATACTCTGAACAATGCTGATCTTACATTAACAATGCCTGTCCTTTTTTATATGATGCAGTGTCCCTACAGTTACTTCCCTTTGTAATCACACCACCTTTGCCAAAAATAGGGAAGTACAACTGGTTCCTCGCTCGATCAGACGACGGCAAAAGACTGATGATCATTCGCACACATGAGCCAGCAAAGTTATATTGCAAAAAACCCCACTGTGTACAAGCACCGTGAAATACGTGAGTATCCGGAGAGTGGCTGTTACGTCTATGAGCAGGATACCAGCTTGTTGGGGCCTTCAGGATTTTTTGAGTTGGAGCAGGATACCAGCTTGGTTCACACTCTCTGTTTCTCGGACTCAATTATCCGATTAACCAGGAGATCACCGTTGACAAGGACCTTGATGACAGAGAGACTCTGTTTGCTAGGGAAAACTGTGTCTACACGGCGAGCCCTAGGAATTCGGTAGTAAACTCCCCTGATTGTCAACGATACATCCTGCAGCCAAAAGAAGGTGAGAATGACAAAGGCATCTGGATTAACTTTGCTCCTTGGATGTCTCAACTCCGACAGGCAGTGATGTGGTTTAAGCTTTCAGGTTGATAGGTAATTGGGTTGTTGCGTCGAAAGGGTGGAATCCTGGTGTCTCCGAATCACTGGTTGTTGAAGCGGGGCTGCAAATTATGATGGTGTTGGATCATCCCTCTTCTAATGACTTGTTGTCTTTGCTGCTTGTTCTGGATGGGTAGTTCTCTCTTTTGTTATGCAGACTCCTTGTCATTTGGTCATCCTCGTCTATGTCACTCTTACTATGTAATAGTTGCCTCTCTTTAGAATGTCATTCTCGTCTGGATCACGAGAGTCTGAGCGCTGCAGATGAGTGCGTTTTGGTGGTGTAGCAAGACTTCTTATGAACTATCATGTCTTGCTGTTTATGTCAATAGTAGTAACTAGTCAGTGTTTGAATGTTGTATATATCGTTGTTTCGAACTGTTTATTGTCTCGAACTGCTGGTGGGTGATGCGGCTTGAAACTGCGTTGGTATTTCCCCAAAGAGGAAGGGATGATGCAGTACAGCTACGGTAGGTATTTCCCTTAGTTATGAAACCAAGGTATCAATCCAGTACTAGGAGGCCAGGCCAAGCTATGTAAACAGTACCTACACACAAAGAACAAATACTTGCAACCCGACGCGTAAGAGGGGTTGTCAATCCCTCCTCGGGCAAAAAGATAGATTGGTTTGTATGATTTTGGATAAATAGATCTGAGTAAAACACGAAATAAAATAAATAAAGAAAAAGTGCAGCAAGGTATTTTTGTTTTTTTTTTGGAATAATAGATCTGAAAACAAAAGCAAATAAAAATAGATCGGAAAGCAATATGATGAAAGATAGACCCGTGGGCCGTAGATTTCACTAGTGGCTTCCCTCGAGAAAATAGCATATGGTGGGTAAACAAATTACTGTTGGGTAATTGATAGGAGATCAAATAATTATGACGATATCTAGGCAATGATCATTATATAGGCATGTGACGCCCCCGATTCAATCGTACACTAATCATACACGCAAATGTGTACGATCAATATCAGGGACTCACGGGAAGATATCACAACACAACTCTAGACACAAATCAAAATAATACAAGCTTCATATTACAAGCCAGGGGCCTCGAGGGCTCGAATACAAAAGCTCGAGACACAAGCGTCAGCGGAAGCAACAATATCTGAGTACAGACATAAGTTAAACAAGACTGCCTTAAGAAGGCAAACACAAAAGCAACAACGATCGAAGAGGCAAGGCCTCCTGCCTGGGACCTCCTAACTACTCCTAGTCATCGGCGATCTCCATGTAGTAGTAGGCTCCGTCGGGGTAGTAGTAGTAGTCTATGGGGTTGGCATCTGACTCCTAGGCTCCATCATCTGGTCGCAGCAACCGGAAAGAAAGAAGCAGAAGGGGGAAAAGGGATAGCAAAGCAACCGTGAGTACTCATCCAAAGTACTCGCAAGCATCAGATTTATACTAAGTATGCATTGGTATCAAATGGAAGGGTTGTATCTGTGGACTGAACTGTAGAATGCCAGAAGAGAGGGGAAAGCCTAGCCTATCAAAGACTAGCATCTTCAAGCAGCTCCAAGCATCTTGCAGCATGTAGAAGAGTAAAGAATAGCATTTTATATTTAACAAACATGTTGTAACATTAACGCCTAGAGATCCTTCCTCGACTCCCTGCGAGAAAGCAATCCCGAAGCCAACATATCCATCACATGTCTCAAGTAACCAGTTCTAGTTATAATAGATCAAGATACAAGTCTGAACATCCATTACCATGGACATGGTATTTGAATAGATAACTTCCCTGCAGGGGTGCACCACATTACCCAACACGCTTGATTACTCTGGCCGGACAAACCTTTCTGTGTCAATGCCCGGCCTCGGAAGATCAACACATCGCAACCCTACCTAGGCTCAACAGAGAGGTCCCCGCCAGTCTACATCCTAAGCGCTCCGGGGTCTTGGGCCCATCGCCCGTTGCACTCCGGGTCGTCGCGTGCAGGGTGAATACCAGCGCCACCTCGGATGGCCGACGTGATCCGACCGTGCCGTAATGCTGAACTGGACGTCTAACAAAGCTTTGGCTGATAATGTGATGTCGAGTGCCCATAACTATTCCCGCGTGGTGGTTAGTGCGTAAAGGCCAGAGGCCAACTCAGAACAAATACCCAAACCTTTAGTGTATTAGGAGCTCGTGAAGCCGAGAAAAGACTCTCGATCGATGTGACCCCGTTGCCCTGTCTTGTGGACTTACGGCAAGGGCCCAGAATGCCCGGCCGTGCCACGTAATTATCTTGCGGGTGCTCTCCGGGCCCGCCCGACTTTCACATCAACTCGCGGGTACCCATCAGGGCTGACCCGACTTCAACAATGGTCTCAAGTAAAGTCCAGGTAATCGTGTGTCCAAAACATCAAGGGGGAAAACCCGAGGAATCACCCTCGAGGATTCCACTTGATGTAATCGTCAAGCTGAACTTAGGAGGAATCACCCTCGAGGTTCACACTTGAGGTGTTGCACGACAGAGTCGTATCAAGAGTGGTGAAAGAGGAATCACCCTCGATGACCATGACCGAATAGCTACACTACAGAGTTATCATCAGGAGTGCATTACGAGGTATCACCCTCGACACTCGATAGTAGCTCTGCAGAGTCGAGCAACAAAAGGGGCGTGATGTGATGTGATGTGTCGGGTCTGGTTGTCGATCACGTTGATTGAGTCGTCGATGATGAAGCAGGCCAATGTGGGGGGTCACTGATGGATCACCAACCAACCTATACTAAGCAGTTGAGGATAAGCAGGTAGGTAACAATAGAAGGTACAAAAGCAGGCTATGCATCAGAATAGGAGCAATCAATTACAGTAGCAAAATCTAATGCAAGCAAGAGAGAGAATGGAATGGGGGATATCGGGATGATCAAAGGGGGGGGCTTGCCTAGAAGCTCCACTGAAAGGGAAGAAGGGTCGTCGTCGACGTAGTCGGTCACAGTGGCAGCAGCAGCGGTCTCGGGGTCTACCGGAGAGAAGAGGGTGAAGAAACAATAAATACAGAACAAACAAGTGCAATATTATGCATGACAAGACAATAAGCAGCGCTAGGGGTGTTCTAACGCAGGGCTACACGATACCGGCGAAGGGGGATAACATCCAGGAAAGTTTTCCCGAAGTTTGGCATTTTCGGACAGATGAAACGGAGGGAGACGGTTGCATGTTCGCTATGCTAGGGGCATGTGACAGATGAACGAACTGCGTATTCGGACTCGTCTCATCTTTCTGGGCAACTTTCATGTATAAAGTATTTTAATCCGAGTTACGGATTATTTAAATTGAATTTTCAAAGTTTTATCAATTTTCAGGAATTACTGGAATTATTATATTTAATCAAACCGAATTGACCAAGTCAAATTGACTGGTCAAAGTGAACAGTATTGGTGGGGTCCCACATGTCAGAGTTTTATTAAATTTCTAAAAAGATTTATCTAATCTAATTAGGGGACCCACTTGTCATTGGCTAGCAATTAAACTAACTAGAAATTATCCCCTAAGCTAATTCATACGGGCCGGCCAGTGGTGGCTGTACACACACACGCACACCACACATGCTTAGCCATGGCCACGGCCATGTCCATTAACAGTGACAAGTAGCAGCATCTAGGAGCAGCAAAACTAGCGTCCAGGAGCAGCTAGAGCAGCGGCGGCGGCCACGCAGTAGAGTAGTAGTAAGCAGCAGCGGCGGCAGTAGAGGCAACAGGTAGAGCTAGCAGCGGCGCCGGCAGTAGCAGCTAGAGACAGCAGCACCTAGCAGCAGCAGCAGTACCAAGCAGCAGCAGTGCGGCGGCAACGGTACGCGGTAGCAGCAAGAGTAGTAAACAGCAGCGCCAAGGCAACAGCAAGCATGAGCAGCAGTAGTAGTTTAGAGCAGCACAGCAAGAAAGTAGCAGCAGCCAGCGGCAGCAGCAAACGGAGTAGCAGCGCAGGCACGCACATGCAGCAAGGGCGCGCGAGCACGGGACAGCAGCAGTGACAACAGGCAGCACGAGCAACAGCGACACCAAGCGCACGCACGTACGCGTACGCGGTGGTTCGGGCTCGACGGAGATGGCGGCCTACGGCGTCCAAATCGAAGGGCTAAAAGGGGGACCCGAGGGAGAAGCTCACCCCAGTTCTCGTGGACGAGGTTAGAAGGTTGGAGGCGGCCTGGAGCAGTGGCAACGACGACGAGTTGGTGACGTCCGTGGTGGAGAAGGGCTCAATGGTGAGCACACGGACCGTCTCGGCTTGAGCTGGCCCCCGGAACAGACGGATCCGGCCGCGGCGGACCTCCTAGACGTGCTCCCGCACGACGAAGATGATGGTGGCCACGACGATGACAGCGACAACAGCGACGGAGGCGTTCGGGAGTGGGCGGATCTAGCGATGGGAAAGGGGGAATGCAGTGGGGGCGCTATGGTTCGGGAGAGCGTCGAGGGGGGGGGGGTATAGGCGAGGCCGGGGTCACCGATGACTGCCACCGCGGCAAGGCGTCATGGATTGCTGCCACGGCCTCCCCCCTCGTCTCCTGTAGCGAGAGGAGGGAGACAAGTGGGGGGAAGTGGGCTGGCCTGTGGGAGCTAGCTGGGCCTAGTGGCCCAGGGGGAGGGGGGAAAGGCCTACTGCTTTTATTTTATTTTTTTGTTTGTGTTTTGTTTTTATTTATTTCTGTTATACTGTTTTATTTATATTTTTACACTATTTTAGATTAATAAAAATATGAGGCCAACACCTAAATCAATGTTTTAGTTTAACCCTCAGCCACAAAAAGTTTGCAAGTCAAATAAATTAGTTTGATATTTTAGAAATTATAAAAGGCATTTACATAATTGTTTAAGCCACTGTTTTAATTAATTTTGAGCACTTAAACATTTTATAAAAACTTTGTTTCTTCACTAATAATACTTATTAATTATTTGCCACATTTTGCACATTTTAGTTTCGACATTATGAAAACTTTAAATTAAATTTGAATTCAAACCGATTTGAATCTAAGCGAGATTAGCAACAGTAATAGCGATGACGTGGCCTCATTATTAGAGGATTACTATAGCTTAATTATCCGGGCGTCACAATTCTCCTCCACTACAAGAAATCTCATCCCGAGATTTAAGGGGGGTGGAGTAAGGGGGAAAGACTCAGGAAGGACGGAGCTCAACACAAGATAGGTACCTGGGGACTATCTCAGTGAACGTGGCATAGAGTTATCTCTCAAGTTGAAATTCAAGAAAGTCGTCGAGAGCAAGGTAAGGTGGTGCAATAAGAAGCTTCAACTGGGTAGGCAATCAGTTGTTGCCTGAAACAGAGGGTGAAAGGGGTTCGGATGGGAATAAGTATTGTGTCTGATACCAGAATAGATTGTCTCTCGGAAGGTGGCTCGTGATTTTCATACGAAGCCAAACATGAGGAATAACTTTAGAAACAGGGGTGTACAGGAGAGTCAGGTTTCGATCTTGTGGAACTGTGGGTCACCATGTGGGTTAAAAGCAGGAAGGGTGCTAATATTTTGCACGGTCATGATAGCAAGGCAGGTCAGAGGATAGCCTGTCAGTTATGTTGGCAACAATGTTGGTACCAAGGGCGAGTGACGAAGAGAACCATTTCCCGCTCGTTGAAACGAGGCGGACCAATAGGCAAAGTTCTCATCCATCGGTGGTTACCGGAATGTCACCCACAATAGCAACAGGGTCTTACTGACAGAGTTGTACATCGAGGCGTTTACATAAGCAAGGAATTATCACTGCTCAGATATTTTAGGTTACAAGAAAGGTTAAATGAAACAATGGAAAGGAAAGTGTAGACTTGATTCAGTTATCGGTGTTCTCGAGTGTCTAACAACTCAGAACCCGTGGAAAATTTGAATCGGCGAGAATAATAGTTGATGAAAAACTCATAAGAAGTTATGTAGTTCCATGATATTCTCGAGATACCAGAGGGTAATACTTGAGGGTAAAGCAGAATACAGGTTAGACAGTTGAAAATATCTGCAGAAGACAAGCACTTTAACTTGTCCGAGAAATGGGATCAAAGAAGAACAATATGGTCGGAACCACGGTTGCAAAGGACCAAACATAGATACAAGATGAACTTATCACAAGGGGATTATTATTATAACAAAAAGCTTCCATGATAGGATCTACATCGTGTCCATGGGCATGAACACAAAGTTCAAGGTCGACTCCCACTTCTCCAATGCATAACCTTCCATTCACTTCTCTCATTCGAAGAAGTTGTAGCGTTGAAATTTTACCTGGTGAAAAGCCAGTAGAGTATAACCCGCATAACTTTCGGGTTCACACAGATTTAGGGAAGACATAGATTCAACCCATAGGGGCATCTTAGGATCATATACCACAAACTTCACGAGTAAATAACTCAAGCCCAGAAGCAGAGCATGGTTGACAAAAGCAGGGGATACAATTTACCAAAGGCATTATGTATCCGAGGAAAAGCTCACAAGGTTACTGAATATGAAGGATGCTGTCGGATAAAACCCAACAAAGGATCTGGTGGTCCACAAGGGATCTGATGTGAGTATCGGTACTTCACCAGAAGAAGAAAGAATGTAAGGATATCAGATTATAGAAACAACTGACTAATTCAAAGCTTAAATGCAACGGAATTATGATTCCCAAATCGAGGGATCAGAAGCAGAGGCTCTGATCAAAGACAAGTAAGTTGAATAGACATAGATCGACAATCAATCAAGGTTTGATTTGTCGAACACCGGCTCATGTCCGGGGTGTCATCTGAGTTGAAGGGAAGAATTTTAGGGTTCGACTGAGGATTGTGAGCATCCAACACATATTGAATCAACTGACTCAGAATGATAGTGACAAAGCATGCCAATATGATTACTAGACTTATGGGTTCAACCATAATGTAATCAAGCAAGAATTTCAGGAGCAATAGGCTGTAGAGGATTTTTGGAAGATCGAATAGTATGTCAATGTATCTCGTGATTCATATGAACAACTAGTAATGAACAATTCCTCGACAAGTGCGAAGGATTATTCATAGGGGTATTCATGCGGCAAGGAACTGCAGGGCGGTAAGCATAAAGGATTCTCGGAACATCGGAGAGTAATTCAGGACATCTCGTAATAGCAAGAGCAACTAGGGATGAAGGTATGAACGATAATGTAGGTAGTTACCCATAAGGATTTATCGGTGGTAGGGATCGCAATGGCGAAGGGCACAAGGGTCTCAGGAAAACATCAGATAGTATCTTCAGAATCTTCTGTTGTACCAAGCAATCATCTCGTGTGAGGGGCTCTCCGGGAGAAAGTATTTACGAGAACCTAGATTTAGAGTTATCAAAATCATTTAACCCGAATAGAAGAGAGATCAGATTCCCAGAGTATAAACGAGGAATAAAGATCCTAATACCACCCAGTTGGCGACGTGGGCCCGTAAGCCACACAACCATGTTAGTAAAACAGTTTTTCAAAGACTAGACTCAACTGCGGCCAAGGAGTTGGAAAGGGGGTTACTATAGGTAGTCGGCTCTGATACCAACTTGTGACGCCCCGATTCAATCATACATGCAAATGTGTACGATCAAGATCAGGGACTCATGGGAAGATATCACAATAGAAATCTAGACAAAAATCAAAATAATACAAGCTTCATATTACAAGCCAGGGGCCTCGAGGGCTCGAATACAAAAGCTCGAGACACAAGCGTCTGTGGAAGCAACAATATCTGAGTACAGACATAAGTTAAACAAGACTGCCTTAAGAAGGCAAACACAAAAGCAACAACGATCGAAGAGGCAAGGCCTCCTGCCTGGGACCTCCTAAGCGATCTCCATGTAGTAGTAGGCTCCGTCGGGGTAGTAGTAGTAGTAGTCTACGGGGTTGGCATCTGACTCCTGGGCTCCATCATCTGGTCGCAGCAACCGGAAAGAAAGAAGCAGAAGGAGGAAAAGGGGTAGCAAAGCAACCGTGAGTACTCATCCAAAGTACTCGCAAGCATCAGATCTATACTAAGTATGCATTGGTATCAAATGGAAGGGTTGTATCTATGGACTGAACTACAGAATGCCAGAAGAGAGGGGAAAGCCTAGCCTATCAAAGACTAGCACCTTCAAGCAGCTCCAAGCATCTTGCAGCATGTAGAAGAGTAAAGAATAACATTTTATATTTAACAAACATGTTGTAACATTAACGCCCAGAGATCCTTCCTCGACTCCCTGCGAGAAAGCAATCCCGGAGCCAACATATCCATCACATATCTCAAGTAACCAATTCTAGTTGTAATAGATCAGGATACATGTCTGAACGTCCATTACCGTGGACACGGTATTCGAATAGATAACTTCCCTGCAGGGGTGCACCACATTACCCAACACGCTTGATTACTCTGGCCGGACACACCTTTTTGGGTCAATCCCCGGCCTCGGAAGATCAACATGTCGCAGCCCTACCTAGGCTCAGCAGAGAGGTCCCCGCCGGTCTACATCCTAAGCGCTCCGGGCTCTTGGGCCCATCGCCCGTTGCACTCCGAGTCGTTCGCGCAGGGTGAATACCAGGACACCTCGGATGGTCGACGCGATCCGACCGTGCCACAATGCTGAACTGGACGTGTGACAAAGCTTCGGCTTATACTGCGACATCGAGTGCCCATAACTATCCCGTGTGGTGGTTAGTGCGTAAAGGCCAGAGGCAAACTCAGAACAAATACCCAAACCTTTAGTGTATTAGGAGCTCGCAAAGACGAGTAGAGACTCATGATCGATGTGACACCATCGCCCCATCTCGTGGACTTATGGCAAGGGTCCAGAATGCCCGGCCGTGCCACGTAATTATCTCGCGGGTGCTCTCCGGGCCTGCCCGACTTTCACATCAACTCGCGGGTACCCCTCAGGGCCGACCCAACTTCAATAATGGTCTCAAGTAAAGTCCAGGTAACCGTGTGTCCAAAACATCAAGGGGGAAAACCCGAGGAATCACCCTCGAGGATTCCACTCGATGTAATCATCAAGCTGAACTTAGGAGGAATCACCCTTGAGGTTCACACTTGAGGTGTTGCACGACAGAGTCGTATCGGGAGTGGTGAAAGAGGAATCACCCTCGATGACCATGACCGAATAGCTACACTACAGAGTTATCATCAGGAGTGTGTTACGAGGTATCACCCTCGGCACTCGATAGTAGCTCTGCAGAGTCGAGCAACAAAAGGGGCGTGATGTGTCGGGTCTGGTCGTCGATCATGTTGATCGAGTCATCGATGATGAAGCAGGGGCAACAAGGACAAGGAGGGGGGTCACTGATGGATCACCAACCAACCTATACTAAGTAGTTTAGGATAAGCAGGTAGGTAACAATAGCAGGTACAAAAGCAGGCTATGCATAAGAATAGGAG
The DNA here is from genome assembly GCA_011799875.1 of Thinopyrum elongatum. NCBI lineage: Eukaryota > Viridiplantae > Streptophyta > Magnoliopsida > Poales > Poaceae > Thinopyrum > Thinopyrum elongatum. The sequence continues at coordinate 387,530,214 of CM022302.1, forward strand.
CAATCAATTACAGTAGCAAAATCTAATGCAAGCAAGAGAGAGAATGGAATGGGCGATATCGGGATGATCAAAGGGGGGGCTTGCCTGGAAGCTCCGCTGAAAGGAAAGAAGGGTCATCATTGACGTAGTCGGTCATAGTGGTAGCAGCAGCGGTCTCGGGGTCTACCGGAGAGAAGAGGGGCAAGAAACAATAAATACAGAGCAAACAAGTGCAATACTATGTATGACAAGACAATAGGCAGCGCTAGGGGTGTTCTAACGCAGGGCTACACGATACCAGCGAAGGGGGATAACATCCGGGAAAGTTTTCCCGAAGTTTGGCATTTTCGGACAGATGAAACGGAGGGGGACGGTTGCATGTTCGCTATGCTAGGGGCTTGTGACACACGAACGGACTGCGTATTCGGACTCGTCTCATCTTTCTCGGCAACTTTCATGTATAAAGTATTTTAATCCGAGTTACGGATTATTTAAATTGAATTTTCAAAGTTTTATCAATATTCAGGAATTACTGGAATTATTATATTTAATCAAACCGAATTGACCAAGTCAAATTGACTGGTCAAAGTGAACAGTATTGGTGGGGTCCCACATGTCAGAGTTTTATTAAATTTCTAAAAAGATTTATCTAATCTAACTAGGGGACCCACTTGTCATTGGCTAGCAATTAAACTAACTAGAAATTATCCCCTAAGCTAATTCATACGGGCCGGCCAGTGGTGGCTGTACACACACACGCACACCACACATGCTTAGCCATGGCCATGGCCATGTCCATTAACAGCGACAAGTAGCAGCATCTAGGAGCAGCAAAACTAGCATCCAGGAGAAGCTAGAGCAGCGGCGGCGGCCACGCAGTAGAGTAGTAGTAAGCAACAGCGTCGGCAGTAGAGGCAACAGGCAGAGCAAGCAGCGGCGCCGGTAGTAGCAGCTAGAGACAGCAGCACCTAGTGGCAGCAGCAGTACCAAGCAGCAGCATTGCGGCGGCAATGGTACGCGGCAGCAGCAAGAGTAGCAAGCAGCAGCGCCAAGGCAACAGCAAGCATGAGCAGCAGTAGTAGTTTAGAGCAGCATAGGAAGAAAGTAGCAGCAGCAAACGGAGCAGCAGCATAGGCACGCACATGCAGCAGGGGCGGGCAAGCACGGGACACCAGCAGCGACAACAGGCAGCATGGGCTACAGCGACACCAAGCGCACGCACGTACGCATACGCGGTGGTTCGGGCTTGACGGAGATGGCGGCCTACTGCGTCCAAATCGAAGGGCTAAAAGGGGGACCCGAGGGAGAAGCTCACCCCGGTTCTCGTGGACGAGGTTAGAAGGTCGGAGGCAGCCCGGAGCAGTGGCAACGACGACGAGTTGGTGACGTCCGCGGTGGAGAAGGGCTCGATGCCGAGCACACGGACCGTCACGGCTTGAGCTGGCCCCCGGAACGGACGGATCCGGCCGTGGCGGACCTCCTGGACGTGCTCCCGCACGCCGGAGACGACGGTGGCCGTGGCGATGACGGTGACAGTGGCGACGGAGGCATTCGGGAGTTGGCGGATCTGGTGAGGGGAAAGGGCGGAATGCAGTGGGGGCGCTAGGGTTCGGTAGAGCACCGAGGGGGGGGGGGTTATAGGCGAGGCCGGGGTCACCGATGGTTGCCACCGTGGCAAGGCGCCGTGGATGGCTACCATGGCCTCCCCCCTCGTCTCCTGTAGCAAGAGGAGGGAGACAAGTGGGGGGAAGTGGGCTGGCCTGTGGGAGCTAGCTGGGCCTAGTGGCCCAGGGGGAGGGGGAAAGGCCTACTGCTTTTATTTTATTTTTTGGTTTGTGTTTTGTTTTTTTGTTTTTATTTATTTCTGTTATACTGTTTTATTTATATTTTCACACTATTTTAGATTAATAAAAATATGAGGCCAACACCTAAATCAATGTTTTAGTTTAATCCTCAACCACAAAAAGTTTGCGAGTCAAATAAATTAGTTTGGTATTTCAGAAATTATAAAAGGCATTTACATAATTGTTTAAGCCACTATTTTAATTAATTTTGAGCACTTAAACATTTTATAAAAACATTGTTTCTTCACTAATAATACTTATTAATTATTTGCCACATTTTGCACATTTTAATTTCGACATTATGAAAACTTTAAATTAAATATGAATTCAAACCGATTTGAATCTAAGCAACAATAGCAACAGTAAGAGCGATGACGTGGCCTCATTATTAGAGGATTACTATAGCTTAATTATCCGGGCGTCACAAGGCATCACGTCCAAGATTAGTAGACCGAAACGATTCTGCATCTACTACTATTACTCCACACATCGACCGCTATCTAGCATGCATCTAGTGTATTAAGTTCATGGAGAAACGGAGTAATGCAATAAGAATGGTGACATGATGTAGACAATATCTATTCATGTAGGAATAGACCCCATCTTGTTATCCTTAATAGCAATGATACATGCGTGCCTCACTGCCCCTTCTGTCACTGGGAGAGGACACCGCAAGATCGAACCCATCACAAAGCACCTCATCCCATGGCAAGAAAAATCGATCTAGCTAGTTGGCCTAACTAAACCAAATATTTGAAGAATAAATACGAGGCTATAAGTAATCATGCATAAAATAGATCAAATAACTAAAATAACTTTCATGGATATAGATCTGATCATAAACTCAAACTTCATCGGATCCCAACAAACACACCGCAAAAATTCATTACATCAAATAGATCTCCAAGAGACCATTGTATTGAGAATCAAAGAGAGAGAGAAAGCCATCTAGCTACTTCCTACGGATCCGTAGGTCTATGTTGGACTACTCACGCATCATCGGAGAGGCACCAATGAGGATGATGAACCCCTCCGTGATGGTGTAGATTGGATCTCGTGGTTCTGGAATTTGCGGCGGCTGGAATTGTGTTTCGTCTGCTCCCCTAGGGTTTCTGGAATTTTGGGGGACTTATAGAGCGAAGAGGCGGTAGAGGAGATGCTCATGGGCCCCACAATCCATCAGGGCATGCCAGGGGCCTCTGGCGCGCCCTGGTGGGTTGTGGTCCCCACGGGCCACCCCCAGGTGCTTCCTTGGCTCCCAAGTTGTCTTCTGGTCCAAAAAAATCTCCAAAAAGTTTCATGGCATTTGGACTCCGTTTGGTACTGATATTCTACGAAGTAAAAAACAAGCAAAAAATAGCAACTGGAACTGGGCACTATGTCAATAGGTTAGTCCCAAAAAATGATATAAAGTTGCTATAAAATGATTGTAAAACATCCAAGAATGATAATATAACAGCATGGAACAATCAAAAATTATAGATACGTTGGAGATGTATCAGCATCCCCAAGCTTAATTCTTGCTCGTCCTCGACTAGGTAAATGATAAAAACAATTTTTTTGATGTGGAATGTTGCCTAACATGTTCATCACATATTCTTTTTATTTTGTAGCATGGACATTTGGGCTTTCAGATGATTCAACGCAATAGTCTAGTTTTGACATGAAGACTTCAATACGCAAGCATATCAACAAGCAACCATGTCTTTTAAAATATCAACACTAAAGAAAGCTATCCCTAGCCCGTCATGCTCAATCATTGATCCATTCACGAAACACACTCGAATATTAGCTACATCCAATGCTCAAGTACGATCATAGTGCCCCTTAGTTGGTGCTTTATAAGAGAAGATGGAGACTCAAATAAAAATAAAAATTGCATAAAGTAAATAGATAGGCCCCCCGTCATGCTTTATAAGAGTAGGGATTTGTAGAGGTGCCAGAGCTCAAAGCAAAAAAAAATGAGAGATAAAAACATTTTGAGAGGCATGCTTTTCCTGTCAACGAAAACGACCGAGAATTCCCAATACTTTCCATGCTAGATATATAATAGGCGGTTCCAAAACAGAAAATAAAGTTTATTCCTTTTTCTACCATTCTTTCACACTCCATGGCTAGTCGTATCCACGGGTACCGTCCATACCAACACTTTCCAAGGAATTTATTATTTGACAACATAAAATATATTTTTTCAATTTCGGGACTGGGCATCCCTATTACCACCATACTCTCGTGCAATGACAAGTGAATAAACACTCATCTTGAGAATAACACGTCTAGCATGGAAAAATATTGGCCACCCCTTGCCGCTTCATGAGCGGTACGGGCACACAAAAAGGAAATTTATTTTGAAATTTAGAGTTGGCACATACAAATTTGCTTAGAACGGCACGAAAATACCGCATATAGGTAGGTATGGTGGACTCATATGGAAAAATTGGGTTTAAGGATTTTGGATGCATAAGTAGTATTTCTACTTAGTGCAAGTGGAGGCTAGCAAAAAGATTGAGAAGCAACCAACCAAGAAACAAAAAATCTCATAAACGAGCATTAAGCATAACTAACACCGAATAATGCACCACAAGTAGGATGTAAATTCATTGCATAACTATTGACTTTCATGCTTGCATAGGGAATCACAAACCTTAACACCAATATTCTTACTAAAGCATAATTACTCACCAACATGACTCACATATGGCTATCATCATATCTCAAAACTATTACAAGGAATCAAGTTTATTTTGTCCAATGATCTTCATGAAAGTTTTTATTATATCCCTCTTGAACATCTATCACTTTGGGACTAGTTTCATATATTGCCATTGCTTTTGACAAGCTCAAATAAATTTAAGTAAAGAACATGAGCATAAAGATTTTCATCTGTCAAAATAATATAAGTGAAGCATGAGAGAATTTCTTCAAAATTTTACTAACTCTCAAATAAATCTAAGTGAAGCATGAGAGTATTTCTTCAAAAATACTAAAGCACACCATGCTCAAAAAGATATAAGTGAAGCACTAGAGCAATTCCATAGCTCAAAATTTTTAAGTGAAGCATAAAGAGCAATTCTAACAAATCATAGCATAATTTTGGCTCTCTTAAATAGGTGTGTCCAGCAAGGATACTTGTGACAAACTAAAAAACAAAACAAGCAAAGACTCATATAATACAAGGCGCTCCAAGCAAAACTCATGATATGTGACGAATAAAAATATAGCTCCAAGTAAAATTCCGATGGTCGTTAGAAGAAAGAGGGGGTGCCTCTCGGGGCATCGCCAAGCTTAGTTGCTTGGTTCTCTTTGAATATTAACTTGAGGGGACATGGGAATCCCCAAGATTAGGCTCTTCTACTCCTTATTCTTTCATCCATCGTGATCTCACCCAAAACTTGAAAACTTCAATCACACAAAACTTAACAAAACCTTCGCGAGATCCGTTAGTATAAGAAAACCAATCTTCACTTTAAGTACTGTTGCAAACCCATTCATATTTTATTATTTCATTATGAATACTGTATTATAACTTTAGCATGGCTTATACCCCCCGATACAATCCATAGATTCATCAAAATAAGCACACAATGCAACGAAAACAGAATCTGTCAAAAACAGAACAGTCTGTAAAGAGGCGAATTTTACCCATACTTCTGTAACTCCAATAATTCTGAAAAATTAAGACAACATAGAAAATTTGTATATAAATCTTGTGTAAAAAAATTCATAATGTTTCGTCGCTTCTGTGAATTTTCAAAATTCTGCTACTGGATCCAAAAGTTTCTGTTTTCCAACAAGATCAAATCAACTATCACCCAACATGATCCCAAAGGCTTTACTTGGCACAAACACTAATTAAAATATAAAAAACACAATCATAACAGTAGCATAATTGTGCATACCTCAAGAATAGAAATAAAAAGGCAAAAATAAATTTTATTCATTGGGTTGCCTCCCAATAAGCGCTATTGTTTTATGCCCCTAGCTAGGCATAATGCAAAGATTCAAGTATTGTAATCTTTAGTTTTTGATCCATAGGTTACCCTCATGATTGATTCATATGGTGGCTTAATTATTGTTCTAGGGAAGTGTCCCATACCCTTTCTCAGTGGGAATTTAAACTTAATGTTGCCTTCTTTCATATCGATCACGGCACCTATAGTGCGTAAAAATGGTCTACCAAGTATAATTGGACAAGACGGATTGCAATCAATATCAAGAACAATAAAATCTATGGGCACATAATTCCTATTTGCAATAATAAGAACATCATTAATTCTTCCCAAAGGCTTTTTAATAGTAGAATCCGCCAAGTGTAAATTTAAAGAACACTCTTCAATATTGGTAAGACCAAGCACATCACATAGAGATTTCGAAATTGTGGAAACACCAGCACCCAAATCACATAAAGCAAAGCACTCATAATTTTTAATTGACTTTAATGGTATGTTCCCATTAATCATGTAATTTTCTAGTAATTGAAATCTCTAGTTCCAATTTTTCTTCAAAAGCTTTCGTCATGGCATCAACAATATGTTTAGTAAAAGCTTTATTTTGTTCATAAGCATGGGGTGAATTTATCATGGATTGCCACAAAGAAATACACTCAATCAAAGAGCAACTATCATAATTAAAGTCTTTGTAATCCAAAAGAGTGGGCACATCGCTAGTTAAAGTTTTGGCCTCTCCAAACCCACTTTTATCAAAAAAAATCATCAAGATTTTCACCCTCCGAATCATTGGGACGCCCTCTAGCTAAATTTGAATCTTCTCCAGTCCCTTTATCATCAATTTTAATCTTACTAAACAAGGAATCAATAGAAGAAATACCAATTACTTTAAGATCTTCATCATCTTTATGAAAGCAATCACTAGAAAACGCTCTTTCTAAAAATTCTCTTTTAGCTCTAAGCATAGCGGTTCTTTTCTTACTTTCATCCATAGAAACATATAAAGCTTTAATTGATTCATCAACCTTGGGTGAAAAAGTTTTCAACTTGAGATTTTCCACATCATGAGAAATTCTATCAATGTTTCTAGACATATCATCAATCTTATTCAACTTTTCTTCTATCATAGTGTTGAAAAACCTTTTGAGCATTGATAAATTCTTTAATATTATTCTCAAGATCAGATGGGTTCCTAATATTATTATAAGAAGAATTACCATAGGAATTAACATAATTATTAGAGGAATTTCCAGGAAAAGGCCTAGGATTAAAATTACCTCTATAAGCATTATTATTGAAATTATTTTGCAAGATAAAATTCATATCTATGGGATCACTATTTTGCTCAATCAAAATAGACAAAGGCACATCATTAAGATCAATAGGAGCATTTTTACTAGCAACCAACTTCATAAGAGCTTCAACTTTTTCACTCAAAGAATTAATCTCTTCAACCGAATTAACTTTTTTACTAGTAGGTGCTCTTTCGGTATGCCATTGTGAATAATTTGCCATGATATTATCTAGCGATTTAGTAGCTTCACCCAAAGTAATTTCCATAAAAGTACCACCCGTGGCGGAATCCAAAAGATTTCTAGAAACAAAATTCAATCCCGCATAAAAAAATTGTATGATCATCCAAAGATTTATACCATGAGTAGGACAATTTCTTAGCATCAATTTCATTCTTTCCCAAGATTGTGCAACATGTTCATGCTCAAGTTGCTTGAAATTCATGATTTGAGTCCTAAGGGAAATAATTTTCATGGGCGGAAAATACTTAGTAATAAATGCATCTTTGCACTTATCCCAAGAATCAATACTATTGCGAGGCAAAGAAGAAAACCAAATTTTTGCACGATCTAGCAAGGAGAAAGGAAATAATTTCAACTTCACAATATCATTGTCCACATCTTTTTTCTTTTGCATATCACACAATTCTACGAATGTGTTTAGATGGGATGCGGCATCCTCATTAGGAGTACTGGAAAATTGATCTTTCATGACAAGATTCAACAAAGCAGCATTAATATCACAAGACTCCGCACTAGTGGCGGGAGGAGCAATCGGAGTGCTAATAAAATCATTATTATTGGCATTGAAAAAATCACACAATTTGGTATTTTCTTGAGACATCGTGACTACGCAAACAAGATTGCAAACAAAAAGAGATCTGACGAGAAAAAGGTGAACGAAAAAGAAAGCGAATAAAAAGGCAAATTTTTGTGAAGTGGGGGAGATGAAAATGAGAGGCAAATGGCAAATAATATAAATTGCAAGGAGATGACATTTGTGATTAGGAACCTAATAGATCTTGACTTGATCCTCCCCGGCAACGGCACCAGAAATTTCTTTTGATGCGGCTTGAAACTACATCGGTATTTCCCCAAAGAGGAAGGGATGATGCAGTACAGCTACGGTAGGTATTTCCCTCAGTTATGAAACCAAGGTATCAATCTAGTACTAGGAGGCCAGGCCAAGCTATGTAAATGGTACCTGCACACAAAGAACAAATACTTGCAACCCGACGCGTAAGAGGGGTTGTCAATCCCTCCTCGGGCAAAAGGTAGATTGGTTTGTATGATTTTGGATAAACAGATCTGAGTAAAACACGAAACAAAATAAATAAAGAAAAAGTGCAGCAAGGTATTTTTGGGTTTTTTGGAATAATAGATCTGAAAACAAAAGCAAATAAAAATAGATCGAAAAGCAATATGATGAAAGATAGACCCTGGGGCCGTAGATTTCACTAGTGGCTTCTCTCGAGAAAATAGCATACGGTGGGTAAACAAATTACTGTTGGGCAATTGATAGAAGATCAAATATTTATGACGATATCCAGGCAATGATCATTATATAGGCATCACGTCCAAGATTAGTAGACCGAAACAATTCTGCATCTACTACTATTACTCCACACATCGACCACTATCCAGCATGCATCTAGTGTATTAAGTTCATGGAGAAATGGAGTAGTGCAATAGGAACGGTGACATGATGTAGGCAAGATCTATTCATGTAGGAATAGACCCCATCTTGTTATCCTTAATAGCAATGACACATGCGTGCCTCGCTGCCCCTTCTGTCACTGGGAGAGTGAAAGGGAATGTAGCCCCTAAGTGTGGTTTTGGTGATTAATGACAATCTCTATGGACTAATGTTTTCACTCAGATATAATTGAAGGTATTGTCCATAGATGGTGCATCAAGGATATTAGATGGAATCAAGCATGAAGTCCATATATATGAAGATATATTTGCTCTAAGCTTTGGTATTCATAGACAATTCCTATGGAGCATCAAGTGCATTGAATCCTATATGAAGAAATGTTCCATAGTGATGCATGAAGCATGTTGGATTTATGTGGGAAGAATGCCATCAAAACATTCAAAGAATTTCACATGGTATACCTCTCTGGATACCCCGTGCGCACGGGCCTCCTGACCCCCATGCGCACGGGGTCAAGTGTCAACTCTCTGGATACCCTGTGCGCACGGGGTCCCTGACCCCCATGCACACGGGGCCTTGGTTTTGGCACTCGAGGTCCCATATCCAGTGAGGTTTCAAGTTGGTCTTTGGGGATTTATGTTGAAGCCATCAAGATTGATTTTAATGTCTAACCAAATATATTCAAGGTGGAGTTCGTTGGAGGATCTCAAAGATTGACATATGTGGGCTTTTAAGGATCAAGAGCTTGAGAGTATAAACAAATAGAAGAATTCAAGTTATGGTTTCAAGACAAGATCATGGTGAGCTCAAGTGTTGGCTTTCGGTTGATCAAGTCTTGAAGCAAGCAACTAGAGTGAAGAGTTCTTTATGCCTCTCAAGAGATTATGATGGAGTTTTTTAGAAGAGCAAATGATGACCAATGTGATATTCATAGTGAAACTTGATATGGTCATGGAAGAGTCTTTGGTGATGTATTCTTGAAGCAATGAAGGGAAATGAAGAGTTCATTATGGCTTTCAAGAAACCAATATAGAGCTTGAAGTAAAGATGTTGGTTGACCAAGATGAAGCTCCAAGATTATCTAGATGGTCAACTTACAAAGTGCAATCTTTGTACCATGTGGGATCAAGTGATCTAGTGGTATGGTAAGTAATTGTGAATTGTGCTTTGTTACCTAACCCTTGCTATGTGTTTTCTATGTCTATGTGGGTTAGGTGTTTCTCATGGGCTTGCATCAAAAGGAAAGATTTCAAGTAGCCTATGTATGGATGACATCAAGTGGTGATGGTCATCGGGTTTGAGGAGTCCAAGTGCAAGAGGAGAAGCTGGAGGTTATATGCTTTGAAGCTTGCAGTCCACATCATGATAATGTCCATATGAATATGGGCTTAAGTTAAGGCTTCCCTCATTGCAATATGAGGAAGCATTTCGAGTATCTTCACCAAGTGATTGTGGACAAGAAAAGGATTCCAACTCGAGGCAAACATAAAAGTCATCATCAAGCTCAAGTGGAATGTGCAAGGCAAAGGTATAAATTACCTAGGTTTTCCTAGTTTTTCCGGTCTCATGGTGCTTGGAGGGAGACCGGATTATAGGTTTGATAGATGTACTATCAAGAGGGACTTTCGGGCGAGTAGCTTGATCACGTCGCATGTAGAGAGCTCAAAACTTTGCATTACTTGCATCATTATTTATTGTTGATCTTGGGTAGTTCTCTATGTGAGGACCTTGGGCTTTTCCCTAGCTTCAAAACGAGCCCAAGATCATCGAATTCGGAGTCTGTATGCCAAAGTTATCACTGTTTTAGTGGGCTGCTGCAGGCTGTTCTGGGTACCCCGTGGACACGGGGTTTTTGACCCATGTGGGCACGGGGCCCCATGCACACAGGCTTGTACCATGGGCACGGGGTGTCCAGGAACTGCCCGTTGAGCCCCAACGGCTAGTTTTGAGTTTTGGCTATTTAAGGGCTCCTTCCTCTCACCGGTTGGGTGGCTGTTGATTCACATTCTAAACATCATTTTGAGCCTCTTACCACCTCTCCCAAACCCCTATCTCCCCTCTAAGTGAAGGGGGATTTTTGGATGGATCTTGGAGTCATTTGTTGATCTCCTCCATTGCATCCCCTCTCTTCAATCTCCCACTTTCTTGAGTTGCATCTTGTGAGATTGAGAGAGTGAGTTGAGCATTTGTTGCTTGACCTTGCATTGCATTTGTTACATTGGTTTGAGCTCCCCACATTGATTAGTTCGAGTGAGAGCCCGTGAGTTTGTTACTCTTGGAGGCTTCCGCCTCCTAGACGGTTTGGTGATACATTGAGAAGATTGTGAAGAGGCCTATGTGGCCAAGGTTCCCCCGGAAGCTTCCTTTTGTGGTGTGCTCCGGGGGAAGGGTGTTGAAGTGGCCTAGGTGGTCAAGTTCCTCCAGAAGCTTCCGTTTTTGTGGTGTGCTCCGGAGAAGATTGTAAAGGTGTGGTGGTCGCCTTCAAGACCATCCCCGAGTGAATCCAGGCTCATCCGTTGGGGGTGACTCGAAAGGGAGAATACGGTGAGTCACTTGGTGATACCCCAAAGCTTTGGCTTCGGCACCGCTCCAACGGAGATTAGCACTCTCACGAGTGTGAACTTGGGGATAAATCCGCGTCCCCGACTCACTTGTGGTTATCTCATACCCACACTCTTTACTTTCCGCAATTCATACTTGCTCATATTGATGTATCTTGTGCTAGTTGAATTGCTTAGTTGTTCCTACATTTCCATATCTTGTGATGTAGTTTGTGCTTGCTAGTTTCCTTAAGTGCCTATCTTGTTTAGCATAGGTTGTTGGTGCACTTAGTTGAGCCTAGCATTTTTAGATTTTGTTCTTGAAAAGTATCCGTTAGTTTAATTCTGCATTAGGATAAATCCAAATCTGTAAAAGTTTTAAAACGCCTATTCACCCCCCTAGTCATCATCTAGATCATTTCAATTGGTATCATAGCTTTGGTCTCTCCTTGGTAGGCTTCTCCGCCTAGAGAGTAAAGATGTCGACTAGTGGTATAGTGCACGATGACACCTTTTGTTTTAGTGGCACAAACTATCACTTGTGGAAAATTCGCATGCTTTGTCATTTCCGGACCATGGGTCCAAATTTTGTGCGAATTGCTCTTGTAGGGGCTTCTCCGTGGAAGGATGACCTTTTTCCAACTAATGAGGAAAATGACGATATGCTTTGTGGGTATGGTGCTAAGAATGCCATAATCCGGTCTATATCCCTCGAAGTGTTTGAGTTAATTATGACTTGTGTGACGGCTCATGAGATGTGGACCAAACTTGAAGAAATATATGGTGGGTCCAATCTTGTTGATATTCATCATCTTTCGGAGGAGTCAATTGAGGAGGTCTCCACATCTTCAAATCATGAAGATCTCCATATTGCTTCTTCCTTCGTGTACTTGGACATTTCAACTTCTTCTGCCTCACCATCATGTGGCATGTCCCAAGGTAATGACATGGTGAGTGGAAATATCATTTGTGATGATGATGATGATGTGCTCAACATTGATGATCTTTCATGCATAAATGCTAATGTTGTAGCTTCTTTGGACTTGAACACATCTAGGAGAAATGACATACTGTAGCGACCCGACCTCAAACGGTCAAGCCTCTGTGTATCTGTGCCATCCCCTAGATCAGTATGCTGGCACACACAGTACATCAATGTATATATCAAAGTGCAATCACATGTATAAATAATGTAAAACTGATATATACCTCATAATTGTCAGTGGAAACAAATAGTCGGGTGTGGAGTCCCATCAACGCCATCGGCAGGTTGAGTGTAGACCGTAACCCTGTACCGTACTCTTACTCGTCGGAAGAAAGTATCTGCAACATGATACGTTGCAGCCGTGTAGGTCAGTACATTGAATGTACCGGCAAGATCACAACATGAGAAAACAGAAGATAAAACTATACTATATGCAAATTGGCTTTGTGGCTCTGTGTCTGAGTTTTGTTTTGCGTAAAAGCTTGTTTTATTTTCCCTACATCAAAGGAATATCAGGAGTCTGTACTACAGAGTTTTCTATCATGACATGGTTCCGCCAACCGATGTCTCATAGCCCAGAACAATCATAAGTTGCCCACAATTAAGTTATCAGTCCGGTGTTGAGAGTTCCGAGATAGATCCAAGTCCAGAGGCTCAAGTTGTCCGTAACCGGGGACATGGCTAATCAATTAGGTTTAAACCCTCTGCAGAGGTTTGTACACTTTACCCGCAAGATTCGATCCCTCCCGTTCGTCCTCGCACTTCATGATGTTTGAGAACAGGACGATCAAAACATGGTCTTCCGAAGAGTTCCTCTGACCACTGTCCGGTGCTCATCCAATCCTACCGTAGTTCTACATCTGCTAGCACCGTCCCAGCCAGAGTAACCACTAAGGTCAACCAAGCCAGAGCCCATAATGACTTGCGGTTGCACAGGTAAGCTTCCGGGCATGAAGTATTCTTCCGTCTCTTTGAGTCTGGGTGAAGCTTTCCGCAAGATGTCATGGCGCTTCTCCATGCATCCCGGCCATCCACTGGTTGCTCCAGGGTGCCCATCAAATCCGTCCTTCACCCAGTAGTGTGTATTGAATTCTTGTCTCGAGTCTCAAAATCTTGAGGTCTTGAAGTCCTGAAGATGCAGTCCTTGCCGATGCCATCATGAAGTTGTCGCCATTGACGTAGGGGGTCCTTCATACTCACACCACTCCCGAACACTCATACCAACCCCGTCTACCATAGCGTAGCATAAAAATAAATAACGTCCCGGGCTTGATAACAGGGAGATGGGTTCCTACCTCATGCATTCTACTCAACTACAAGAAGTCAATAACACTACTGGAGGGATCATGAATGGTGACACTAAATGCAATAAAAACATGGGTATGAATAACATGGTCAAAGTGAACTTGCCTGGTATAGTTGATGAAGTTTATCGCTCTCACAGTTCTGATAATCTACTCGTCACACTTCGAGAAAATCTATCGTAAACGAATAAAATCCAGTAAACACTCATGCCAAAAAGAAGAACCAAAAGAACATAGGAACAAAATATGTCATAGCGCGAAAATAACAACGTACTAAGGTGAAAGAATCAACTCAAAAGGGTTAAAGGATGATGAACTATTGCTTTATAAGCATAGGTTGAAGACACTATGGAAGATGATCCAAAGTATAAGGAGAACTACATGAATGTTACTTGATAGATAGCATATGCCATAAGAATTTGTTTACAAAAAGATTCAATTGAAACGGAGCACTACAACGCAAGTTATAGCGTAACGAAGCGTGAATATAATTGGAATTCAGAAATTCAAAGGTATCTGAATCGAAGTATGATGGATATGAATTGCTACTGTATATAGGAAGTCAATATTTACATGTAGGAAAAGAATCAATGAAACAAAAGATACAAGTAATTCAATATAGCATTGAATCAGCTTAGAACGGAGTGTGAACACTTTTGGGGAATAAACGAGTAATCTGAGTATGATCAAAATTATATGTTGAAATGATAAAACTAATGGTGTGAACGGAAAGATTACTTCAATACAAATCGGACGCAATTGGATTCGTCGAAAACGGAGCTACGGATAAAAAGATATGATCAAAAGAAATTTGAATATGAATCTGAACAAATTTCAAAAATCTGGAATTTGCAAAAAGTTTATTTGATAGTTTCATTAGATAGATGGGATCAAGACGAAAATCTAGGCATTGGTTTCATCTAATTTGGATAAACGAGTAAAAAGTTATGGTCATTTGAAAAATAAGGGCCAAGCTGTTTTATGGAAAAGAAATAGCTACGGCTAAAGAATTCTAGAGCTAAAATGTAAATACATAGACTAATTGGTAATCTAACTATTCTACCCATAAGATCCTACGGAAAAAAAAATAACTTGAAGGAAAACTAGATTTCTACCGTATTCTAGTCTAGAAATAATAAACTACAGGAGTAAAGGAAAATACGAAGAGAGTACCTTTAGAACGCAGAGAAGAGATGACTTCAGAGAGAGGAGACGACTTTAAAAATTCCCGTCGGAGAGAAGAAATAATATTTTATTTTGTGGAAAGCTAGTTAAATCAAAAGATTGATTTAACCCGAGTTGGGTGATTTTTGGGGCTCTATGGGTCTATATTTATAGGTGGAAGAGGTATGCGAAGGTCAAACGCTAGGCAATGTGGGACTAAATATATACGAAAAGAGGAGAAAAGAAAGGGAAAGGCACCGTATGGGCCTTTACTTCGGCCGGCCGCGCGCATGCACAGCGAGGGCTGCGCTCCGTTTTTTTTTTAACAAAATTTGTCCAAAGTGAAAAACAAAAAGAAAAAAAAATGGCTGGCTGGGCCTGGCCCATGTAGGATAGAAGAAAAAAAATGATGGGGCGCCTGATGCCACTATGCTGCGCATGTGGGCAACAGTTAGTTCCAGGCGCATGCGCAGTTTTTGTTTTTTTAAATAGAAACAGAAAAGGAAAAACTGAATAACAAAAATAAAAATAAAATTGTAAATAGGCATATTATATATCAAAATTTTCAGAAAAATATTTTCTAAATCTTGAACATATTTTCAGTGGCAAGTAAATTCAAAAAAAATTAAATAAATTGAACAGTACTAGTGGTTCATTTAAAAACCAAATAAAAAATATTTTAAAATACCAAAATGATTTCAAACTCATTTTTCTCTACTTTTCTACTATAGGGAATCATTTTACCCTATTTTCCATATATTTTATTTTTGGAGAAAAATAATTTGAATAAAAACCAAATAACTCCAAATTGAAAGTGGTTTCAAAATACTTCCAAATGACTTTCAATTTGATTCTTTGTAACTTCCAACTCATATTTCATATAATTGAAGAAGTCATTTTATCTTCTCTCGTGAAAATCATTGAGTTGCATAAAGTTTCCGAATTTGAAATATTCCAAATGGAATTCAAATCTTTTCAAAACCATTTTCATTTTTTAAATGGAAGAAGTCATATCATCTTCACTCTAGGGTTTTTGTGATGAAATGAATTTGAATTCATGAGGATCAAAATGCAAGGATGAAAGTTTGGGAAAGTCATTTCATTCCCTCTCATTCAACTTTCAAAAAGTTTCAAATTCCACTCAATTTCACACAATCAATCACACAACAAACAAATAATCAATCAAAACTATTTATTTAATATAACATTCCAAAATTTAGAATTTTGGGATGTTACACATACATTCTTGTGTTGATAGTCCATGCATGTCATATAGAGATTCCTCGAATACATTGTACGATGATATGCTTGATACTCCTTGTTGCCATGATCTCTATGCTTCTATTTCCTCTAGTTGTTATTTGACTAACCATGTAGAGGAAACAAGAGAAATTAGTGCACACAACACTAATGGAGAAATTGCTAGAAGAGCAAAGAAGGAAATCACCATGTTGGAGAGGAAATTCTATGAGCGTCGAGAGGATGGAAATGGATCTCCTACTCTTGTTTATGAAGAATCTTCCTCTCCAAAAGAATCATCATCAACCTCCAATGTTTATATGTGCCTCATGGCAAGAGGTAACACCGAGGTATCATCTACTCTTAGTAATGATATTGATGAGAGTGATGATGAATGTGATAGGGATATGAGTCAAGAAATATTTGAAATTGGTAATTCTCTTCGTGGGGTAAATAAGAACACTTATTTGATGTTTAAAGATCTTATTACTCACTTTGGTAAGTGTAATGATTTACTTCACGAAGAGCAAGAACAAAATTAAAAACTTGATTGTAACCTTCTTGATACTCTAGAAACTCTTAGAGATTTAGAATCTTCCAAAGAAGAGATTGAAGTTGCTCATGATCAACTTAAAGAGGATTTTGAGCACCTTGAACTTGGCTACAAGAATGTCAAAGGATAGCTCATCAAACTCTCTAAGTCTTATGAGGAACTTCAAGCTACTTATGTGAAGTCTCTAGTTTCTTCTAGCTCCTCCCATATTTATCAATGATGGTTGTGATACTAACTCTACTTCTTGTGAAGCATCTATCTTGAAGGAGAATGTTGAGCTAAGGGCTCAACTTGCTTTGCTAACTAGCAATTATGGGAAATTAGAAGAAAGTCATGAAAAGCTCTCGGGCTCTCATGATGACCTTCTAGACTCCCATGAAAGGCTAAAGTTAGCTCATGAGGCTATTGTGACTAAGGTAACATCTTGTGAGCCTCATGTGGACATTAGCACTATTTCTACTCAAAATGCTTTATTGACATGTGCTAGTCCTAGTGATTCATCTACACGTATTATTGCCAATTCTTGTGATTAATTGCTCTCCTTGCCTTGTTGCTCTAACAATGAAGCTTCTACTTCCTCTAGTAATTTTGTTGATACTAACATTGTAGAGGAAAACAAAGAGCTCAAGGCCCAAGTCACTATTTTGAAGAAAGACTTGGAAATGTGTCATGAAGTAAATACCACTCTCAACACTATCTTGAGTGTTCAAAAATTACCTCATGACAAGGGAGGACTTGGTTTCATTCCCAACAACAAGAAGTCTAAGAATAAGAAGAAGGGACAAGACCAAGTCAAGAATGAGGCCAACATTACATGCTTCAAGTGCAAGAATGTTGGACACCATGTGAGATCTTGTCCATTAAATAAGAAGGTTTCAAATGTGAAGCAACAAGAGAAGCGGCCTCAAGTTGAACCTCAAGGTCAACCTCAAGTTGAAGAAAGGCCACTACCAATATAAACCAAGAGAATGCTTCCCAAGTTGAGAAAATAAAGAAGAAGAGAAGGGGGAGCACATGTTGCTATAATTGTCATGAGAAGGGACACATATCCTCATCATGTCACAACGGTAACATCCCTAAGCCTCCTCTAGTCAATGATCATTATTCTCTTACGAAGGATGTTGTTGGCAATGTGTTTGCCAAGTTTGTTGGTGCCCAAAGTGGTTTGGAAATGGAAAAGACCATTTGGGTTGCCAAGCCTATTATGACTAATTTCTTAGGACCCAACTTGGTTGGGGACCATCAAGCTCTAACTTGATCAATAGGTGTGTGCAGGACATTGGAGATTTGGCTAGTTCATGAAGAAAAGGATATACATCATTTATTTGTTCAAGCCAAGTCATGTGGATTATCTTCATATTATCTATCCAATGTCCCTCTTTGCGGTAACTTGTATTTTTATTGCTTACATTGAAAGTTACTCTCCCCTTGCTTGCTTAGTTTGTATCTAGCATGTGGTTTTTGCATTGCACATCATATAGTGGTGGTTGTAGTCTTGTATCTTTTTTGTATCTTGTTTGGCTTTTGAGAGATATTAGTGGACCATCACATTATGGGGGAGCGTTATGTTTTGTGTACATCACAAACCCGAAATGTGAATATGAGAAATACCACCTAGTATTGATATTCAATATTATCTAGTCACTATGTGGTATGTCAAGCTCATTTGAAATTCAAATTCTCACAATGTCCATTAATTATCTCTTGTTAGTTTTTTTGCCTTCGTAGCGTGCTTGCCGTGGTATCCAGGAAGTTGTAACAGAAAAGTTCTGGTCACCCCATGCACACGGGGTCTTCTGACCCTTGTGCGCACGGGGTACTGCGTAACTCCCTGGGTACCCCGTGCGCACGGGGTCTTTTGACCCCCGTGCGCACGGGGTCCATTGGGCAGAAGTGCCCACCCGGCTAAGAACACTATGAAGCTTTCTTCTTGTGCTTTGCATTATGATTTTGATCTTGTGCATCTTCGGAATCTACCACTGAGTGTTAATTCCAAATACCATTGCTATTCTCTTACAATTGGTATTTCTTCATGTGGTAGAACTTTATGATCATCTTCTTCTCGGCTCGTGCTTCAACTTACCTTATCTCACTACTTGCTCTATCTATTATCTACTTGAGTGAGATAAACCTTTGAGCATGTGTGTAGTGTATATCCTATGCTCATTGGTTTTTGCTTAGTTCATATGTTGTTCTTTGTGTGCGGTCTTGTATGGATTCGTCTCTTTGATTTAATTTGGACAACTTGAATGCTTTGTGATATTATTGGTTCATCGTGTATGTGTTCTCTTGTCCAAATTGTATCTCTTTGGATCTTGGTAGGCTTGTGCATGCATATTTATTTATATACTTCTTCATGCCTTGCTTGCTCTACTTGATCCTCTATATAGGGTAAACTCCATAATTCCCCTAATGATTAAAGATGTGCTTGAATTTTGAGTTCATATCCATATGCACATATTTAATGAGGAGTTTGCCCTATGTATTGTAGTTGAACTAACTACTCCGGACCCAATAAGTTTGGGGACCAAATTGTACCTTAATGTGTGTTAGGTACTTTGGAGAAGCATTGGATGCTTGGCTTATTCATGAGGAAGGTGGAGACACCGTGAAAAATTACTAGAACCAAGCTTGGTTTATTCTTTGATTTGAGGGAGAAGATAAATGAAAACCCGGTTCGGTTGTAAGTATTTCATTCTCATCATGAAAACCCGGTTAACCAAAATTTGGGTCAATTTGTTGGATATGCATCAAACTCCCACACTTACCGTATTCTCAATAAATCCACAGGATGTATTGAGGAAACGGCGAATGTGGAGTGTGATGAGAATAATGGCTTCCATGCGGAGCAATTTGTTTCAAATGTTGTAGGTGATGAGGCTCCTTCCCAAGCTACAAGTACAATGGGGATTGATCATATTCTTCCACAAGAAATACCCCATGTCCATGTATAAGAAGAAGGAGTAAGAGCCCCTCTTGTGGATCCACCACAAGGGAAGTCATCACCCTCAACACAAGAGCAAGATGCTATGGGAGATCATGTACCTATCCAAGAATAAGATCAATTCCCTCATGTTTGCGTACTAGATCAAGGGCCCCTTGAACCAATGCTCTCTCAGTAACAATTACTTACTTCATGCATTTATTTAAATTAGAGTCAACATTGTGTATGTTGCATCACGACATGATTAGTACTGATTGGTTTTGTGTTTCTTGCAAGAGCTTAAACCTCCTTATTGCATCTATGAGCCATTTGAGAAGAAGCATATCATGGGGATCTATAAAACCATGCTCATGGTTCACTTATCCCAAATATGCCAATTAAGCAATTTATTGCATACCAAGTCCTCAAAGTGCTCTTATGTTTAATATGGATAAATTTTCAAAAACACTCATTTTGGTGGTGGTATTATCTCTCATGCTTAGTTATTCATTTTTATGCAAATGAGATCAACTTATGCCATGTGCCTTGTGCCATGTGCCATGTGACAAAGCTCTTATGCTAAAGATCAAGTTTGGATAATAATGGATTCATTCATGGATATCAAGTTCTTATCTTTTGTACCTTTTTTTGTGTGTGCAAGTTTCCTTGTGGATGCTCATCTTGATGATTATTTGCCACATAAGAAACTTATACACATGAGAAAGTGCATATCTTTCTTTGATATCTATTTGTTTTCTACCGGTCATTGGGATTGTCTCTTTTTTTTATTCTTTGATGGATCCGGTAAGAGGATGAGTAGTGAGTGCTTGTATGTATTTCTTATATCTTTGAACTCATTAGTTTTTGGATATATTTTGGAGCCATTCTTAGCATGATGATCCTATTGGATACTTCCCGTATATCTTGTCCAAAATATGTTCTTTGGATCTTTTGAATGTGCGACTCTCATGTTTTATCTTCTTGTCGCATTCTATGGATCCCCAATATAGTTTGAGATCCTCCATTTATTCATAAATGGGTATGTGCATTTGATTCCACTCACATTTGAGAAATGCACAAATTAAGGAGGAACTCATACTATATGGGCCTTCTAGATTTCTTCCATTTTGGCATTTGATGCCAATGGGGGAGAAGTTTACAGGGTTTAGGAGAAGTGGGTTGGTTCTTGTCATTCATGCATATCTACATTTGTTGTGTTTGCGTGTTGCATGGATATGTGTATATAGAGAAAACTCCACCAAGTTCTTTCACGTGCATATATTGTGGGGGAGTTTGCTCTATATAGTGTGGTTCTACTAGCATCAAATTCTTGTGTAGTATTTCGATGCTAGTACAATCGGTTTTGATAACATCAACTATCTTTGTGATATTTGAGGCTATCAAAACCACCTCAAGTATACAATTTATTCTCGGATAGATTGCATACTTGTTTTAAATTCCTTATATAAACCTCTTGTTGAGATTGTCATCAATTACCAAAATGGGGGAGATTGAAAGGGCATGTAGCCCCTAAGTGTGGTTTTGGTGATTAATGACAATCATTACGGACTAATGTTTTCACTGAGATATATTTGAAGGTATTGTCCATAGATGGTGCATCAAGGATATTAGATGGAATCAAGCATGAAGTTCATATATATGAATATATATTTTCTCTAAGCTTTGGTATTCATAGACAATTCCTATGGAGCATCAAGTGCATTGAATCCTATATGAAGAAATGTTCCATAGTGATGCTTGAAGCATGTTGGATTTATGTGGGACGAATGCCATCAAAACATTCAAAGAAGTTCTCATGGTATCCCTCTCTGGATACCCCATGCGCACGGGCCTCCTGACCCCCGTGCACACGGGGTCGAGTGTCAACTCTCTGGATACCCCATGCACACGGGGTCCCTGACCCCCGTGCACACGGGGCCTAGGTTTTGGCACTCGAGGTCCCATATCCAATGAGGTTTCAAGTTGGTCTTTGGGGATTTATGTTGAAGCCATCAAGATTGATTTTAATGTCTAACAAAATATATTCAAGGTGGAGTTCGTTAGAGGATCTCAAAGATTGACATATGTGGGCTTTTAAGGATCAAGAGCTTGAGAGTATAAACAAATAGAAGAATTCAAGTTATGGTTTCAAGACAAGATCATGGTGAGCTCATGTGTTAGGTTCCGGTTGATCAAGTCTTGAAGCAAGCAACTAGAGTGAAGAGTTCTTTATGCCTCTCAAGAGATTATGATGGAGTTTTTTAGAAGAGCAAATGGTGACCAATGTGATATTCATAGTGAAACTTGATGTGGTCATGGAAGAGTCTTTGGTGATGTATTCTTGAAGCAATGAAGGGAAATGAAGAGTTCATTATGGCTTTCAAGGAACCAATATAGAGCTTGAAGTAAAGATGTTGGTTGACCAAGATGAAGCTCCAAGATTATCTAGATGGTCAACTTACAAAGTGCAATCTTTGTACCATGTGGGATCAAGTGATCTAGTGGTATGGTAAGTAATTGTGAATTGTGCTTTGTTACCTAACCCTTGCTATGTGTTTTCTATGTCTATGTGGGTTACGTGTTTCTCATGGGCTTCCATCAAAAGGAAAGATTTCAAGTAGCCTATGTATGGATGACATCAAGTGGTGATGCTCATCGGGATTGAGGAGTCCAAGTGCAAGATGAGAAGTTGGAGGTTATATGCTTTGAAGCTTGCGATCCACATCATGATAATGTACATATGAATATGGGCTTAAGTTATGGCTTCCCTCATTGCAATATGAGGAAGCATTTCGAGTATCTTCACCAAGTGATTGTGGATAAGAAAAGGATTCCAACTTGAGGCAAACATCAAAGTCATCATCAAGCTCAAGTGGAATGTGCAAGGCAAAGGTATAAATTAGCTTGGTTTTCCTAGTTTTGTCGTTCTCATGGTGCTTGGAGGGAGACCGGATTATAGGTTTGATAGCCGTACTATCAAGAGGGACTTTCGGGCGAGTAGCTTGATCACGTCGCATGTAGAGAGCTCAAACCTTTGCATTACTTGCATCATTCTTTATTGTTTATCTTGGGTGGTTCTCTATGTGAGGACCTTGGGCTTTTCCCTAGCTTCAAAACAAGCCCAAGATCATCAAATTCGGAGTCTGTATGCCAAAGTTATCACTGTTTTAGTGGGCTACTGCAGGCTGTTCTGGGTACCCCGTGGACACGGGGTTTTTGACCCCCGTGGGCACGAGGCCCCATGCACACGGGCTTGTACCGTGCGCACGGGACCCCGTGGGCACGGGGTGTCCAGGAACTGCCTGTTGAGCCCCAATGGCTAGTTTTGGGTTTTGGCTATTTAAGGGCTCCTTCCTCCCACTGGTTGGGGTGTTGTTGATTCACATTCTAAACATCATTTTGAGCCTCTTACCACCTCTCCCAAACCCCTATCTCCCCTCTAAGTGAAGGGGGATTTGTGGATGGATCTTGGAGTCATTTGTTGATCTCCTCCATTGCATCCCCTCTCTTCAATCTCCCACTTTCTTGAGTTGCATCTTGTGAGATTAAGAGAGTGAGTTGAGCATTTGTTGCTTGACCTTGCATTGGTTTGAGATCCCCACATCGATTAGTTCGAGCGAGAGCCCATGAGTTTATTACTCTTGGAGGCTTCCGCCTCCTAAACGGTTTGGTGATACATTGAGAAGATTGTGAAGAGGCCTATGTGGCCAAGGTTCCCCCGAAAGCTTCCTTTTGTGGTGTGCTCCGAGGAAGGGTGTTGAAGTGGCCTAGGTGGTCAAGTTCCTCCGGAAGGTTCCGTGTTTGTGGTGTGCTCCGGAGAAGATTGTAAAGGTGTGGTGGTCTCCTTCAAGACCAACCCCGAGTGAATCCAGGCTCATCCGTTGGGGGTGACTCGAAAGGGAGAATATGGTGAGTCACTTGGTGACGCCCCAAAGCTTTGGCTTTGGCACAGCTCCAACGGAGATTAGCACTCTCATGAGTGTGAACTTCGGGATAAATCCGCGTCCCTGACTTACTTGTGGTTATCTCATACCCACACTCTTTACTTTCCGCAATTCATACTTGCTCATATTGATATATCTTGTGCTAGTTGAATTGCTTAGTTGTTCCTACATTTCCATATCTCGTGATATAGTTTGTGCTTGCTAGTTTCCTTAAGTGCCTATCTTGTTTAGCATAGGTTGTTGGTGCACTTAGTTGAGCCTAGCATTTTTAGATTTTGTTCTTGAAAAGTATCCGTTAGTTTAATTCCGCATTCGGATAAAGCCAAATCTGTAAAAGCTTTAAAACGCCTATTCACCACCCCCCCCTCTAGTCGTCATCTAGATCATTTCAGAGAGGACACCACAAGATCGAACCCATCACAAAGCACCTCTTCCCATGGCAAGAAAAATTGATCTAGCTAGTTGGCCTAACTAAACCAAAGATTCGAAGAAGAAATATAGGGCTATAAGTAATCATGCATAAAAGAGATCAAATAACTCAAATAACTTTCATGGATATAGATCTGATCATAAACTCAAACTTCATGGGATCCCAACAAACACATCGCAAAAAGTCATTACATCAAATAGATCTCCAAGAGACCATTGTATTGAGAATAAAAGAGAGAGAGAGAGAGAGAGAGAGAGAGAGAGAAAGCCATCTAGCTACTTCCTACGGACCCGTAGGTCTATGCTGGACTACTCACGCATCATCGGAGAGGCGCCAATGAGGATGATGAACCCCTCCATGATGGTGTAGATTGGATCTCGTGGTTCTGGAACTTGCGGCAGCTGGAATTGTGTTTCATCTGCTTCCATAGGGTTTTTGGAATTTCGGGGGATTTATAGAGAGAAGAGGCGGTGGAGGAGACCCCCATGGGCCCCACAACCCATCAGGGCGCGCCAGGGGCCTCTGGCGCGCCATGGTGGGTTGTGGTCCCCACGGGCCACCCCCAGGTGCTTCCTTGGCTCCCAAGTTCTCTTCTGGTCCAAAAAAAATCTCCAAAAAGTTTCGTGGCATTTGGACTCTGTTTGGTACTGATATTCTGCAAAGTAAAGAACAAGCAAAAAACAACAACTGGAACTGGGCACTATGTCAATAGGTTAGTGCTACTTCTTGAGCTTGTGTTGGTTTTTCCCTTGAAGAGGAAAGGGTGATGCAGCAAAGTAGAGATAAGTATTTCCCTCAGTTTGAGAACCAAGGTATCAATCCAGTAGGAGACAACGCACAAATCACCGAATACCTGCACAAACAATCAAACAACTTGCACCCAACATGATAAAGGGGTTGTCAATCCCTTCACGGTTATTTGCAAAAGTGAGATCTGATAGAGATAGATAAACGATAAAGTAAATATTTTTGGTATTTTTGTTTTATAGATCAGAAAGTAAAAGATTGCAAAATAGTAGATCAGAAACTTGTATGATGAAAAGTAGAAGATTATATGATGGAAAATAGACCCGGGGGCCATAGGTTTCACTAGAGGCTTCTCTCAAGATAGAAAATAATACGGTGGGTGAACAAATTACTGCCGAGCAATTGATAGAAAAGCGCAAAGTTATGACGATATCTAAGGCAATGATCATGAATATAGGCATCATGTCCATGTCAAGTAGACCGAAACGATTCTGCATCTACTACTATTACTCCACACATCGACCGCTATCCAGCATGCATCTAGAGTATTAAGTTCATAAAGAACGGAGTAATGCATTAAGTAAGATGACATGATGTAGAGGAATTAACTCAAGCAATATGATGAAAACTCCATCTTTTCATCCTCGATGGCAACAATACAATACGTGTCTTGCTGCCCCTACTGTCACTGGGAAAGGACACCGCAAGATTGAACCCAAGCTAAGTACTTCTCCCATTGCAAGCAAAACCAATCTAGTTGGTCAAACCAAACCGATAGTTCGAAGAGAATTACAAAGATATCAAATCATGCATATAAGAATTCAGAGAAGATTCAAATAATATTCTTAGATAAGCTGATCATAAATCCACAATTCATCGGATCTCGGCAAACACACCGCAAAAAAGTATTACATCGAATAGATCTCCAAGAACATCGAGGAGAACATGGTATTGAGAATCAAAGAGAGAGAGAAGAAGCCATCTAGCTACTAGCTATGGACCCGTAGGTCTGTGGTAAACTACTCACGCTTCATCGGAAGGGCAATGGTGTTGATGTAGAAGCCCTCCGTGATGGAATCCCCCTCCGGCAGGGTGCCAGAAAAGGTCCCTAGATGGGATCTCAAGGGTACAGAAGGTTGCGGCGGTGGAAAAGTGTTTTCATGGATGCCTCTGTTGGTTTGGGGATATTGGGGAATATATTGGCGAAAGAATTAGGTCTGGAGGTGCACGAGGGGCCCACAAGGGTGGGGGCACGCCCTACCCCCCTGGGCGCGCCCTCCGTCCTTGTGGCCGCCTCGTGGCTCCTCCGACTTCATCTCCAAGTCTCCTGGTTTCCTTCTGGTCCAAGAAAAATCATCGCGAAAGTTTTATTCCGTTTGGACCCCGTTTGGTATTCCTTTTCTACGAAACTCAAAAACAAGGAAAAAACAGAAACTGGCACTGGGCTCTAGGTTAATGGTTAGTCCCAAAAATAATATAAAATAACATATTAATGCATATAAAACATCCAAAATAGATAATATAATAGCATGGAACAATAAAAAATTATAGATACGTTGGAGACGTATCAGTTAGTCCCAAAAAATGATATAAAGTTGCTATAAAATAATTGTAAAACATCCAAGAATGATAATATAATAGCATGGAACAATAAAAAATTATAGATACATTGGAGACATATCAGTGGGCTATATGAGGGCATCACCATTCTCGAGTGTTCAGTGTACACATTTTTTTTCAAGTTATAATTTGAGCTCGGTGTCTTTTCGATGATGTACACTTGTTTGGGCCAATGTGAGGTGTCGTTGAATATGGGCCGAGTAGTAATGCAATGCCAAACAGGTCAATTATGACTCTCAGGTCGGGTGCTAAAAAAAGAAAGGGACTCTTACGCTGACATGTGGGCTCCGCCGGTGTTTTCGTGTGCTTGCGCGCCAAGAGCGTATTGGCGCGTGTTCGAAATTCCTGCTACCTTTTCATCCCCAATCTCCCATCCCTCCCCCACCTCTGGAATCTCGATTCGTACTCCAGTGTCCAGTTCCCCCAAATCCCCCTCCTGTACTCCCTGTACTCAAGCGCACTATCATGTCGCCGGTCAACGCGAATCTCCGAGCCGGAGATCCTGAGATCCGTCCTACCTTCGGGCGCTGCGTGCTGTCGCTCAACAGTGGCATGGCGGCGCTTGATGACCAGTTCACCGGCAAAGTGCTGATGGTAACCATTAATGGCGATCGGCCTCCCGTCTCGCCGGACGACCTTGTCAAAGCTCTTGGCATTGCGCACGACATCCAAATAAGCAACTTGCTCGTCGAAGTCTGTCCACCACCGGCTGATTTCTTTGTCAGGTTCTGGACAACTTTCGACTGCAGTCGTGTGTTCAAATCTTCCCGGCGTTTGTTCTACGATGGCGCGCTAGTGAGCTTTGATCGGTGGCACCCAGGATGGGGCTCGGTGCCCTCTGAGCTTGAGTTTTTAACAAAGCTTACCTTCCACGGCATGCCTCGACATGCTTTGAACAGCGAGTCCATGAATGAGCTTATCAACGAGCTAGGAGGTGAGCTCGTAAGTATGTTTGTTCCTCCAGACAGTTGGGCTCTGACGGTTATGGCATGGATGAAGAAGCCGTCCACCATACCGAAGGTGATTGGTGTTGAGATACCGGTGCAGGAACCAGGGTTGTACTATTAGTCGCCACCAAGGCCGCCGCGGACCACGTTAAGGATGTACCTGTATCGAGTGTTTGTGCATGTTGAAGAAGTGGTCAATCCATCAATCGATGTCCTGCCGCCGCCGCTGGTGCCAGGATTCGTCGACGACGTCCATTATAGGAGTCAACGTTAGACTTTCCCCATGTTGCTCGGAACGATGGATGGCACAGGGCCTACTCCATCACGCGGCGGAGGCCACTGCTTCTTTGGGAGAAGAGGCAGGGCTGGCTGCCTGGATGTGCTCTAATTTGAGGTAACAACTGAATCTTCTTAGATACTAGTTAAATCCGAGCTATCGGTGTGAAGCACTGATGTGCTAGTACATTTGATTGTGACCTGTTATATTTTTGTACCTGAACTTTTTTTAGAAAGGGGTGTACGTAAACTTAATGTGCTAGCAGAACTTATTGTGTTGTCTGTCTGTTTTCTTTGCACAACATTCAAGATATTTTCTCGTCATTGATAAAGACGATGAACGGTTATGTACGAGTTTGTTGGTTTCAACATAGCCCTACCAGTAGCGATCCACTGCTTCCACCCTGATTCTGCCGCCTGCGTGAAATTTTTGTATGCAAGTTCAATGTGCTATGATGTTGTATATGATTGTGTCAACTATATAAGTTTTTACTGAGCATCAGCAATGCATATGGCTGAAAGATGTATTCACGAGCATCGACAGATGGGTCTCTCTCTCTCTCTCTCACACATACATACACACGCACACACACACACGCGCGTGCACACACACACACACACAAGTGGGACCCGTTGAATTATTTCTTCGCTCATGACAGCTTTTAATTAGATTCCACTGTACTCTAACTTTTTTCTTTAAGTTATAAATTGAGCTCAGTGACTTCAAAAAATTGTACACAAGCCTTGTTTGGGCCTTTTCAGGCGTCGTTGAATGTGGGCTGAGTAGCTATGTAAAGTTGTACTGTACTACTACCCAAACCTTTTTCATTGAACATCAGCAATGCAACTGGGCCGACAATTGTACACAAGATCCTAAAATAAGCACAACCTAGCATATGTTTTTTTTAATAAAATGCACAACTCAGTTTATTTTTTATATAATAAGATTACCAAGCCCAACTTAAGTTTTTTAATAATATTCCTATCTCAATATAATTTTTTATACGAAATGCTCAGTCCAGACCATCATTGTTTTTTCACCCCTCCCAGAAAATGGGTCCATTTCTAGTAAAATCAAATGGGTTGTAAATTATCAGAAATAATAAATGGGCTGCATGTACGTAATATTATTTTTTCACCCAGCCCAGTAAATAGTTGTATTCGAATAAATAATCAAATGCGCTATAAATTATCATAAATAGTAAATCATCTATTATTATTTTTACCTAGCCCAGGAAATAGATTATTTTTTGAGTCAAAGCCCAGGAAATAGATGTATTGGCCAACAATATGAAATGGGCTGTAAAACCCAAATAAATGGGTTGCATTCCACCACAGCTTTCGAAGCTGACTTTGTTGGCCCACTAGGACAAAGACTGCGCAAGGTGTTGTCCATTTAGTGAACAAAACGATTTAATGGTCTAAAATAAAAAGTCAACAAATTATTCTGACATCTGTATTAATTGGATTGACATCAAACGGCGATCCAGCTTCTTCAATCTTTGATCTAGTTGCTCTTGCTCCAACCGCCAAAACCATCGCCGGCTGGAGCGCCTGCATTTGCCTCCCGTGGCCGGCTGTGCTGCCGCGCAGGCCTCGCCGCCCCACCCTACTCCCAACGATGGCCAGGTCAATCCTGTACTCACCCACACCTTCTGTTATTCTCCGACGACGGCAGCCTCACCCCGCAGCCGAACCAGTCCCTCGTACTCCCCTCCGCCAGGGACTCCAGTGCCCCTTGTTCCATGACTCCATATCGTTCCCATCTTAGGCCTCGCCGTCGTCCACCGCCTGGTCCGCTCGACTATGTGTGGTCAACAATGAGAGCCAACATGGAGTACGTCGAGAGTCTGACATCGGGGAACCACCAGCAACATCTTCGCACGCAAGCTAGTGCCTTTTTATTATGCATGAATAAATGATTCCTCCCCCTGACAGGTTGGACCCACCAACTGCAATCTTTGCACGCAAGGATGTTCCTTCTTATTACATGAAAAAAAGTTCCCCCCATGATAGTTGGGACCCACGAGCTACATCTTCACACGGAAGGAAGTGCGTCCTTATTACGCGCAAGAAAAATGATTCCCCCCTTGCTAGCTCGGACCCACCTGATTCGGAGGCTGACTTGTGGGCCTACTAAGTTGACACGTACGCAGGGCTTTGTTATTTTGTTAACCTAGTCAACAAACGATTCTAGCAGCAGCGACCGTTGGATTAACATCCAACGGCCGCGCTGCTTCTTCAATCTCTGATCTTCTTGCTCCAGCCGCCGAAACCAGCGCCGGCGGGATCGCCTGCTCCTGCCTCCCGTGGCCGGCTGTGCTACCACCGCTGGCCATGCCATCCCTCTACTCACCCACACCTCCTGTTATTCTCCGGCGACGACAGCGTCACACCGCGGCCGAAGCAGTCAACCATCGTACTCCCCACCGCATGGGCATCCACTGCCGCGTCTTCCCCGGCTTCACGACGTTCCCTTCCTAGGCCTCGCCATCGTCCACCACCTTGGTGCTCTCGGCGCGGTGTGGTCAACTGGTCAATGAATGACAGCCATCGGAAGACGACTATACACGGTGACGCTGACAGCTGGGACCCACTAGCTATATCTTCGCACGTAAGGAAGTGCCTCCTTATCCTCCCTGACAGCTGGGACCCACCCGGTCGAAGCATACGTAGCGTTGTCTGTCTGGTCGCAAATATGTATGTACATACTGGTCGAACGGTCCCTCTGCAACGATGAACCATGGCCGAGCAAGCAGCGGCACGTGTCGTAGTAAAACCCCCGACGTAGCAGTTCAGGCAGTCCCGTCTAAACCATGTACACGTACGTATAGCCACAGGGCAAAAAATATGGTCATGTACGTACATACGGGCGGGGGTCTCAAACGCGTACTCGCGCATACGTACAGCCAGGGCTCGTGTACATGGAGAGGCAACGGACGGTAGCAACGGCGTCCTATTCATCGGCAGCCAACCGGCTCGTCGGAACGGAGAAACTGTGTCGTGTTCATCGGGAGGCAACGGAATGCATCATGTTCATCGGGAGCCACCGGCTTGGACGGAACAGCCGAAACGGGGTCTGGCGTACCGCAGAATGGAGGAAATGGCCTTCTGTTCGACCGCCTACGGTCGAAACAGGGTCCTGTTCATCGGGAGGGGTGTGGCATACCGCAAAACGGAGGAAACGAACTTGTGTTGGAGCGCATACGGTCGAAACGGGGTCCTGTTCATCGGGAGGGGTGTGGCGTACCGCAAAACGGGACTCCACGGGCTATTGTTCATCCACCGTCGACTTCCTCCAGCCTCCACCTGCTACTGTTCATCCATCGCGTCTTCCTCCTGCCTCCACCATCTATTGTTCATCCAGCCTCCACCGGCTACTGTTCATCCAGCCTCCATGGGGTGTTGTTCATCCACCCCCAACTGGCTAGGGTGTGGAGGCCTCCTTGGGGTCCTGTTCATCCAGCGGCAACCGCCTACTACCATGGGGTCTTGTTCATCCAACCCCCACAACCAACCGGCTCGACTCACCACGTCTCGACTTGTTCTACGTACCATGCACACGGTAGCAACGGTCACTGTTCATCAAGATGCAACCCAACACACCGGCTGGCTACGTCTTGCACGGGGGCTCCATCGGCTTCAGTAAGCAGCAACAACAATCGATCGCTCGGGTTCAGTTAGCAGCAGCAGCGAAGGAATCGCTCAGGTTCAGTCAGCAACGAAGGAATCGCTCGGGTTCAGTTAACAACAATGGATCAATTGCTCGGGTTCAGTAATGTAGCTAGTGCGATCGCTCAAGTTCAGTTAGAGCCAACGCCTCGCACACATGAGCGTACGAGAGAGAAACGCACAAACCACGGTGCATCGCTTGACCCCGACCACCCACCGTAACCGGGAACTCCCCGATATTTTCCTCTCCCTTGCTTCTACCATGATTTTTCCGTCATGGATGGCCCAAAGAATGTCATGCAGGTGCGTCTCCAGCCAGCCCAGGACGAAAAGCCCATTTTCTGTCATGATTTTTTGTCATAGAAGTAGGAGCCCACCACATCTATGATGATACGTGGTTTTGTCACAATTATCGTCATAGAAGTGTCATAAGCATGACAGGAAAAAAATTTGTTCGGCCCATAATGTCACGGATGTGTCTTTTTTTGTAGTGAAAACATCTTTCTCTCAACCAACACCTGAGCCATGGCTGGAAGACTCAATCATTGTTGATAATTTGAAGGAACATTTGGTGCGGCATGGGTTAGGATGAAATGATTTCATTTACTTTTGAAGTAGGGTGAAGTCAAGTGGCACGATCAGGTGGTACATAAGTGGCATGAAAAAGTCCAGCTTAAGTTACAGGTGGATGTTGAAGTCAAGTAACAAGATGTTGATGATGAACCCGAAGTGCAGGACGAGGTTCAACTCAAGTGGGTTGTTGAGGTTGATCACAGATGGAAGGTGATGACCCACAAGTATAGGGATCAATTGTAGTCCTTTCGATAAGTAAGAGTGTCGAACCCCACGAGGAGCAGAAGGAAATGACAAACGGTTTTCAGCAAGGAATTTTCTGCAAGCACTGAAATTGTCGGTAACAGATAGTTTGATAACAAGATAATTTGTAACGTGCAATAGATAGTAACGGTAAAAAAAAGTGCAGCAAGGTAGCCCAATCCTTTTTTGTAGCAAAGGACAGGCCGGAACAGTCTCTTATAATAAGCAAAGCGTTCTTGAGGACACACGGGAATTTCATCTAGTCACTTTCGTCATGTTTGTTTAGTTCGCATTCATTACTTTGATAATTTGATATGTGGGTGGACTGGTGCTTGGGTGTTGTTCTTACTTTAACAAGCCTCCCACTTATGATTACCCCCTCTCGCAAGCATCCGCAACTAGGAAAGAAGAATTAAGATAAATCTAACCATAACATGAAACATATGGATCCAAATCAGCCCCTTACGGAATAGCGCATAAACTAGGGTTTAAGCTTCTGTCACTCTAGTAACCCATCGTCTAATTACTACTCCACAATGCCTTCCCTTAGGCCCAAACATGGTGAAGTGTCATGTAGTCGACGTTCACATGACACCACTAAAGGAAGCAACAACATACATATCATCAAAATACCGAACGAATACCAAATTCACATGATTACTTATGACAAGACTTCTCCCATGTCCTCAACAACAAAAGTAACTACTCACAAATCATATTCATGTTCAAGATCAAAGGGGTATTGAATAGCGTCATGGATCTGAACATATAATCTTCCACCAAATAAACCAACTAGCATCAACTACAAGATGTAATCAACACTACTAGCAACCCACACATACCAATCTGAGGTTTTGATACAAAGATTGAATACAATAGATGAACTAGGGTTTGAGATAAGATGGTGCTGGTGAAGATGTTGATGAAGATTGGTTTTCCCACGGTGAGAGGGTTGTTGCTGATGTTGATGGCTTCGATTTTCCCCTCCCGGAGGGAAGTGTCCCCGGCGGAATCGCTTCGCCGGAGAGCAAAAGTGCTCTTGCCCAGGTTCCACCTCATGACGGCGGCGCTTCGTCCCGAAAGTCCTGTCCTTATTTTTTCAAGGGCAAATGGGCTTATATACCAGAAGATGGCACCGGAGGCTGGCCAGGGACCCCACGAGCCACCAAGACGCGCCCTAGTGCCTCGTGGGCACCTGGGTGGCCCCCTCTAGTATTTCTTTCTTCCAGTATTTTTTATTTATTCCAAAATAATTTCCCGTGAAATTTCAGCTCATTTGGAGATGTGCAGAATAGGTATCTCTGACATAGCTTTTTCAGGCCCAGAATTCCAGCTGCAGGCAATCTCCCTCTTCATGAAATCTTGCAAATTAAGAGAGAAAAGACATTAGAATGGTACTACATAGTATTATATTGGCCAAAAACATCATAAATAATAGTAGGAAAACATGATGCAAAATGAACGTATCAGCAGGATGACGATGTCTGAACTAACCAATGATACCACTGTTGGGACAATGATCGAAGAATACAAATCATTTTAGATGGTTGACTTGCATTGTTACAGGAGACCCGAGGGGTTTGTAGAGCCTGCTCCAATTATAGAAGTTGACATCATGAGGTGGCCACCCTCCTTTCGTGCCCATGGCTGGGTGATGCTATATGATGTTGTCAACAACTTTGAACTTCATGTTTGAAGTGATTTCATTCTGCCTAGAATTTTGAATTTGTTAAGTTTGCACCCCATGTACCTCATGTTGTCTGAAAACTTTGAATTTGCTATTACGGTGGCATACTGTTATGATTTGCACTTTTCAGGTTAATGTTACTTTCATGTGTATGTAATTAAGCTTCTAGTTTCAATGTAGGCGCCCATTGAAATAAGAGTAGACGGTACGATAACTATAGATAAACCCACTTTATTCACTCTCTTTGGTCCAGGTGAACAAAACATAATGTGAAATAAGTCAGGATCTAGTCTAACTCTCTAGGTCTTTGCTGGCATTTTTCCTAGCGCACCACTCTTCGAATTGCTTCTGATGCTTAGCTCTGTGTTCTTTCTTTTGCTTATCCTCCAACAATCTTCTTCTCTTTTCTTTCCACGTACTCGGCACCAAACCAGTACAACTCATATTATTTCTCAGTTTGAAGCCAACATTTGCTTAGGCATCTAGCACTTTCGTGCAATCAGTTCACATGTTTTATAGATACTGAAGCAAGAAAGCAGATATGATAGGATATCAAAACGTTGGCTTACGAAGTATTGCGCAGGCCCCTTGGTGTGCCCGCAGGAGAATCCCTAGCAACCCATTTATCCATTGGTTCTTATCTTGTATTCGTCGGCGGTGTAGCAGGTTGGCACACCGCAATGGCTGTGCATGACCTGTGGCACAAAGGAATCCAGCTCCTCGGCGCATGGTGGTACGTCCATTTTGCATCATGTTCTCCTACTGTCATTTATAGTATATTCATTCAATATAACACTTTGTGGAGTAATTCTAATGCCTTTTCTCTCATAATATGCAAGGTTTACACAAAGAGGGAGATTACCAGCAGCTGAAATTCTGGACGTGAAAAAGCTATGTCAGAGATACCTATTCTGCACATCTCCAAATGAGCTGAAATTTTACAGAGATTTATTTTGGAATATATAAAAATTATTGGCGAAAAGAAATACCACAGGGGCCCACCCCAGGAGCCCACTAGGCACCAGGGCACACCTACCCCCTGGCGCGCCCTGGTGGGTAGTGGGGCCCTTGGCCAGCCTCCGATGCCCATCTTCTGGTATATAAGCCCATTTGCCGTAGAAAAAATAAGGAGAGGACTTTCAGGACGGAGCGTCGCCGTCTCGAGGCGGAACTTGGGCAAGAGCACTGAAAGTGCAAGCATGCCCTTACATCATATTTTGATGTTGATGACAATATACATGTAGGGGACTAACTATGTTTATCAAGTAAATCTCAGGTGTTAGCCCCCGGATGACACATGTGTGTGGATCATGGACGTATGAGATTGATATGACTCAATGAAGATTGAACATTACATCAACGAATCTTTTGTTGGTTTATTCTTGAGTATAGGGATCCCGCACTATTAAGAGGGGATCGATAGGGTTAACAGAAGACTTGCTCAAGCCATTACGTCTTCCTCTTAGTTTTCCTACCTTCTACACCTCCTAAAAATGCCCAAGCCTTTTGGATCACTGGTAGGATCATCTATCACCTCATACTCTCTCTCTCTCTCTCTCTCTCTCTCTCTCTCTCTCTCTCTCCTTCATGTGTTTCTGGCCTGGAGCTTGCCGGATGTCCGGGGTCCTTGCCGGAAATCCGGCCCCAATCACACAATGGCTTCATATGCTGAGTCCGGGCTGCCAGATGTCCAGCCCCTTCGTCGAATGTCCGGGTGCTCCCGGAAATCCAACCCCCTAGTACAGAAGCCTTTCTATCCCTACGGTCTACACAAGCCGGATGTCCGGCCCACTGCCAGATGTTCGGGGCGTCACTAGTATGCCGGATGTCCAGGTCCACCCCCGGATGTCCGGCCTCTCTGTTTTTCCTCTGCTTACTATGGTTCTTCATGGCCGTCTCACTATGTTAGATGTCCGGCCCCTGGCCAGGATGTCCGGCCTAGCCCTGTCACTGACACTACAACAGCCATATTTGCTCCATCACTATATATAGCCTTCTTCCTCCATGGGATAAGGTTGACCATTCAATTTGAGCAAACCCTAGAACACATTTTACTCTCTCTCTTACACACATACACCAAATCTTAGATCCCAGAGGGATTGGAGAGCATTTGTGAGAAGGTGTCCAATCAAGTGATAGATCCACTCCTTCCCCTTCTTTGCACCAAAGGAATTCGTGATTTGAGCAAGTCTTGAGCTTTTCCCCATCGTTCTTGTTACTCTTCGAGGTTGGAGGCTCCTAGGCGGTAGGAGTTCTTCAGAGAGGAATCGACTGTCGGTGTCATTGTCGGTGTCAAAACCGGCAGACCTCGGGGTAGGGGGTCCCGAGCTGTGGATTCTCGGATCAGTGGTAACAGGGACGAGGGACACGATGTTTTACCCAGGTTCGGGCCCTCCTAATGGAGGTAAAACCCTATGTCCTGCTCTTGTTTATATTGATGGAGTATCAAGTACAGAGTTGATCTACCTCGAGATCATATGTTGTGGTCTAAACCCTAGAGGTATGATGAGTGATGTCATAATAATCTATCGACTAGCCTGGCCTCGGCTTATATAATGTACCAGAGGCCTAGGATAACAAGAGTCCTAGTCGAATACGTCGGTGGAGAGGAGTCCTTGTCTTGATCACCAAGTCTTGTGGAATCTTCTTCGTATATGTCATCGGCTGTCCGAACTGGCCCACTAGTGAATTGCCATGGGGGTCCTTGGCCCGACCCACTGGTCGGGAGACGACATGGTGAGTACCCCCTAGTCCAGGACACCGTCAGCAGCCCCCTGAACCGGTCTTCAAGTTGGGGCCGCTCCTCGGTTCCTCCAAACTTTCTTCATCTTCGGTCGTCGGTCTTGAAAACTGGTTCAACAAATCTTCCCATCTTCGATCTTGAGGATTGCAGAGCTAAATCCGAAGAGTTTACACGTCGGGCATCCGAGGAGCCCTTTAAGTCTTTGGCCTTTATCAATGCCTTGTTATTTTTACGCCACACCTCGGGTTTTAAGTGTTTCCCATGCGGCGGTGTCCTCTTGCGTCCAAGCTCCAATGCCGGACTGCATTCGAGGTGTCTTTTTGCAGCCGAGCACCAACGTCGGGCTGCTTCCGAGCTCCAACACCGGACTGTATCCGAGCTCCAACGCTGGACTGTATCCGAGGTGTCATAGATCACCTTGGTTCAAAAAAGTTGAAGGAGTTCAGCCGAGCTTAATGTCGGAAATGCCCTCTATGGAGCCAGCCACTTGTATCTCAGCTTTATGCCGGACTGCTTGCATCCGAGCTTTATGTCGGACTACTTGCATCCGAGCTTTATTGCCGGTATATTTTTCTTGATCTTTGCAATTTGCTTGCTGACGAGATGTATAGCCAGTAGCCCTCAAGGTGCGTATCGGTCTAAAACCCGAGATGCACCTGAAGGAAAACATGAAACCGTTGATCCCAGTAGCCTCTGAGACTCAGGTCGATTCGAGAAATCGGCCTGAGGATCAACTCCTAGCTGGGAAGCATACGTAGGAATAGAAACACGGTGTAATATATTAGAGGAAATAGTGATCGGCAGATGGGTCCTTGAGAGAGGGTCTTGAGAAGTTGTCGTAATATATTAGCTTGATGCCGGATAGGTCCAGATGGTACCTATTGTTGTTCGAAGACGCATTTGCCCATAGGTCGGTCAAGCCGAACACTGGGCATTATGAATTTTCTGCATTGAATAGGCAATGCAGTAGCCCCCGAGCCACTGGTCGGGTGGCAACACCAGATCAGGGGATCGATGTGCCCCTTTAATATTTATAAATGATAAGCGCGAAGCCCAATAGCCCCCGAGCCTTAATGTGGGCACGGGTGGTCGAATTAAGGATCGATATGCGTTTGACAGAAAATTTTGTTGTGTTTAACACAAACTTCTTGGAAAGAGAATAAAGATCTCTTAAAGGAGCGAGAGCTAACGAAAGCTGATCTCGCCAAGGTCGGCCTCAAGGGGCTTAATAGATAGGAAATCAATGCCAACAGGGAATTATGAGAGCATTATGTCAGCTGCTCGGTTGTCTCAGCGAGATTGTGCCCTGGACTCTTTGAAAGATTGGCTACAATTATTTGACTTTTGCTTGCAATTTATGTGTAATGATTCTATGTACCTAAGTACTTTACATCATTAAAGCTCGGATCCGTATTGTATAAAACTTTGTTGACCGACCATCGGCTTCAACCTCCTCAGCCAGTAGCCGAGGAGTGTTTCTCCCACTTTATAAAGCCTTTATGAGGGCAAAGATTTATGGCAAACGAGGCAATCCGGCCATACGGTTTTATAAACAAAGGTATGCGGAGAGATATGTTATATTACTATGTAAGAAACATCTTTCAAAGAAATAAATCCGCTATCGGTTCCTTTCTTTGAGTTCTCATGCTGCCCATGATCATGAAACCTCATCTCCGATCAACGCGGGAGGAAAATATTGAGGATTTAGTTAGGGGAAAGTTCCCGAACTCTGTGGTCCATGATGAACCAGAATTTTCGCTTCCATCATTGCCGACCAATTATATCCTTTAAGATGGCTAGCTTTCGGCTTCACCCAGTCTGAGGTACTAATCCGGATGACCCGGTAGTAACAATCACAGAGTTGCTCCCTTTACCGCCTAGCCGAACAATCGGGAACGTAGGGGTAAGCACATGAGCCAGGCAACCCAGCTTGGCCAAAATCTTAAGGCAAATTGATGCATATTTATGGCTTTATAACGATAATTACGGAAGGCATCGCTTGTATACTGAATACAATCACTGATGATATATGTTTATTTTGACTCCGTTGCGACTGTTTATCAGTTGAAAGTGGCCCATCGTCGGCTTCTACCCCTTTGTAGATACTACGCAGGGTGTTTCCGCAGTAACAAGACAACCCTTAGCCGACGTCTCGATGCCCGGAGGCGGTTGTGTTAGCGGAAACAAGGCAATCAGATATGCGGGCTTTATAACTTTCACTTAGCCATAGGAGCTTTAAACTGGGGAAGCTAGCTTATGAGCCCCCGGTTAGTGTTCGGCACCGACCGAAGTCTAGCCATTAACACTTCAGCCAATGTTATGAAAGGCCCATCGTTTAACATGGGGTAATCGGTACCGATCTATAGTTTGACACCGTCATCGGATCGCTGACCAGTTTGCGCCCATTGTGACAGTCAGTTTTCGGCTTTCTCCACTGAGGTGCTTAACCATTCGAGCTGGAAGCACAATCACAGTGGTTCTCCCTTTGCACACCTAGCCGAACAAAGCGAAATGTAGGAGGCAAGCACAGGAGCCGGGCAACCCAACTATTGACCGAAGACACAATTCGAAACCGATGCATATATAGCAATATCCGAGAATGTTTTTTGCCGAATCTCTAAAGGTGTCCGCTGTTGCACTGCGAGACTTATGCTGGAAACACACAAATAGTTTAAAAGTGCCATAGGCTTGGAAAACCGAAAAAACTTCAGTAAAAACTTTACGCCCGCACTAAATTAAGTCATTTGGTGCCAATCCAAAAATTGGTCTTACTTTTGTGCTTCTGTCGTGGATTAATATGACACATCTGATCTCAAGACTTCAAGCGGGTCAGCCTACGGCTGCAACCTCCTATCCCAAAGGAGGAGTACTGCTCTTTAGGCCAGTTTAGTGAACTAAACTCGAGCGGCATTAGAGAGAAAACAGGCTATCCGGCTATTGACCACACACTCGAGTCGAGAAAGGAGTGGTAGAAAAAGACTTTGCAACGACTTAGAAGAAGAACACTTATTATAAAACAGCTCATATAAATTTAAGAGCCCCCAGTTAACATGGGAAAGGAAGTGTTTTTAACAAACAACACATGTGAGCATGGTCGAACCGAACACAAATTAAAAATGTAATAACTTTGAGCATGAAAGCGACTTAGCTGGTTAATGTGTTCGGCGTTGATGATGTGGGCCGAGCTTGCGGCGGGTCGAGGTCCCAGCCCCCAAGCCGGTCCCGAGGTGCCCAAGCGAAGAGCTCGGCTCGATGAAGTGGCGATGCCGCATGATCGATGTGGCGAGCCGAAGCCCCTGGTCCAGCCGAGGTGACAAAAACCCTCATGACCGAGGTGACGAAGAGCTCGGCGGAAAAAAGAAGTGTTTAACAATCAACGTTTGAACGAACAACTTTTTTGTTTAACATAAATATAATGTTTGGTTGAACCGAACAAGAAATAAAATAAAATAAAAAAATTTAAAGAAAAAAACTGAGCATGGAGGCGACTTAGCTGGTTAATGTGCTTGGTATTGTTGACGAGGTCCGAGCTCGTGGCGGGACAAAGACGTAGTCCGCAGCCTAGCCAAGGTCCCAGCCCCCAAGCCCGAGGTAACCGAGAGAGGAGTTTGGCTTGATGAGGTGGTGATGCCGCATGGTCGATGTGGCGAGGCGAAGCCCCCGGTCCAGCTAACGTGACGAAGCTGGTCAGCTGGTGATGCCGAAGTCACCGGAGTAGGTTGATGAAGAGATGGCGAAGCCCCCGGTCTAGCCGAGGTGACGGGGCAGGTCGGTAGTATGACGTTTGCAGCCCCATGCCGGCCGAGGTGTCGAAGCAGGTCGGCTTGGTCAGCCGGATTAGTATTTGGGATTTCTTCGGAATCGTCCTCCGGTACTATGGTGCAAGGGGCGAGTCCGGCCAGGGTTGACTCCTGATGTTCGGACGCTAAAGTCGCATCCAGGATTGAAGCTGGATACGGGATAAGAGAGGTGAGTCCGGCCGGAATTGACTCCCGATCTTCGGACGTAGAGGTCACATCCAGGCTTGAAGAAGCAATATTGCGGCGATGCCGACGCGGGCCGGATCTTTTGACGCGGTCGATGCCCGCTTGATGAAGTGACCATGCAGCGATGCCGGTGTGCCCGCTCCGTATAATTCGTGGGGCGACAATGTTGGTGATGATTTACCCTTCACGATGCCGAACTCTTGTTCGGCTTGCCGAGATAATGATCCGAAGAGGTTGAGTTTGGCTCGATGAAGCGACGACCCGTCTGGCGCAGGTCGGCAGCCGTGCAGCAACGTTGCCAGGCTAGTTTGACACCGGCGCAACGGTGAAGGTTACCTCCGAAAAGGAGCAAAATTTGTGAGCATGTGTTCGGAAACAAAACACAATACCCTAGAAAGAGATTCCTCCAAAAAGGTTGTCCAATATCCCGTTCATGAAGAAAGATGAACTCGGGTCGGATTCGTATTCGCGCAGAAAATAGATCTGAAAATTGATGCGCTCATCGGAGGTTTTTCGGAGTTTGAACGGTCGGATGGAGCTGAAAGTTTGAGGGGCGGTACATATAGGAATTCCGCAACCGATCAACGGTTGGATCTTCCAAAGGACGTTCGAACTAGATTCTGGACACCACACTCCAAACTCGTCCGGATTCTTGTTCAGATTCGATAGGGCTCCGGTATATCGGAGGTCAGCGGAGATTGCTCCATCGAAACGCAACAAAATTTTACAGGGTTGTTATAGACTCAATTCCTCACAATTCCACCAAAGGAATCGTCAAAGCGATGCTCGAGGAGGCGGTGGCCGCGGATACAAGTACGCTGTCTGGAAAAACAGCACGGTCGCCCGAGGGCAATGTTGACGTTGAGCCCCCGAGCTCCATGGATGATTCCTCCATGATCATAATAGAGATCGGAGTTGATGTTGATGAAGGCCCTCATCCGAACATGATGATTGGAGGCAGAGGACAGTCCTCGGTCGAGCCAAGGTAACCAGGCGAGCCGGAGACGAAGATGCCGACGTCGCAGTTGACCTACAGGCGAGCCATTGATCCTTTGTCGATCACACAATGGAACTCTCAATGAAAGCACCATTGTCGGTGTCAAAACCGGCAGACCTCGGGGTAGGGGGTCCCGAGCTGTGGATTCTCGGATCAGTGGTAACAGGGACGAGGGACACGATGTTTTACCCAGGTTCGGGCCTTCTTAATGGAGGTAAAACCCTACGTCCTGCTCTTGTTTATATTGATGGAGTATCAAGTACAGAGTTGATCTACCTCGAGATCATACGTTGTGGTCTAAACCCTAGATGTATGATGAGTAATGTCATAATAATCTATCGACTAGCCTGGCCTCGGCTTATATAATGTACCAGAGGCCTAGGATAACAAGAGTCCTAGTCGAATACGTCGGTGGAGAAGAGTCCTTGTCTTGATCACCAAGTCTTGTGG
This sequence comes from Thinopyrum elongatum, assembly GCA_011799875.1. Taxonomy (NCBI): domain Eukaryota; kingdom Viridiplantae; phylum Streptophyta; class Magnoliopsida; order Poales; family Poaceae; genus Thinopyrum; species Thinopyrum elongatum. Next base: position 387,571,956 of record CM022302.1, read on the forward strand.
AATCTTCTTCGTATATGTCATCGGCTGTCCGAACTGGCCCACTAGTGAACCGCCATGGGGTCCTCGGCCCGACCCACTGGTCGGGAGACGACGTGGTGAGTACCCCCTAGTCCAGGACACCGTCATCGACCATTATGATTATCCTCGGAAAGTGTGTGAGAGTTTGGAGACCACCCCAAGGTCTACCACTAGTGGTTGAGAATCGCCTTCATGGTGATATCTCAAAGAGAGAATAGGGTGAGCTTTCGTGGTGTTGGTGTTCCTTCGTCGTAACATCCACCTCTCTAAACGGTGACGTAGCTTCCCTCCAAGGAAGTGAACATCGGCATACATCCTCGTCTCTCGGAGTTGCGGTTATTCCTAACCCTAGCTCCCTACTTGTGGTTACTTGTCTCTTAGCTTGTACTTACATCTTATTGTGTTTGCTTGTTTAAGTACTTGTTGTTATCTTGCTCTTGCTTAGCATTAGTATCACCTTTGCTTTTGTTAGGCTCATTCTCATATTCCGCATTAGTGCCTAAAATTGCTAAGTAACAATTAAAATTTGGAATTGTACCTATTCACCCCCCTCTAGGTCCATCTCGATCCTTTCAATTGGTATCAGAGCCTCGTGCTCTATTCTTGTAGCTTTACCGCCCTAGAGCGAGATGAACCCCGATGGGACTCCCCTTGTTGCAGATCCAAATGAGAAGGGCGCGGCTTCTTCGGAAGCCAAGTCCTTCACTTATGAGGATCTAAAATTGACCCTTGCTAAGCAAAAGGAGGAGCATGATGCTTCTCTTGAGGCCTTCGTCCAAATGAGGTTAGCTGCATTAACCATGATGCTCTCACCACTTGCTAATCCGGGTGGTGCGGCCTCGAAGCCAACTGCGCCTACTCCTTCACTTGGCCAACAACCTCCTAGTAATGATCACTCTAGTGTTCCATGGCTTTATGCAAGACCTCAAGTAGAGAAACCTAAGTATAACCCTGGGGGAAACCCCCTTTTGCTTGATGATAGTTCCGATTTTGCTTTGTGGGGAGTTGGTATGCAGGACCATCTTAGGTATGACAATGATGAAATGTTGGACATCTTGGAGCATGGCTACAACCCAGTCAACCCAAAGAACCTCACTCTAAGAGAAACATATGACAAGCATCTCAACGACATCGCAATCATGTGCATAAGGAAAGGAATGAATGATAAGCAAAGGAGACCTTACATACACATCACAAGTGCCAAGGAGTTGTGGGATAGCATTGTGAGAACCAAGACCGGTACCTCCACTCTCCGGCTAGCTCAATAAAAAAATTCCAAGGGTCAATTGCAAAACTTTTGTATGGAGAAAGGTGAATCCCCCAAGCAGCTCCTTGAGCATCTCATGACCCTCTCCGCCGACATCGAGTCATGTGATTGTGACAAGACACAAGGTGGATTCAAGGAAATGACTCCCGATGGCATCATATCCACTTTTCAACTATTTGAAGAATCCAAGGCAAATGCTACAAAACATCTTGTCATGCATGGTACCTCAACGTCAAAGATCAATCTTGCTTTGAAGGCCAAGCATGTGTGTGAGGAAGAGCAAAGTGAATAAGAAGAAGAAGATGTTGATGAAGATGGTGATGAGATTGAATCCGATGAGAGCCCATCATATGAAGACATTGCCCTCTTTGTGAAGAAGTTTAGCGCGGGAAAATTCAAGGGAAGATTCCAAAAGAAGAAAGTAAGAAAGTGATACAACTATGAAGAAACCAACCACTTCTCCAACGATTGCCCATATGAGAAGAGAGAAGATAGACCAAGGTTTCCCAAGACCTTTCCTAAGAAGAAGCTGCCAAATCATCTGAACTCCAAGTTCAAGAAGAGAGATGGGAAGGCAATGGTTGCTCAAGACGAATCCGACCCGGATGATGTTGGTGGTGTTGCCGGAGTAGCTCAAGATTCTCAAAACACCTTGAGGCTAGTCAACAAGAGTGGTGATGTTGTCACCTACAACTACATGAAAGACTACAAGGGCAACGCTCACAAGTGCTTAATGGCAAAGGCCGTGGTGGAAGATGGAGAGAACCAAAACCTCTCCTGACAAGGTCAAGGTAACCCCACGTTCAAATCTTCCTCTTTTCACTCCGTCTACTCCTAGTGATGAGTATCTTGACGTGGAGGATAATTATGATGATGACGATATAGATGATCCTATGCTTGCTAAACTAAATAAGTTCATGTGCTCCCTCAAAGGAAAGAAGCTCACTATGTTTCATATGTTTATGGAGATGGTGAGTAAGCACACCATCACCATTAAGGAACTCGAAACCCTCGTCACCGAGGAAAAGGAAAAAAATATGAAATCCTTGAGCGGAAAGTCCAATATGAGGAAGCACGAAATGATGAGTTGTGCTTAAAAATTGGTGCAAACATTAATGTTCATGCTAAAGAACTTGCCTCTTTACAAAATGCCAAAAACTCTTACAAGGAGTTGATGAATGATAAATGTAAGCTTGTGGAATCTCATGCTTCTCTCTCTAAGGATTGTGAGCTTCTATCTGTGTCCCTCAAAACTAAGGAAGAGGAGCTCACTCTTCTTACACAGAGCTTTGAGACACTCAAACTTACTTATCTTGAAACTCTAGGCAAGGTTTACTCCTCACCTATTATCAATGTTGATGCTTGTACTACTAACTCTAGTGGTGACCTAGCATCTATTCTTGAGGAAAATCACCATCTAAAAGCACAACTCGAGAGAGGACTCATGACATGTGCTCAAGGACAAAAGAATCTTAATGAGGTATTGAGCCAACACAATGAGGTGGTTGCCAAGGAAGGGGTTGGGTTTGACCCAAGCACAAGCAAGAAGAAAACTTCCTCTCAAAAGTGCACCACACCTCTCAAGGAGACGTTTGTGCATGAAGGGCACAAGGAGAAAGGTAAGGTTGTGAGTGGGAAAGCCACTAAGGGCATGCCCACTCTCAACAAACCAAAGGAGTTCATACCTCCATCCTATGTACTTCGTATAACAAAGGATGGAGAAGTTTATGCTAAATTTGTTGGTCCTCGTAATGCATTCCGCTTCTATGCTATTTGGGTTCCTAAGACCCTTGTGACTAACTGATACGTCTCCAACGTATCTATAATTTATGAAGTATTCATGCCATGTTTACAATAATTCTATATGGTTTTGGTATGATTTGAATGGAACTAACCCGGACTGACGCTGTTTTCAGCAGAACTACTGTGGTGTTGTTTTTTTGTGCAGAAATAGAAGTTCTCGGAATTGGACGAAACCTTTTGACGATTTTTTTGGAAGAAAAGAGAAATAATGGAGTAAACAACCACCAGAGGGGGGTCCCTTGTGATACGTCTCCAACGTATCTATAACTTTTTATTGTTCCATGCTATTATATTATCTATCTTGGATGTTTTACATGCATTATGGTACTATTTTATATCATTTTTTGGGACTAACCTATTAACCTAGTGCCCAGTGCCAGTTGCTATTTTTTTCCTTGTTTTTGACTTTTTCAGAAAGGAATATCAAACGGAGTCCAAACGGAATAAAACTTTCGCGATGATTTTTCTTGGACCAGAAGACACCCACGTAACTTGGAGAGGGGCCAGAAGAGTCCTAAGGAGCCCACAAGCCCTCGGGGCATGCCCTAGGGGGGCGCGCCCCCTGGCATGTGGACCCCTCGGGAGTCCCCCAACCCTAACTCCGCCTCTATAAATTCCCAAATATTCCCAAACCATCATAAGTGTCCACCAAAATACTTTTTCGCCGCCGCAAGCTTCTGTTCTTGTGAGATCCCATCTTGGGGCCTTTTCCGGCGATCTGTCGGAGGGGGGTTCGATCACGGAGGGCTTCTACATCAACCTTGCTGCCCTACGGATGATGCGTGGGTAGTTTACCACAGACCTACTGGTCCATAGCTAGTAGCTAGATGGCTTCTTCTCTCTCTTTGATCTTCAATACCATGTTCTCATCGATGTTCTTGGAGTTCTATCCGATGTAATCATCTTTTGCGGTGTGTTTGTTGAGATCCGACAAATTGTGAGTTTATGATCAGATTATCTATGAATATTATTTGAGTCTTCTCTAAACTCTTTTATGCATGATTAAGATATCTTTGTATTTCTCATCGAATTATCGGTTTGGTTTGGCCAACTAGATTGGTATTTCTTGCAATGGGAGAGGTGATTAGTTATGGGTTCAATCTTGCGGTGTCCTCACCCAGTGACATAGTAGGGGTAGCGAGGCACGTATTGTATTCTTGTCATCAAGGATAAAAAGATGGGGTTTATATCATATTGCTTGAGTTTATCCCTCTACATCATGTCATCTTGCTTAAGGCATTACTTTGTTCTTATGAACTTAATACTCTAGATGCATGCTGGATAACGGTCGATGTGTGGAGTAGTAGTAGTAGATGCAGGTAGGAGTCGGTCTACTTGTCACGGACGTGATGCCTATATTCAAGATCATTGCCTTAGATATCGTCTTAACTATTCGCTTTTCTATAAATTGCTCAACAGTAATTTGTTTACCCACCATATGCTTTATTCAAGAGAGAAGCCTCTAGTGAAACCTATGGCCCCCGGGTCTATTTTCCATCTTATATTTTCAGATCTATAAAACCGAAAAACCCAAAAATACCTTGATGCAATTTATTTATATTTACTTTATTTTACATTTTAGTAATCTTTTATATCTATCTCTATTAGATCTCATCCTTGCAAGTGACCGTGAAGGGATTGACAACCCCTTTATCGCATTGGGTGCAAGTGTTTGATTGTTTGTGCAGGTGCATATGTTGGAGACTTGATTGTACCTCCTACTGGATTGATACCTTGGTTCTCAAACTGAGGGAAATACTTATCTCTACTTTGCTACATCACCGTTTCCTCTTCAAGGGACAAACCAACGCAAGCTCAAGAAGTAGCACCATGCTGCCCACAAGACACTAGGATGCGCCACGTGGGTGGTGGGCCCCTCGAAGCCCATCTTCGCTTGAAACCTACACCAAAAAATCCTATAAATACATAAACCCCCAGAAATAACCCTAGATCAGAAGTTCCATAGTCGCAAGCCTCTGTAGCCACGAAAAACCAATCTAGACCCTGTTCCGGCACCCTGCCGGAGGGGGAAATCATCACCGGAGGCCATCTTCATCATCCTGACGGCCACCATGATGAGGAGGGAGTAGTCCACCCTCGGGGCTGAGGGTTTGTACTAGTAGCTATGTGTTTGATCTCTCTCTCTCTCTCTCTCTCTCATGTTCTTGACTTGGCACGATCTTGATGTATCGCGAGCTTTGTTAATATAGTTGGATCATATGGTGTTTTCCCCTCTCTATCTTGTTGTGATGAATTGAGTTTTCCCTTTGAGATTTCTTTTTTATCGGATTGAATACTTTTATGCATTTGAGAGCACTTGATGTATGTCTTCCTATGAATACCTGTGGTGACAATGGGGTATCATATTGATTCACTTGATATATGTTTTGGCACTCAAATCTTGGATTCCCGAGGTGACATTTTTGTAATCTATGCATAGGGGTTGATGCACGTTCTCGTATTTCTTTCTTCGGTAGAAATCTTGGGGCACTCTTTGAGGTTCTTTGTGTTGGATTGAGTATTATGAATCTGAAATTGTTTGATGCATATCGTATAATCAACTCACGGATACTCGTGGTGACATTGGAGTATCTAGGTGACATTAGAGTTGGTTGATGTGTATCATATGGTGTTATTTTAGTAGTAACTCTTGGAAAGATTGATCGGAAAGAATAACTTTGAGGTAGTTTTGTACCCTACAAACAATTTCTTCTTATGTTCTCCGCTAGATAGGAACTTTGGAGTGATTCTTCATCGCACATTGAGGGATTGTTATGTGATCCAATTATATTATCATTGTTGAGAGATTGCACTAGCGAAAGTATGAACCCTAGGCCTCATTTTCAAGCATTGCAATACCGTTTGTGCTCACTTTTGTTACTTGCTACCTTGCTGTTTTTTATTGTTCCTATTACAAAAATCAATATCTACTATCACTATTACACTTGTATCACCATCTCTTCGCCGAACTAGTGCTCCTATACAATTTACCATTGTATTTGGTGTGTCGGGGACACAAGAGGCTCTTTGTTATTTGGTTGCAGGGTTGTTTGAGAGAGACCATCTTCATCCTACACCTCCCACGGATTGATAAACCTTAGGTTATCCACTTGAGGGAAAATTGCTACTGTCCTACAAAACTCTGCGCTTGGAGGCCCAACACGAGTCTACAAGAATAAAGTTGCATAGTAGACATCAAGCTCTTTTCTGACGCCGTTGCCTAGAGGTGAGTGCTTGAAGGTATATCTTTATATCTTGCAACTGAATCTTTTAGTTTCTTGTTTGATCACTAGTTTGGTTTATAAAAAGAAAATTACAAAAAAATAGAATTGAGGTGGTCTCATATTGTTCATCTTTATAATGTCTTTCTTGAAAATGATGGAAAGGAAAATTGTGCTCAATTGGTAGAAGAAGAGTTCAACAAAATGTTTGGCATAAAATCTTTGAATGATGAGCATGATTGCAATGTTGCTAGTATAAATTCTTTGAATATCCATGATGCTAATGATATGCAAAGCCATAAGCTTGGGGATGCTATGTTTGATGAACATGATATTTTTAGTCCCCCTACTTTTGATGAGAGTATTTATTATGATGAATGCATGCCTCCTACTAATGATGATTATATTGATGAAGGTGGATTTGGAGAGGTCATGACTTTATTTAATGATGAATCCACTATTTTGGAAGAGGTTTCAATTGATTATGACAACAAAGTTGCTATCTATGATGATTATGGTGATGACATATATGCTATAAAGAGTAATGATATCCATGAATCTTGTCATCATGATTTTGATTTTCAATTGGATTATGCCTCACATGATAATTATTTTTTTGAGTTTGCTCCCACTACTATTCATGAGAATAAATTTGCTTATGTGGAGAGTAATAAATTTCTATGCTTGTGGATCATGAAAAGAATGATTTGTGTGATAGTTATATTGTTTAATTCATTCATGATGCTACTGAAAATTATTATGAGAGAGGAACATGTGATTCATGATGCTCTCTTTATGTTTTAATTCTTTCCTTTTATGTGAGCATCATTGAAATCATCATGCCTAGCTAAAAAGGCATTAAAGAAAAGCGCTTGTTGGGAGACAACCCAGCATTCACCCTACTGTTTTTGTGTGTTAAAATGATTAATATACTGTAGTAATCATGTTTTATAGCTTTTGTTTCAATAAAGTGCCAAGTAAAGCCTTTGGGATAGTGTGGATGATAGTTGACTTGATTCTGTGCAAAAACAAAAACTTTTGCGTCCAGTACAGAAATTCCTATCTTTTACTGGAACGTCAAAAAATTCTGTATATTTTACAGTTGATGGGTATACAAATTTTCTACGTTTTCCAATTTTTTCAGAATTATTGGAGTTACATAAGTATGGGTAAAATTCGACTCTTTACAGACTGTTCTGTTTTTGACAGATTCTGTTTTCAATGCATAGTTTGCTTGTTTTATAGTTTCTATGGCTTATATTGGTCAATATAAGTTGTAGAAATTGTAGGGTAAAGTAGGAATTATGTGATAAAAATTATGAATCCTATTTTGACAGTACCAAAGTGAATGATTTGTCTTTATCATACTAACCCATCTCACGAAGTTCCGTTAAGTTTTGTGTGATTGAAGTTTTTCAAGTTTTGGGTGAGATATCGATATGAGGAGAATAAGGAGTGACAAGACCCTAATCTTGGGGATTCCCAAGGCACCCAAGGTAATTATCAAGGAAGATCCAAGCAACTAAGCTTGGGGTGCCCCAGAAGGCATCCCTTCTTTCGTCTTCAACATTATCGGTAACCTCACTTGAAGCTATATTTTCATTCGTCACATGATATGAGTTTTGCTTGGAGCATCATTTTATTTTATTATGATTTTCTTGATGTTATTTAGAGTAATGTTTTGCATCTTCTATTTCAATAAAAATGTCAAGTATAGCCTTTGCCATGCTTATTTTGCAACTCTATATGTTGCTGTTTGAAAACAGAAAGTTGCATGCTAGTGCGTGAATTATCCAGAAAAGTAAGAACGTGTGTTGAATTTTTTTTCAAAATAAGCTATAATAAATTTTATACAATGTGTAATTTTTTAGAATTTTTGGAGTTAGGGAAGTATGAGTATAATTGCACTCTTTACAGAATGTCTTGTTTAGACAGATTGTTGTTATGTTTGCATTGTTTGCATATGTTTGCTTGTTTAATGATTCTATTTGAGGATAGGAGTATTAAATATGCAGAGGCATTTAGTATGCAATGCTAAATAATAATTTTAGTGATTTGCTATAGTGGAGAATGATAAGGTTATGCATTGATTTATACTAACTTATCTCACGAGTTCTTGTTGAGTTTTGTGTGGATGAAGTTTTTGAGATTTAGGGAAACCGTGTTATGAGAGGAATGAAGAAGACACAAGAGATCAAACTTGGGGATGCCCAAGGCATCCCAAGTTAACATTTCAAGAAGTCTCAAGCATCTAAGCTTGGGGATGCCCCGGTAGGCATCCCACCTTTCTTCATCAACAATTATCGGTTAGTATCGGTTGAGCCTAAGTTTTTGCTTCTTCACATGAGTTGTGATATTCTTGGAATGTCATTTAATTTTAATTTTGCTTGCTGTTTTAATAAAATACTTATATCTAAAAGTTTTTAAATGAGAGAGAGTCCTCACATAGATATCCATTTACTTAACTACTCGCTTGATCTTCACTTATATCTTTTTGGAGTAGTTTGTCATTTACTCTCATGCTTCACTTATATTATTTTGAGAGTTTATAATAGTGATGAAAATTTGCACAAGCTATGAAATTGGTCTTAATATGATGAATATCCAAGAAGCATATAATAAAAACTTCCATATAGATCATTGGATATGATAAGTTTGATTCCTTGCAATAGTTTTCCGATATGGAGATAATAATATGTGAGTCATGTTGGTGAGTAATTATGCTTTAGTAGGAATATTGGTGTTAAGGTTTGTGATTCCCTATGCAAGCATGTAAAGTCAATAGTTATGCAATGAAGTTATATCCTGCTTGTGGTGCATTATTCGGTGTTAGTTATGTTTAATGCTCGTTTATGCTCGTTTTTGTTTCTTAGTTCGTTGCTTCTCAATCTATTTGCTAGCCTTCATTTGTACTAAGCAGGAATACTACTTGTGCATCCAACTCCTTAAACCCAAAGTTGTGCCAAATGAGTCCACGATACCAACCTATATGCGGTATTTCCATGTCGTTCCAAGTAAATTTGTATGTGCCAACTCTAATTTTCAAAATGAATTTCCTTTTTGTGTGCCCGTACCGCTCATGAAGCGGCAGGGGTTGGCCAATATGTTTCCATGCTAGATGTGTTATTCTCAAGATGATTGTTTATTCACTTGTCATTGCATGAGAGTGTGGCGGTAATAGGGATGCCCAGTCCCGAAATGAAAAAGAAATTTACTTTATGCTATCAAATAATAAATTCCTTGGAAAGTGTTGGTATGGAAGGCACCCGTGGATACGGCTAGCCATGGATTGTGAAAGAATGGTGGAAAAAGGAATAAACTTTATTTTATGTTTGGGAACCGCCTATGATATATCTAGCATGGAAAGTATTGGGAATTCTCGGTCGTTTTTGTTGACGGGAAGAGTATGCCTCTCAAAATATTTTTATCTCTCAATTTAAGCTTTGAGCTCTGGCACCTCTACAAATCTCTGCTTCCCTCTGTGAAGGGCCTATCTATTTACTTTATGCAATTTTTATTTTTATTGAGTCTCCATATTCTCTTATAAAGCACCAACTAGGGAACACTATTGTCATACTTGTGCATTGGGCATAGTTAATATTCGAGTGTGTTTCATGAATGGATCAATGACTGAGCATAATGGGCTAGGGATAGCTTTCTTTAGTGTTGATATTTTGAAAGACATGGTTGCTCGTTGATATGCTTGAGTATTGATGTCCTCATGTCAAATATAGACTATTGCTTTAAATCATTCAAGTCCAAATGTCCATGCTATAAAAGAAAAGAGTATAGGATGAATATGATAGGTAGCATTCCACATCAAAATATTTGTTTTCAATTGCTACTTTATCATGATGAGTTTTATGAGAAAGAGTTGATGTTATGATGATAGGAAAAGTGATTGAAATTATCATTCATCAAACTTACACACTATGCTAGCATTCACACTTCATAAATTATTTCTTTTATCATTCACCTACTCGAGGATGAGTAGGAATTAAGCTTGGGGATGCTGATACATCTCCAACGTATCTATAATTTATGAAGTTTTCATGTCATGTTTACAACAATTCTATATGGCTTTGGTATGATTGGAATGGAACTAACCTGGACTGGCGCTGTTTTCAGCAGAACCACCGTGGTGTTGTTTTTTATGCAGAAATAAAAGTTCTTGGAATTGGACGAAACTTTTGACGATTTTTTCAGAAGAAAAGATAAATAATGGAGCAAAGAGCCACCAGAGGGGCCCCCTGCTACCCACAAGACACCAGGGTGCGCCACCCCCCCCCCCCCCCCGTCAAAGCCCATCTTCGCGTGAAACCGACACCAAAAAATCTTATAAATACATAAACCCCCAGAAATAACCCTAGATCAGAAGTTCCGCCACCGCAAGCCTCTGTAGCCACGAAAAACCAATCTAGACCCTGTTCCTGCACCCTGCAGGAGGAAGAAGTCATCACCGGAGGCCATCTTCATCATCCCGGCGGCCACCATGATGAGGAGGGAGTAGTCCACCCTCGGGGCTGAGGGTTTGTACTAGTAGATATGTGTTTGATCTCTCTCTCTCTCTCTCTCTCTCTCGTGTTCTTGACTTGGCACGATCTTGATGCATTGCGAGCTTTGTTAATATAGTTCGATCATATGGTGTTTTCCCCTCTCTATCTTGTTGTGATGAATTGAGTTTTCCCTTTGAGATTTCGTTTTTATCAGATTGAATACTTGTATGGATTTGAGAGCACTTGATGTATGTCTTGCTATGAATACCCGTGGTGACAATGGGGTATCATATTGATTCACTTGATATATGTTTTGGCACTCAACTCGCGGATTCCTGAGGTGACATTGGGGTAATCTATGCATAGGGTTTGATGCACATTCTCGTCTTTGTTTATCCGGTAGAAATCTTGGGGCACTCTTTGAGGTTCTTTGTGTTGGATTGAGTATTATGAATCTGAAATTGTTTGATGCATATCGTATAATCAACTCACGGATACTCGTGGTGACATTGGAGTATCTAGGTGACATTAGAGTTGGTTGGTGTGTATCATATGGTGTTATTTTAGTACGAACTCTTGGAAAGATTGATCGGAAGGAATAACTTTGAGGTGGTTTCGTACCCTACAAACAATTTCTTCTTATGTTCGCTGCTAGATAGGAACTTTGGAATGATTCTTCATTGGATGTTGAGGGATTGTTTTGTGCTCCAATTATATTAACATTGTTGAGAGATTGCACTAGCGAAAGTACGAACCCTAGGCCTCATTTTCAAGCATTGCAATACCGTTTGTGCTCACTTTTGTTACTTGCTACATTGCTATTTTTTATTATTCCTATTTCAAAAATCAATATGTACTATCATTATTACACTTGTATCACCATCTCTCCGCCAAACTAGTGCACCTATACAATTTACCATTGTATTTGGTGTGTTGGGGACACAAGAGACTCTTTGTTATTTGGTTGCAGGGTTGTTTGAGAGAGACCATCTTCATCCTACGCCTCCCACGGATTGATAAACCTTAGGTTATCCACCTGAGGGAAAATTGCTATTGTCCTACAAAACTCTGCGCTTGGAGGTCCAACATGAGTCTACAAGAATAAAGTTACGTAGTAGACATCACTAACTTGAGAGGTCCCATTGTGAAATGGGTGCCTCTAACCAAGTCATGAATTGTGTGTAGATTGCCTTCTCCGGTGGAGTCAAATGGGTGATTGATAGTGGATGCACCAACCATGTGACCGGAGATAGCAAATTGCTCTTCGATTTCATGGAACCTATCCAACCATTTATGAGCATTGTTTTTGGTGGAGGATCAAAAGGTCAGGTACTTGGGTTGGGCAAGGTGGCTATCACAAATGGCATGTCTCTTGCAAATGTCATGTTTGTCCAATCCCTTAAATACCATTTGCTTTTCGTTCGTTAATTAGCTTCCGTTGGCTATGATACACTATTTGGACTAACGGATGTGAAATACTTTAAGAGAGATACCCTCGAAGTGGCCGTTGTTGGAGAGTTGGATGGAAACCTTTACACAGTTGATTTCTAGAAAGATAGTACCTTCCATGCAACTTGTCTAATGGCCAAGGCCGACAAGGGGTGGCTATGGCATCGCCTGCTAGCCCATGTAGGCATGAGAAATCTTCAAGATCTCTTAAAGGGTAATCACATCCTTGGACTAACCACTGTTTCTTTTGAGAAAGATCGTGTGTGTAGTGCATGCATAGCCAGGAAGCAACATCAAACAAAGCACCCACCCAAGAATGTTGTATCTACTTCAAGGCCTTTGGAGCTCCTTCATGTGGATCTTTTTGGGCCTCCTTCATGGGATAGTATTGGTGGGAAAAAGTACGGTCTTGTCATTGTTGATGATTATTCAAGATATACATGGGTGTTCTTCCTCAAGTCCAAGGATGAGATGAATATCACCTTCATTGATTTTTCCAATCAAGCTCAACGCAAGTTTGATAAAGAAATCTTGGCAATAAGAAGCGACAATGGTACCGAGTTCAAGAACTACACCTTGGAGGAATTCTTTACTGATGAGGGGATTGAGCATCAATACTCCGCACCCTACACTCCCCAACAAAATGGTGTAGCCGAGAGAAAGAACCATACTCTTGTGGAAATGGCAAGGTCCATGTTGGATGAGTACAAGTCACCACATAGTTTTTGGGCCGAGGCCATCAACACCGCATGTCATGCATCAAACCGGCTCTTCCTCCGCAAGATTTTGGAAAATACTCCATATGAACTCCTAACCGGGAACAAGCCCAATGTCAAGTACGTCCGTGTATTTGGGTGTAAGTGCTTCTTTCTCAACAAGAGAGAACGGCTAGAAAAATTTCAATCCAAAACAATTGAGGGCTTATTTGTTGGTTATGGATCAAATTCTCACGCCTATAGAGTCTACAACAAATCCAATGGATGTGTTGTAGAAACTTGTGACGAGGTGTTTGATGAATTTAATGGCTCCCATGGGGGGCAAGTTGATCTAGGTGATGTAAGTGAAGAAGATCCTTCTCAAGATATTTTGACCATGGGTGTTGGTGCACTTCTTCCAATGGAACAAGAACCTTATGATGATGAAGAAGATGGATGTTTCACTCATCATCAAGCCACTACAACACCGATGCCATCACAAGATCCAATTGCTCAAACGGAGCCCGTTGTTCAAGAACAAGAAGAAGAACAAGTCCCTCACCATGATCATATTCAAGAACAAGATCTTCACCAAGAGAAAGAACAAGAAAGTGCAATCCTTGATGATGAACCTCAACAACTGCAGCATGAAGAAGAAGATCTTCCACCGCACATTAATGATCCATATGTTGAGGATGTGGATGATGGAAATGAAGTTGAACCTCGTGAAACTCTAACCTCCATCATGCCACGAGTGGCCGAACGTGTTGATGTTGATAAAATTCTTACCGGCATATCGGAAGGTAGAGTTACTCGTAAACATTTGACAAACTTTTGTGCTCACTTCTTGTTTGTCTCTAGTGTTGAGCCACTCAAGGTACAAGATGCGTTGGCGGACAATGATTGGCTCGTCGCTATGCAACAAGAGTTGAACAGTTTTGAACGCAACAAAGTGTGGTCTTTAGTCAAAAGACCAACTCAGGAACACAATGTCATTGGAACAAAGTGGATTTTCAAAAACAAGCAAGATGAGAATGGCACAATCATCCGAAACAAGGCAAGGTTAGTGGCACAAGGGTACTCACAAGTTGAAGGTTTGGACTTTGATGAGACCTTTGCTCCCGTTGCCCGTCTTGAGTCCATTCGCATCTTACTTGCTTATGCTGCTTTCAATGGTTTTACCTTACATCAAATGGATGTGAAGAGTGATTTTCTTAATGGTCCTCTACAAGAAGAGGTATATGTGTCACAACCACCCAGGTTCGTTGATCCTGATCACAAAGACTATGTGTATAAACTTCACAAGGCTTTGTATGGCCTCAAACAAGCACCTCGTGCTTGGTATGATCATCTTAAGAAGTTTCTACTCGATGATGGCTTTGTGAGAGGGGTGATCGATCCCACTCTTTTCACTAAGAGAGAAAAGGGTGATTTGATCTTATGCCAAATCTATGTAGATGACATAATTTTTGGTTCCCCTAACATTCATTTGTGCAAGAAGTTTGCGGCTTCCATGACCACGAATTTTGAAATGTCACTCAATGCGGACTTGAAGTTCTTTCTCGGATTTCAAATTCAACAATTTCAAGAAGGAATTTTCTTGTATCAAACCAAATACCTCAAGGACCTACTTGAGAAGTTCGGAATGACTGATGCTAGTCCATGCAAGACACCCATGCGAACCAAAATTGTTCTTCATGAAGACACAAACGGTATCCCATTTGACCCATCTCTTTACCTCTCTATGATTGGCTCGTTGCTTTATCTTTGTGCATCTAGACCAGACATCATGTTTAGTGTAGGCATATGTGTAAGATTTCAAGCTTCCCCTAGGGAAAGTCACCATAAGGCGGTTAAGCATATTCTTAGATACCTTGTTCACACCCCAAAGTTGGGTCTATGGTACCCCAAGGATGCAAAGTTTGATCTCATTGGGTACACGGATGCGGATTGGGCCGGAGACAAAGTGGGAAGGAAGTCTACCTCCGGTGCATGTCACTTTCTTGGATGCTCTTTGGTAAGTTGGTCCTCAAGGAAGAAAAATTGTGTCTCTCTCTCCACCGCCGAAGCAGAATACATTGCAACCGCAAGCTGTGCAACTCAATTATTATGGATGAGGCAAACTTTGAAGGATTATGGTATCACTTATCATCATGTGCCTCTTCTATGCGATAACGAAAGTGCCATCAAGATTGCTGAGAACCCTGTTGATCGCAACCGCACCAAGCACATTGATATTAGGTATCACTTCTTGAGAGACCATGTGCAAAAGGGTGACATTGATATTGCTCATGTTGGAACGGATATGCAACTTGCCGACATTTTCACCAAACCATTGGATGAAGCAAGGTTTTGTCAGCTTAGCCATGAACTTGGTATCTTGGAGCTTGATAACATTATGTGAAATCTTGTACCTATGCTTACATTTACTTCATGTCAATCTTGATGTAGGCATATATTTAGGGGGAGAACTTCAACTCATGAATTGCCTTCTCCCTATATAATGCATAAATGAAACAAACACTCTCAAAGTTATCATGTTCTTCGAACTATGGTGCTTTAAATGATGGAGTAGAGATCATGTACCCAAGGTTTACATCTTTGCGGTAACATGTCTCATATGCTCATACATGGTGACCTCGGTCACCGCTCGTATATTGCATATATCAATCATTGATTTTACTTGTTTGGGTCCCTTGCTCATGCTCTTCTAGTTCTATGATGTTCGAGGTACTATGTCTATATATCTCCTTGGCAGAGTCTATACCTATATGTATATCCTCATATGACTCTTCAATATTTCCTTCTTGGACCCTCTCTAAATCTCTTCACTGTCCAGTGGCCGGACATCCGGCATCCATGCCGGACATCCGGGCCCTGGCAGCTTTCATCGAGCCAGATCCTCCAGCGGCCGGACATCCGGCTATGGAGCCGGACTTCCGGGCCCTGGAGCATTTTCTGTTCTGTTCCTCCCACCCCGGATGTCCGACCTGTTCGCTCCTGACTTAAATCAGGGGGGCTCGGGGAGTTGGGGCAGTTCTTCCCCATCTCCCACCACCCCCACCTACTCCTACTCCATCGCCGGGCTCTGCCCCGGGCCGCCCCGGCCATCTCCTCCGCCTCCAGCCTCCGATCTCTCCTCCACACCTTGGTCTCCTCTCGATCTACCTTTCTACCCAACCATTTCCTGGCTTGTGGTGTGAATCACTCGAGAGGGGCTCGTTTGGGTGTCGAGTCGACCGTTGGACTCCGGAGGTCTCCATGGCGCGTACCAAGAAATGCGCCCCGCCTCCTTCAGCCCGTGACCCTCGTCGTCAGGGCTCCCCCGACTCCGAAGAGAACGTTCAGCCAAAGAAGAAGACCACCACCAAGAGCCGTTCGTAGCACTGTCCTAGCCCCTCCTCTGCATCTGATCCGGAGGATGAGGACTACATTGCCGAGGAAGAGGAGGAAATTGTCCCCAGGCAACCTGTTGGCCAGTCCAAGCCTAGAACACGGCATCCTCCGCATGCCCCTATGCCTCAACTCTGTGGGTCTGCTATGCCCATATCTCATGGTCGCCACGTTTCCATGGAGATGCCTCTCAGTGGGAACCGTGACATTCACAACTTCAAGACCATGGGGGTGGTCACTATCTGGAATTTCGGAGGGATGTCAATCAGTTTAAGATGCTTGCCGATGCGGAAGACCCCCGTTTTCGCACTCGTATGCAGCAATATATCTATGCTAGCATGGTTCGTAAACGTGGTCTGGCTCCTCATTGCCCTGTGGATCTTCCCTACATGCGGGCTCACCCTCGGTTGTTCCCAGATAACACTATCAAGATCATTGATGACATGACACTTGGTCCGGTGATGACTTTCAAGTGTGACTGGAATGAAGCTGCCATTCTTTAGTTCTATTCCACATATTTATTGGTCCAAACAACACTCTCACCTGGATGACCGACAATGTTCAGCTCAGTGTCACGTATTGCCAGTTTGTTCAGATATTAGGCCTATCTGATGTTGGCCATAAGATTCACAGTCTGGATCCTCATCATAAGCCCATGGGGATTGATGCATGTGTGTCGCTGGTCAAAAGTGCGCTTCTGCCAGAGGAGGTTGAGTATCCTCCTAATGAGGTATCCATCTTCAGGTCTCCCTACTACATCCTTTTTTAGTGTGTTCTTCGCACTTTCTATCCCAAGAAGGGAGACCGTTCACGGGCTCATGGCTACTACATTGACTTGATGGTATGCATGCATTATAAGCCCACGGAGCCACTTGATACTGCTCACTACATTTGGCATGAGATCCGTTTATCTAGCTTTCTGCAGTCTCACCAGTTTCCTCATGCCCCATTCATTCAGGCCCTCATCGATCACACTGCTCCTTTTGAGATTGCCAAAACCGTTGAGCATGTTGTGTGGAGACCAACTATTCACATGTCCAAGACAGCCACCACCAAGGTCTCTACCAAGGGCAAGACTCCGGTCAAGCCAAAGAAATCCTCTGGTGCTTCCTCCTCCTCAAGTGATTCATTTGGTCGCATTGCCTCGTTCATGGGGAAAGCCCAGTCTGCCATCATGAAGGCCATCACATTCAACTGCAAGCAAAACCACGATGTTCAGAAGCGCCTCATCCTCTCCAAGAATCAGCTCAAGCAGCGGCTTCATGACCGTGGCAGTCCGGTGAGCGAGGATGATCCCATTCCCACTACTCCATCCACTTCCTCTTTCGTTTTCCCGTCTCACGACGAGTACGGCAAGTTCTTTGATGGGGTGGTCGATCATGATGACATCCGCTAGGAGTGATCTAGCTTTGGTTCCTCTAACTATCAATCTTCGCCCCTTTTTGCATGTTGCTGTCAAAGGGGGAGTGGATGTAGTTGTAGTACCTTGATGTCGAGCTCTATGTTTGCGTTGCTATCTTCGTACTCTCTATGTATGCTATGTGTGGTACTTAATTATGAGACTCTATCCTATTATCTATGAGACCTTGAGTTCATGATGTATCTCATATATTTGCTAATTTGTATTCCATCTTTGCTCATCTCAAGTTTCATTGTTCACTATGGGTTGTCTATGGCATGGGTTTATTTGTATTTTAACCCTCTCCCATTCGCATACATATAAAATGTGCTCTGAATTATTGATATGCTTTTTTTGCACACATTAAGGGGGAGCTCAATCAAAAATGACATATGTATTACATTGTAAATTATTTGTTTTGGTACTACATGTATGATTGTCATCAACAAACAAAAAGGGGGAGATTGAAAGTGCAATCATGCCCTTACATCATATTTTGATGTTGATGACAATATACATGTAGGGGACTAACTATGTTTATCAAGTAAATCTCAGGTGTTAGCCCCTGGATGACACATGTGTGTGGATCATGGACGTAGGAGATTGATATGACTCAATGAAGAAGGAACATTACATCAACGACTCTTTTGTTGGTTTATTCTTGAGTATAGGGATCTCGCACTATTAAGAGGGGATCGATAGGGTTAAAAGAAGGCTTGCTCAAGCCATTACGTCTTCCTCTCAGTTTTCCTACCTTCTACACCTCCTAAAAATGCCCAAGCCTTTTGGATCACTGGTAGGATCATCTATCACCTCATACACTCATTCTCTCTCTCTCTCTCTCCTTCATGTGTTTCTGGCCTGGAGCTTGCCGGATGTCTGAGGTCCTTGCTGGAAATCCGGCCCCAATCATAGAATGGCTTCATATGTTGAGTCCGGGCTGCCGGATGTCCGGCCCCTTCGCCGGATGTCCGGGCCACCCTCGTAGCACCGGATGTCCGGGTGCTCCCGGAAATCCGACCCCTAGTACAGAAGCCTTTCTATCCCTACGGTCTACACAGGCCGGATGTTCGGCCCACTACCGGATGTCCGGGGCGTCACTAGTATGCCGGATGTCCAGGTCCACCCCCGGATGTCCGGCCTCTCTGTTTTTCCTTTGCTTACTATGGTTCTTCATGGCCGTATCACTATGTCAGATGTCCGGCCCCTGGCCCGGATGTCCGGCCTAGCCCTGTCACTTACACTACAACAACCATATTTGCTCCATCACTATATATAGCCTTCTTTCTCCACGGGATAAGGTTGACCATTCACTTTGAGCAAACCCTAGAACACATTTTACTCTCTCTCTTACACACATACACCAAATCTTAGATCCCAGAGGGATTGGAGAGCATTACAAATTTTTTTTTGGGAACTCGTGGGAATGTTTTCTTATTTATTGATAGGCTTTTGGTTTACACGACCAATCGCAGCGAGTGCTTGTCAAAAAGCTTTTGTAACTAATTGTGTAGGGGATTTTGGTCTATTATTAGGAATTTTAGGGTTCTTTTGGATAATAGGTAGTTTAGAGTTTAGGGATTTGTTCAAAATAGCTAATAACTGGATTCCTAATAATGGAATTAACTTTTGTGAGATGTTGTCCAATCAAGTGATAGATCCACTCCTTCCCCTTCTTTGCACCAAAGGAATTCGTGATTTGAGCAAGTCTTTAGCTTTTCCCCATCGTTCTTGTTACTCTTGGAGGTTCGAGATTCCTAGGCGGTAGGAGTTCTTTAGAGAGGAATCGACCATTGTGATTACCCCCGAAAAGTTTGCGAGGATTTGGAGACCACCCCAAGGTCTACCACTAGTGGTTGAGAATCACCTTCGTGGTGATATCTCAAAGAGAGAATAGGGTGAGCCTTCGTGGCATTGGTGTGCCTTCGTCGTAACATCCACATCTCTAAATAGTGACGTAGCTTCCCTCCAAGGAAGTGAACAGCGACATACATCCTCGTCTCTCGGAGTTGCGGTTATTCCTAACCCTAGCTCCCTACTTGTGGTTACTTGTCTCTTAGCTTGTACTTACATCTGTAGGATCGAAAGTAGGTCTAGAGGTGGGGTGATTAGACTACTTGACCAAATAAAAATCTAGCCTTTTCCCAATTTTAAGTCTTGGCAGATTTTAGCAACTTAGCACAAGTCAAGCAATCAACCTACACATGCAATTCTAAGAGTGTAGCAGCGGAAAGTAAAACATTGCATTTTGAGGGGTCCACATCTCTA
The DNA here is from genome assembly GCA_011799875.1 of Thinopyrum elongatum. Lineage (NCBI taxonomy): Eukaryota > Viridiplantae > Streptophyta > Magnoliopsida > Poales > Poaceae > Thinopyrum > Thinopyrum elongatum. The sequence continues at coordinate 387,591,965 of CM022302.1, forward strand.
GTCCATGTGCCATGCCAATCATTGAACTTTCTGAAATATTTAACTTGAAAGGATATTAGTTCAATGAGCTATATGTTGTTATGAATTACCAAAACCACCCGGGGATTAGTTGCACTTTCAATCTCCCCCTTTTTGGTAATTGATGACAACATATAGATCAAAGCTTCGACAAATGATAATATGAATGAAATATATCGTCGCTTTGAGAAGTATGTGATAAGCAAGAGCTCCCCCTAAATTTGTGCATTATTTAAAATTTGCTTTTGAATGCAAATGCACAATCGATTAGGATCATGGGTTACTCTTCCATGTCACATACATCTTGGTGGAGCGCTCAAAATGATAGAATGTAAAGCACATGCACTCATCACCAAGGGAAACATGATTGATCATACACAAGTATTATAGATAGCATCATCCAAGCACACATTAAAGCATAATGATCAACCACATGATCATAAGTGTATCTCACACACAAGCACAAATAATGTAGCAACCAAATGAACAAATATCAAGTAGCAAGAGAGGCAAACAAAAGCAAAACACTCTCTCTCTCTCTCTCGAAGCCTAAGATCTATACACTTTCTCCCCCTTTGGCAACAAGTTACCAAAAAGCTCGAAAATGCATAGTGCTATTCGGCACTCTAGGCACGATCTCCGGGAGCTCCTGAAGTGGTCTTCGGGCTGGTGGCTCCGGTGTGCGTAGATGGCGTTGAGAGGAGTCCGTCTGCAAAGGCTTCTGCTGATGTCTGAGGAGCTGGAGGAGTTGCAGCTGAAGGTGCAACAGTGGCAGTTGTTGCAGGTGCTGAAGTTGTAGCTCTGGAATCTATGACAACTGGCTCTGCTGCAGACCTCTATGCCCTTGGCACTCTGTGAAATGCATCTGTGGTGACTCTTCCTCTCCTGACCTCTGCCTCTTCTTGAAGTTGCTCAACTGTGGTTTGGATCTCTGTGACCTTCAAGTCTAGATCATAAAATTTTGTTTCAATGATCCTCTCAAGACTTTCTTGGTTTTGAGTTAGGGTGGCTAGTCCTTTCTCAATCCTCATTGTAGACTCAAGCAGATAAGTGAGCTGATCTTGCTTGGTCTTGAGATTCACAGCTGATACATCTGGCATCTTGGAAATCTTTGCGGCCTTAGCTTGCTCTCGCTTCTCCTGAGCCTCTACAGATGTAGGATGTGAAGCATCCATGACAACAACATTGTCCTCAAGGTCTGGCCTCAGGGGAAGGTGTTCTCTGTCCAGTAGATATGTGCATGTACCCATCTTGGAGTTGATGAGCATCTGAATGTGTGGGCCATATCCACATGACCTCCTCTGATCAGCAGCAGTTCTCTTGATGGTTTCAACAATCAATGTCATCACCTTGAACTTCTCTGGCACATCAAACATATGCAGCAGGTTTATTGAGTGACCTCTGATCATCCTGTCATCTCCTGACTTGGGAAACAAAGTGTACCTCAGTATAGTGTTGATAGTGGGCAGCCCTGACAGCAGATAGTAGATGGATTCAAATCTATGAGACGCCAATGCGGCATCTGGAATTTCCTTGTACATGTGAGCCATGGAGTTATGATCTTTCCTGGGCTTGGCATAGACATCTGTGTCATCTTCACCTTCTTCAGGGGCATTGATCAACTTGGCCCATTCTACAATAGTTGATTGGTATCTTGTGCCTTCAGTCATCCAGACTATCTTGCCATCCGGATAGAAGTGTGCAGTTGAATAAAATTGCATGACCATCTCATCATTCCATTTAGTCATCTTTTGACCAACAAACTTGTCAACGCTGTTCATCCTGAAACTCTCATGAACTCTAGGGAAGTAATCTTCATTTTCATCAATGAATTTCCAGTCAACCCATCTCATGTCACTGACTATGGGCTTCTTGTCCAAAAGAACTGTCTCATAGAAGTCTTGCTGCTCCTTGGTGTGAAATCTGTAGTCCACAACTGTCCTTCTCCTCACAACATATGGGTCTGTCTGTCTCCACAGTCTGAGACCTACATCCTTCCTCAACTTCATGTTCTCAGATATGGGATGATTGTCATCATGATCTGGAATTTTTGGTTTGAGCTTCCTGAGCACTTGTTGCTCCTCATCCTCTTGAACTTCAGGCATTGGGGCCTTGTTCTTTTCAGCAGCTGGGATGTTTCTGGTGGATCTCTTGGGTGCTGTAGGCTTTGGGACTTGAGCTTGGGCAGATGGCTTTGGAGCTATCTTGGGCTTAGATGAATCAGCCCCAGACTTGATTGCATCTCCCATAAGCTTCTAAGACTTTGGTGCTGGCTCAACAGCTTCTTCCTCATCATCTTCATCTGGATCTTTCATCATTGATGATCTGCCAATAACTCTGGCCATGGTCTTCTTGACCCTTTCCTTCCTTTTCTTGCCTCCAGCAGCCTCTTCTTCTCTTGGTTCAAGAGTGAACTCCGTAGTTTCCTGAGTGGAGGCTCTGGCTTTTGACAAAGGCACTCTCTTGGCAGGAACTTTCTTCCTCATGCCAGGCTTGGTGGCAGCAGCAGCAGCATACTCCTTCTTGACTGCCTTCTTCTTTGAGGTGACCTCCTCATCAACCACAAAGTCCTCATCTTCAGAATCTGAGGTTCTCTTCTTCCTTTGCCTAGTTGCAGCCTTAGGCAAGTTGCTTGGGGTGCTTCAGCTACCCTCATCATAACTGCTATTGGAGGGACTAGTGCCCTCACTGAGATTTGCTTGCTCCTCTGACCTGTTCTGGCTGTCACTATTGTCTGACATGGCTGACACTGACCCTGTGAATAGATAGGTATAGGCAGAGTAGATGAGCATCACAAAGTACAGCTATTTTGGTAAAAAGTTTGACTCAAAAACTTAATTTTAGTTTTCTGCAGAAAGCATTTCGGAGCTACCGATATGACTAACTCGGTGACACCGAAGTAGCTTTGGAGTCTAAACAGGCACTTTTGGTCAGACCGAGACGCAGTTCGGTGACTCCGAGATGCTAGGGTTTCATAGAGAAAGTAAACTCGGTCACACCGATTTGTACACTTCGGTCAGACCGAATAGTACATGTGCAATGGCCTGGGCCAAATCGGTGAGACCGAATACTTCAAATCGGTCGGTCCAAGATGAGTTCGGCGGAAACCTAACCCTAAGTTTTTGTATCAAAACTAATCTAGAGGAAGTTTTGGTTGGATAGGATGATCTCAATCGTGGCTAGAAGCATGGCATTAACCTTTGTGCAAGAATCAGAGTTAAGGAATACACAAAGGGATCGAGTCCGTACCCTAACTTGGCGGCGGACTAGCTACGGCGACAACGGCGGCGAAGAATCCCGTTGACGGCGGCGGAGACCAGCAGCAGGAGGGCGCTGGCGACGACAGCGACGATCTGGAGACCAAGGGGGCGGCAGAGCTGGGCAGGCGCGGTTGGGAGTTTGAAGAAATTTCCAAATTTCAACCCGCGGATATATATACCCAGTCACTGTCGGTGTGACCGAGTGGAATGACTTGGTGGCACCGAGATGCAGAATCGCAAGCGGTTACTACAACTCGGTGTGACCGAACTATTCTAATCGGTTGCACCGAGGTGAAAACCTAGATCAACCCAATGATTTCAATGAGACCGAGATGGATGAATCGGTCAGACCGAAAGCCATTAAGAGGTTTTGGAAGTTTAAGCCCTTGACGGATCGGTGACTCTGAGTGCTCCTCACCCGGAGGGTCCGAATTCAACTTGATCAAACTTTGTGATGTAGCATGAATAGAGTTTGAGATGAGAAAAGCATAGATAGCTAGAGTGAGTACTTAGGCATTCTTGTCCATCCATTTGGCTAAAGGAAAACCAATCAATCAAAACAACAAATGGATGTCCTCGAATGGAGAAAATTATGCAACCAACATGCTCACACAATAAGATAGCAAATGAAATATGTGGCAAAGCATGCACAAACACTCTAGCATCTATCAAGCAATTGCTCATCTATATATGAGTATACTGACTTAGGAGTCAAATGAGAACATTTGATCATAGGTCATACTCATCGTTTAAGCACAAGTGGGGTTACCACTTTTACATAAAGCATTGTTGTGTTCACACCATTAGAGTTGCTTTTAGCTCAATTCTTAGAGTAAAGCTCCCCCTAGATGTGATATCCACCCTAAGAGGGATGAACTAACCTTGGGTTTTGTTGATGATGACTTCATGTAGATGTTGAAGATGTGGATGCTCAATGTTGATGTAGATCATTTGGATCAATCCATTGGAGTGAGTTGCACTTTCAATACCTACATGGGTTAGTCCCACAAGGAACACACAAGGATATCCATAGACATAGAGTGAAATACACATATGATGTTGTCCATGAAAGCATTAGGTTACCTTGTCCCTTGTCTTACCAACAAGAGGGTTTGTGACTCCTTGAACTAGTACAAGATATGGAAGTTGATTGCACTTGTCCTTGCCAAAATGAATATGAGTGAAGTATGTTGGCGGAGTCACCCTCAAGAACTCTCTAGTTCTTCTTCTTTGGGACCCACATCAACTTGATAGGGATCCTTGGAGTTGTAGTCGTACTTGATGAAGTGGAACTTGATGTAGTCTTGGGAACCCACTTGACCAAGGCCTTTGGAGCTTCTTCAAATGAATCAATCTCCTCTTGAAGCTTGTCCTTGCCTTTTAGCTTGTGGTCTTGTGGTGGAAGATCATCTTGAGCTTGTGTTCCATCAAAAGAAGTGGGGTCATACTTCTCTTGTTGAGGAACAAACTTCGTCTTGGGGTATTGATCCTCTTCCCACTCAACTCCATTGGCATTGAACTTGCATTCAAAACCAACACCTTGATTCTTCCGGTGCCTTCCTTGCTTGCGTACAATCTCCTCAAATTGCTTACTTCCGGCAAGGCTCTTGTAGACACCTTTCTCTATAATTCCCTTCAATAAGCTATTTTCTTGCTCAAGTGTAACTTGGCTAAGAGAATCATTAGTGGAGTCAAGAGAACTACTAGAAGCAACAATATTGGATTTAGCATGATTATTGTTACTACTAGAAGAAGAATCTTTCTTGTTCTTGTTGCTAGATTTTACTTGTGGCATGTAAGTAGACAAGAGTAAATGCTTGGCAATGTAAGAAGAACTTTTCTTATGAAGATCATCATTGATTGCCTTTAAGAACCCATGCTCTTGCTCTAGATTGAGCTTTTCAAAGCGTAGCTTCTCATGAGTCTTTAAGAGCTCTCGATGATCCTCTAAGGTAGTTTCATGAGCTAATTTAAGAATGTTTAATTCTTTAGTTAGACGCTCAATCTCCTTCTTATCATTGTCATTCGTTTCATCTTGATTAGCATGATTTATAGCAATTTCATCATAGTGTTCATCACTAGAGTTGTCAACAAGTAAATCATCATCACCTAGCAAATCATCTTCATCACTATTGAAATCAACGTACTCGGGGTGTGATACCTTGGGGCCTTTAGCCATGAAGCATCTTCCAATTCCTTCATTTGGTGAGTCAAATATGTCGTAGGAGTTGGATGTCACAAGTGCAAGACCGGCAACACCTTCATCTTGAGTATGTTTGGAGTCGGAGTGATAACTTCTCTCGGTGTAGTGTTTGGAGTCGGAACCGGATACCCATTCACCAACATGAGCTTGATGTCTTCGTCTTGTGTAGCTCTTTGATGACTTGTCCTTCCTTTCCGAATCCTTGCTTCTGCGAGAGGGTCTTCGTTCATAATGATCATCTCTACTCCTTCTCTCTCTTGGAGGTGATTCCTCTCTTTTACTTCTCCTCTTAGGTGAGTCTTCTCTTCTTTTGTAGGGAGTTGTACACTCGTTGGAGTGGTGTCCGGGTCTTCCACAATTGTAGCAATTTCGTTCACGACTAGAAGATCTCTTGTCATAGTAGGACCTTGACTTGGAATTTCTCCCTTTGCTTCTACTCTTGTAGAACTTGTTAAAGTTCTTCACCATTAGGCTCAATTCTTCATTGAAGGCTTGTTTCTCACTTGATGTTGTGGGAGCATCACATGAAGCTTTGTAAGCACCGCTAGACTTGTTGTGAAGCTCTTCCTTATCCTTAAGTGACATCTCATGAGCAACAATTCTACCAATGACTTCCGTTGGCTTGAGATCTTTGTAATTGGGCATCATTTGGATCAAAGTGCACACGGTATCATATTTTCCATCCAAGGCTCTTAGGATCTTCTTGATGATGAATCTGTCGGTCATCTCTTCACTTCCCAAGCCGGCAATCTCATTTGTGATGAGAGCAAGCCTAGAATACATTTTAGCGACTCCTTCACCATCCTTCATTCTGAACTTGTCAAGTTGACTTTGAAGCACATCCAATTTGGATTCCTTGACGGACTCGGTACCTTCGTGCATATCAACCAAAGTATCCCAAATTTCCTTTGCATTCTCAAGACGGTAGATTTTGTTGAATTCTTCGGGGCACAATCCGTTGAAGAGGATATCGCAAGCTTGAGCATTGTATTGCAACATCTTCAATTCTTCCGCGGTTGCTTCACGATTTGGTTCTCTTCCATCTTCGAAGAATTTACCTTGCAAACCAATACACACAATAGCCCAAATGGCGGGGTTATGTCCAAGAATATGCATTTTCATCTTATGCTTCCAACTAGCAAAATTAGTACCATCAAAGTAAGGACCTCTACGGTGGTAATTTCCCTCACTAGATGCCATACTCTCCTCGGTTGTGAAACCAAGGCTATGATCACCAAAGCTATGGAAATCAAGGCAATTGGAGACCAAAGCTCTGATACCACTTGTAGGATCGAAAGTAGGTCTAGAGGGGGGTGATTAGACTACTTGACCAAATAAAAATCTAGCCTTTTCCCAATTTTAAGTCTTGGCAGATTTTAGCAACTTAGCACAAGTCAAGCAATCAACCTACACATGCAATTCTAAGAGTGTAGCAGCGAAAAGTAAAACATTGCATATGAAGGTAAAGGGAAGGGTTTAGAGAAGGCAAACGCAATGTAGACACGAAGATTTTTGGCGTGGTTCTGATAGGTGGTGCTATCGTACATCCACGTTGATGGAGACTTCAACCCACGAAGGGTAACGGTTGCACGAGTCCACGGAGGGCTCCACCCATGAAGGGTCCACGAAGAAGCAACCTTGTCTATCCCACCATGGCCATCGCCCACGAAGGACTTGCCTCACTCGGGTAGATCTTCACGAAGTAGGCAATCTCCTTGCCCTTACAAACTCCTTGGTTCAACTCCACAATCTTGTCGGAGGCTCCCAAGTGACACCTAACCAATCTAGGAGACACCACTCTCCAAAAGGTAATAAACGGTGTGTTGATGATGAACTCCTTGCTCTTGTGCTTCAAATGATAGTCTCCCCAACACTCAACTCTCTCTCACGGATTTGGATATGGTGGAAAGATGATTTGAGTGGAAAGCAACTTGGGGAAGGCTAGAGATCAAGATTCTTGTGGTTGGATTGGAATGTCTTGGTCTCAACACATGAGTAGGTGGTTCTCTCTCATAAAATGAGTAGTGGAATTGTAGGTACGTTCTGATGGCTCTCTCTTGAATAGAGAAGGGGGTGGAGGGGTATATATAGCCTCCACACAAAATCCAACCGTTACACACATTTGACTCAACTCGGTCAGACCGAATGGAAGAAATCGGTGAGACCGATTCAATTCAAAATGTGAACGTTAGGAATTTTGGTGGGACCGACAAGATCAACTCGGTGGGACCGATGTGCTAGGGTTAGGGCAAAACCTCATCTCGGTGTGACCGATTGCATGAACTCGGTGAGACCGATTTCAGCAATGAGCAAACAGAGAATTGGTCAGGCAAACCCGATGGGACCGATTGCTCCTTTCGGTAAGACCGAAATGTTACGAAAGGGAAACAGAGAGTTTGCATTGCGAACTCGGTGGGACCGATCGCTCATTTTGGTGAGACCGAAATGTTACGAAGGGAAACAGGGAGTTTGTAATCCCATCTCGGTGAGACCGAAATCCCTATCGATGAGACCTAACTGATTAGGGTTTCTGGCAGTGGCTATGTCAAAGGAACTCGGTGGCGCCGGATAGATCAAATCGGTGGGGACGAGTTTGACTTTAGGTTTAGGACATTTGGAATTGAGAAAGTGGTTGAGGGCTTTGGAGCATATCACTAAGCACTTTGAGCAAGTAGACCATTAAACAACACCTCATCCCCTTTTAATAGTATTGGCTTTTCCTATGGACTCAATGTGATCTTGGATCACTAAAATGGAAATGTAGAGTCTTGAGCTTTTGCCAATATTTGTCCTTAGCATTTTGAGGGGTCCACATATCTAGTCCATGTGCCATGCCAATCATTGAACTTTCTGAAATATTTAACTTGAAAAGATATTAGTTCAATGAGCTATATGTTGTTATGAATTACCAAAACCACCCGGGGATTAGTTGCACTTTCAACATCTTATTGTGTTTGCGTGTTTAAGTACTTGTTGTTTTCTTCCTCTTGCTTAGCATTAGTATCACCTTTGCTTTTGTTAGGATCATTCTCATATTCCGCATTAGTGCCTAAAATTGCTAAGTAACAATTAAAATTTGGAATTGTACCTATTCACCCCCCCTGTAGGTCCATCTCGATCCTTTCAAGCACTTTTGCTCTCCGGCGGAGAGATTCCACCAGGGACACTTCCCTCCGGGAGGGGGAAATCGAAGTCGTCGTCATCACCAACAACCCTCTCATCGTGGGAGGACCAATCTTCATCAACACCATCTCATCTCAAAACCCTAGTTCATCTCTTGTGTTCAATCTTTGTATCAAAACCTCAGATTTGTACCTGTGGGTGACTAGTAGTGTTGATTACATCTTGTAGTTGATGCTAGTTGGTTTATTTGGTCATAACATTGACAGGAAAGGTATACCTCCCAAAATTATATTTATCTCTGATTTAAACTTTGAGCTTTGACACCTCTGCAAATCCCTGCTTCCCTCTGCGAAGGGCATATCTATTTACTTTTATGTTATTTTACTTTTATTGTTGAGTCATCACCTTCTCAAATAAGCGCCAGTCCTGAGAGCACTATTGTCATCCTCATGCATTGTGTATAGTTAATGTTGGGTGCATCATGACTGGATCTCTTCTACCATGAATTACAATGTTTAGTCGCTGCTTGAACTTTGGAGGTGCTCTGCATTTATGTTTTGCGGTCTCAAAAAGGGCTAGCGAGATACAATTATTGTCATATTATATCATGATTGTTTTGACAAAGTGTTGGCATGTGAGATATTTTATTATTGCTTGCTAGTTGATTATGCCATTGATATGAGTGAATATAATTTCTAAGAGTTATTGCTTGCCTGGTTAGTTATGATCTTTGCTGAAAACGTGGGTGCTATTTAAGCATATATATGGACACAAGAACAAAAGAGTTCGTAAAAGTTTTTCTTTGTCACTTTCAGTTTGTCAACTGAATTTCTTGAGGACAAGCAATGGGTTAAGCTTGGGGGAGTTGATACGTCTCCATCGTATCTACTTTTCCTAACGCTTTTGCTCTTGTTTTGGACTCTAATTTACATGATTTGAGTGAAACTAACCCGGACTGACGATGTTTTCAGCAGAACTACCATGGTGTTGTTTTTGGGCAGAAATAAAAGTTCTCGGAATTGGATGAACCTTTTTGGAGATTTATTTTGGAATAAATAAAAAATACTAGAACCAAGACCCACTGGAGGGGGCCCCAGCTACCCACTAGGCACCAGGGCGCGCCACCCCCCCTCTGCCGCGCCCTGGTGGGTAGTGGGGCCCATGAGGCTCTGCTGACCCTAATCTTGATCCGATAAATTCCTATTTTTGGAGAAAAAATAGGAGAGGAAGTTTCATCGCGTTTTACGATACAGATCCGCCGTCACCTCCTGTTCTTCATCGGGAGGCCAGACCTGGAGCCCGTTCGGGGCTCCGGAGAGGGGAATCTTCGGTCTTCGTCATCATCAACCATCCTCATCACCAATTTCATGATGCTCACCGCTGGGAGTGAGTAATTCCTTCGTAGGCTTGTGATGTCTACTACAGAACTTGTTCTTGTAGACTCGTGTTGGGCTTCCAAGCGCAGAGTTTTGTAGGATAGTAGCAATTTTCCGTCAAGTGGGTGACCTAAGGTATATCAATCCATGGGAGGTGTAGGATGAAGATGGTCTCTCTCAAACAACCCTGCAACCAAATAACAAAGAGTCTCTTGTGTCCCCAACACACCAAATACAATGGTAAATTGTATAGGTGTGATGACCCACAAGTATAGGGGATCAATCGTAGTCCTTTCGATAAGTAAGAGTGTCGAACCCAACGAGGAGCAAAAGGAAATGACAAGTGGTTTTCAGCAAGGTATTTTCTGCAAGCACTGAAATAGTCGGTAACAGATAGTTTGATAGTAAGATAATTTGTAACGGACAAGTAACGGTAACGGTAAATAAAGTGCAGCAAGGTAGCCCAATCCCTTGTGGCAAAGGACAGGCCAAAACGGTCTCTTATATGAAGCAAAGCGTTCTTGAGGGTACACGGGGATTTCACCATATCACTTTCATCATGTTGGTTTGATTCGTGTTCGCTACTTTGATAATTTGATATGTGGGTGGACCGGTGCTTAGGTGATGTTCTTACTTGAACAAACCTCCTAATTATGATTAAACCCCTCGCAAGCATCCGCAACTACGAGAAAAGTATTAAGATAAAATCTAACCATAGCATTAAACTTTTGGATCCAAATCAGTCCCTTACGAAGTAGCGCATAAACTAGGGTTTAAGCTTCTGTCACTCTAGCAACCCATCATCTAATAACTACTCCACAATGCATTCCCTTAGGCCCAAATATGGTGAAGTGCCATGTAGTCGACGTTCACATGACACCACTAAGGGAATCACAACATACATATCATCAAAATATCGAACACATATCAAGTTCACATGATTACTTGCAACATGACTTCTCTCGTGACCTCAAGAACAAAAGTAACTACTCACAAATAATATTCATGCTCAAGATCATAGGGGTATTAAATAGCATAATGGATCTGAACATATAACCTTCCACCAAATAAACCATATAGTAATCAACTACAAGATGTAATCAACACTACTAGTCACCCACAGGTACCAATCTGAGGTTCTGGTACAAAGATTGAACACAAGAGATGAACTAGGGTTTGAGAGGAGATGGTGATGTTGAAGATGTTGATGGAGATTGCCCTCGCCAAGATGAGAGGGTTGTTGGTGATGACGATGGCTTCGATTTCCCCCTCCGGGAGGGAAGTTCCCCCGGCGGAATTGCTCCGCCGGAGGGCAAAAGTGCTCCTGTCCAAGTTCTGCCTCGAGACGGCGGCGATCCATCCCGAAAGTCCTCTCCTAATGTTTTCTAGGTTAAAATGACCTATATACCAGAAGATGGGCACCGGAGGTGGGCTGGGCTGAGCACAACCCACTAGGGCGCGCCTGGGGGGCCTGGCGCACCCTGGTGTCTTGTGCTCACCAGGTGGCTGTGACGCCCCCGGCTCAATCGTGCACTAATCATACACGCAAATGCACACGATCAAGCCTAAGGACTCACGGGAAGATATCACAACACAACTCTAAAACATAAATAAAGTCATACAAGCTTTATATTACAAGCCAGGGGCCTTGAGGGCTCGAATACATAAGCTTGCATACAAGCGTCAGCGGAAGCATCAGATATCTTAGTACAGATATGAAACAGAAACAGATAAGCCCTTAGAAAGGCGGGGCAAAAGAAAAACACTACGATCGAAAGGCGTAGGCCTCCTGCCTGGGACCCTCCGAACCTACTCCTGGTCGTCAGTCAACTCGTAGTAGTAACCACCCTCGGGGTGGTAGTAGTAGTCGATCGACGGGGCATCTGTCTCAGGGGGCTCCGTCCTCTGGTCACGACAAACTGATATGGGGAGAAAAGGAAAACAAAGCAACCGTGAGTACTCAGAAGTACTCAGCAAGCAAGGATCTACACTACATATGCAACATTTTCAAGGAGAGGCTGTATATGTGGACTGGGCTGCAGAAATGCCAGAATAGAGAGGAAAACCTAGTCCTATCGAAGACTAGCATCTTCATCGGTCTTGCAGCAATTGAAGAGAGCAGAACAGATCAATATAATGCAACAGTAATGATATCAACCTCACCCAGAGATCCTTTCTCAACTCCCTGCGAGAAAGCAATCCCAGAGCCATACAGTCATCAACCTCGTCCTGAGATCCCTTCTCGACTCCCTGCAAGAAGCAATCCCAGAGCCTCATATCCAGGTCTCATCTCAAGTTCTAGCTGTATCGATCGGGATACAACTCCGAGTGTCCGTTACCGAGGATCCGGCTATGCATAGATTAGTTCTTCCCTACAGGGGAGCACCAACTTACCCACCACGCTCGCTTAACTCCGGCCGGACACACTTTTCCGGGTCCTGCCCGGCCTCGGCCAAACGACACACCGCAACCCTACCTACAGCTCAGCAGAGAGGTCCCCGCCGGTCTACATCCTAAGCGCAAGGGGGTCTTGGCCATCGCCCCTCACCCTCCGGGTTGTTGCGCACAGGGTGGATACCAGCATCGCCTCGGGTGGCCGACACGATCCGACCGTGCCGCAATGCTGAACTGGACGTCTGACAGAGCTTTCGGCTGATGCATACGATGCAGAACACCAATACTATGCCCACGTGATGGTTAGTGCTATCAGGCCAGAGGCCCACTCAGATCACATATCCAAACCGTTAGTACCTTGGGGGTGCGGTAACGAGCAAAGACTCACGAAAGATATGACCCCGTCGCCCCGTCTCGAGGACTTGCGGCAAGGGCCAAGAATGCCAGGCCACGCCTCGTATTCATCACTCGGGCACCATACCGGAAACCCACCTTCACAACACACGCGGGTACCCCTCAGGGTCGACCCGCCTTTCCAAGTAACAATAGTACAGCCCAAATATCCTTGTGTCCATAACATCAGGGAAATCCGAGGTATCACCCTCGTTGGATTCCTACTCGATGTAATTGTCAAGGTGAACTCGGAGGAATCACCCTCGTTGGGTTCACACTTGAGGTGTTGTACGACGGCGTCGTTATCGGAAGCTGTGAAGGAGGAACCACCCTCGATGACCTCGACCGAATAGCTACTCTACAGAGTTAACATCAGAAGTGCTACAAGAGGTTTCACCCTCGGCACTCGATAGTAACGCTGCAGTGTCGTTACAACTAAGGGGGGTGATGTGCGGTGTCGGGGCCTGGTCTTCAATTCCCGTTGATCGGGTCTTCGGATAATCCAGCGGGGCAATCGGGATAAGTGGGGTCACTGATAGGTCTCTACCCGGCCTATACTAAGCAGTTTAGGATATGCAGGTAATTATCAATAGCAGGTTACAATAAACAGGCTATGCATCAGAATAGGTAAAGCAGTAGCAGCAGCAATTCTAATGCAAGCATGAGAAAATAGAATGGGCGATATCGGGATGATCAAAGGGGGGGCTTGCCTGGTTGCTCGACGGCAAGGGCAAGGTCGTCAATGGTGTCGTCGGGTTCCTGAGTTGCGTCGGTCTCGGGGATGACGTCGGTGTCGGGGTCTAACAAGAGAGAAGAGGGGGAAGAAACAGTAAATACTAAGCAAACAAGTGCTACACAAGGTATAACATGACAATACACAGTGCCAGGTGTGTCCTAACGTATGGCTACACGTCACCGAGGAAGGGGGAATCCATCCGGGAATGTTTTCCCGGTTCCGGACATTTTTCAGACAGATGACCGGAGGGGAACGGTTCCATGTTCGGATAGTTAGAGACATGTGGCGGACGAACGGACCGCGTATTCGGATTCGTCTCGTTGTTCTGAGTAACTTTCATGTACAAAGTTTTTCGATCTGAGCTATGGATTATTTTATATGATTTTCTAAAGATTTTATTGATTTTCTGGAATTATTTTTATTATTTAAATCAACATTATCCGAAACAGTAGCAGGGTGACATCATCATGACATCACAGTGACATCAGCGGTCAACAGGGTATTGACTGGGTCAAACTGACATGGGGGACCCACATGTCATTGACACAGTGTTAATCAAAGTTTAATTTTAAGCTTAAACTAAACTAATCAAGGGGGGTCCCACCTATCATAGTGACATTTAGTTAAAAATTAATTAATCTAATCCATTAATTAGCAGCTAATTAAACAGGGCCATGGGGCCCACTAGTCAGACCAGTTGACCGAGTCAACGGTTAACAGTGTCCCCACGGGCCCACACGTCATAGGGCCAGGGGAGGGCCCAGGGGTGGTAGCCCACCTGCGCCACGTCGGCAGGGCCACCGGAGCGCCCCGGCGAGCGCCCAAAACGGCGGTCGAACACGGGAGAGCGCCTGGATTCGGCTGTGGTGTGTCTCCGGGGCCGTGGCTGACACCGTTGGAAAGCCACGAGGACCGCGCAGCCATTGGTGGTGGTGACGTGGCCGGAAAGTGGCCGGAGAGGGGCTGACGACGAGCGAGACGGAGCAATCTCTGGTGAGCGATGGGAAACGGCGAGGCGAGGGGGGGGGTTTGCGCGCAGGAACTACGCCATATGAACGAGCGGACGCAGCGGCGACGAACCGAACCAAAGCGAGGCCAAATGGGCAACGGAGATGGCCGGACGATGAGGTGCGGCGGAGGGCCGAGCACGGCAATGCGGCGAGCTACCCTACGGCGGTCAAGCGAGCGCGCAGAGAGGCAGGGGAGGAAGGAGGAGCTCACAGTGGGGCGTAGCCGTTAGCGTGGGCTCGGGGAAGGCGTGAAGCAGCCGGAGTCGGAGGGGAACGGCGGCGGCGATCCGAGGTAGGGGACAAAGCAGGTGCTGCGGAGGAGGGCTTCCCGGCGCGAATCGATGGCGCAGGTCGACGCAGTCGACGTCGCTGAACTCGCCGGACAACACGAGGGGGCGAAACGGGGGCGGTGGCCACGCCTACGCCGGCGGCGAGGCCATGGTCGCGTCGGCAAGCGAAGCAAAGGGGTGTGGCGGCGGATCTGGGCGGAGGGAGGAGTGCCTAGGGTTTGGGGGAGGTCGAGAGGGAGGCCGCAGTGGCCGTCTTTATACCCCCGGCGACGGGGTTTGACGGAGACGGCGGGGCGCCGCCCTGTAGCGACCGTCGGGGTCGCTACAGGGAAGGGGATGAGCGAGGGAGAGCTAATGGGCCGGGCCGGCGCAACATAAGGGGCACCGCCCACTCCCTCTCCCTTTTTTTTCAATTCTGCTTTTCTTTTTATTTTTTTCTTAATTTCTGGTTTCCTTTTCTTTCCTCTCTTTCGCAAAATGTGTGGCCTCAAATATAGTTTTGTAAAATAGGTAATTTTGTCCATTAAATATTGTGCAATATTTAGCACTGCCAGAACATGGTTTGGAGCCAAGGTGATTTCATTTGCATTTTATTTAATGTTTAATGGATTAAATATTTCTGTTTTGTTGCTGTTAGAGTCACTTAATTAATTTAGTAACTGTTGATTATAATTTTAGAATTGTCTCTAGATTATTTACAATATTAGGAACATTTTAGTTCCTGGATTTGAACAGCTTTTATTTTCACTTTAAGTTTGAATTTCCATTTGAATTTGAATTTGAAAAGAGATATGATACTAATGATGATTAAGAACTGTTGATCATGATGACATGGCATAATAAAAAGGGGGATTACAGTGGCTAACCTCTGGGGTGTTACAGTGGCCCCCCTCCGGTAGTTATTTGCTCCAGTATTTTTATGTATTCCAAAATAATTCTTCGTAAATTTTCATCTCATTTGGAGATGTGCAGAATAGGTATCTCTGACGTAGCTTTTTCAGGTCCAGAATTCCAGCTACCGATATTCTCCCTCCTTGTGTAAACCTTGCATATTATGAGAGAAAAGGCATTAGAATTACTCCATAAAGCATTGTTATGCATAAAAACATGATAAATAACAGTAGGAAATCATGATGCAAACTGGACGTATCAACTCCCCCAAGCTTAGACCTCGCTTGTCCTCAAGCGAAAAACCGATATCGAAAAACATGTCCACATGCTTAGAGAGAGAGGTGTCGATAAAAACAAAATACGGACATAGTAGCATCATGCTTATTATCATAACAGCAACAAACTTAATCATAAAGCTTTATAATGCTACTTTTATCATATAACTTCTCATGAACAAGTAACAATTCATCACACGTTGAAGTATTAAGCATAAACTCTATTGAAAACCAACAAACTATGTTCTCAGTCAACTTTGCAACTACAATTCATCATATTTTCAGGAAGGGTCACGTATCGGAGCCTTTTGGCAAGTCCACATACTCAACCATCATTTAATCTTCTATGATTGCTAACACTCACAGCATACCCATGAGCAAAAAGTTTCAATCAGACACATAGAAAGATAGGGGCTTATGGCTTCACCTCCCAATGTATTCACCTCAAGGGTGATGTCAACAATAATAACTCATGCTCACTCATATCCAACTGGATATATATGCCTAGATCTTTCCTCACCACATGATGCTTGCAAAAGGAGAAAATAAAAAGGAATAGGGAAGAATACTTTGACTCTTGCATGAAAGTAAATACATAAAAGTAAAAGATAGGCCCTTCATAGAGGGAAGCAGAGGTTGCCATGTGCTTTTTGTTTGTATGCCAAATCCCTTAATGGAAAAGAACGTCACGTTATATTGCCCCTTATGATAGCAACCTTTATTATGCAGTCTGTCGCCTTTATTACTTTGCCATCACAAGTTCGTACAACGCTCAATTTTCTCTTACACTAAATGATCCAACACATTTAGAAGCAATTTTTATTGCCTTATTGCACCGATGACAACTTACTGGAAGGATCTTACTCAATCCATAGGTAGGTATGGTGGACTCTCCAAACATGAGTTTGGGTTTAAGGTTTTGGATGCACAAGTAGTATCTCTACTTAGTGCGGGATTTTTGGCTAGCAAAGATATTGAGCAAGCACCACATGTTGAAGGATCTATGACAATATAACTTCTATGTGAATATGGACAAACATAAGTCATTGCGTTGTCTTCCTTGTCCAACGTCAACAATTTTGACATATAATATTTAATGGGGGCTCACAATCATAAAAGATGTCCAAGATAGTATATTTGCATGTGAATCTTCTCTTCCCTTATTAATTCTTTCATGAGTTGCATCATTGACCAATGCTATGTTTGTCAATCTTCAACAAATTTTACCACTTATACTTTTCTTTATGTGATGTCATTACTCACTATAAGATTATCATATGATCATTTTCATTTATTTATTCCTTTTATTTTGATTACAACAAAAAACTAAAGAAACAAAAACTCAAACTATACTTTATTATATATCTCGCACACGATTACATAGAAAGATAGATCACGAAACTAAAACTCAAAAATAGAGCGTACTATACTTTTATTCAACTAAATCATGAAATCTAAGGATCAAACTAAAAATAGATAAAGGTAATGGAAGTGATGGTGATACGATACCGGGGCACCTCCCCCAAGCTTGGCACAAGCCAAGGGGAGTGCCCATACCATGAACTCAAGTCTCCTTTGGTGGGGAAGATGATGCTGGTGTTAGTGATGAGGTAGTAGCCTTCAACATGTACTCCAATCTACGGATGATGCTCCGGAGGGCGATGATGTGTTCTTGTAACAGGATATTTTCATGAGTGAGATACTTATTTTGAACACGAACCGTCTCAAAGGCCTTAAAGGCTTCAATTTCAGTAGGGGTAAGATGAGCGTAATAAGGTTGGAGGATATCTTCTTCCTCTTTCGCCGGCATAGCTTGCCCTCCTATTTGAACTTGATCTCCCGTAGCCTCCATGCCCTTGTTCTCCTTGATGGCTTCCTTTGGTTCCTCTCTTTTCAGTTCTATCTTCATCAACCAAGCATCTTCTTCCCCGTTGTTGGAAGAGGGAGAAGACATGATGCCTGGCTTTGCTAAATCTGACAAAGAAACAACGCAAAACAAGAACAGAAGATTTCTCCGTGATACAGTGGTTAATACGTTCGGGGGTATATAAAGATTTTTTTTATCTTGGGAAACAAGCAAACGAGAGGAAAACAGAGTCGGGAAGGTTCTCGAGGTGGGCACAACCCACCTGGGCGTGCCAAGCAAGGCAGGCGCGCCCTGGTGTCTTGTGCCCTCCTCGGTTGCCTTCCTGGTTGTTTCTTATTTTCCTAATTTTTGTAATATTCCAAAACTGACAAAAATATTTTTGCGTATTTTTCGGAGTCTGTTTACTTACCGTATCACGTACCTCCTCTTTTTCACGATTCTGGAGTGTTCCGGAAGGTTTCTTTTATGTGTTCCTCCGGTGTCATGGTTTGAATAATATTGCTTTCAACATTAATAGGCATACCTGAGATATAGTGCTTAATTCTTTGCCCATTGACTACCTTCGGATTAGTACCTTTGGCATTATTAATTTTGATAGCTCCAGAACGATAAACTTCTTCGATAACATATGGTCCTTCCCATTTTGAGAGAAGTTTTCCTGCAAAGAATCTAAAACGAGAGTTGTACGAAAGAACATATTCCCCAACTTTGAATTCCCACTTTTGGATTCTTTTGTCATGCCATCTTTTAACTTTTTCTTTAAATAGTTTGTCATTTTCATAGGCTTGGGTTCTCCATTCATCTAGTGAGCTAATATCAAATAACCTCTTTTCAACGGCAAGTTTGAAATCATAGTTGAGTTCTTTCACTGCCCAATATGCTTTATGTTCTAACTCAAGAGGCAAATGACAAGCTTTTCCATAAACCATTTTATACAGAGACATACCCATAGGATTTTTATATGTTGTTCTGTAGGCCCAAAGTGCAACATCTAATTTCTTAGACCAATTCTTTCGGGACCTATTGACAGTTTTTTGTAATATTAGTTTTATTTCTCTATTGCTAAGTTCAACTTGACCACTAGATTGAGGATGATAAGGTGATGCAATTCTATGGTTAACATCATATTTAGCAAGCATTTTACGGAAAGCACCATGAATAAAGTGTGAACCACCATTAGTCATTAAGTATCTAGGGACTCCAAACCTTGGGAAAATAACTTCTTTAAGCATTTTAATGGAAGTGTTATGATCAACACTACTAGTTGGAATAGCTTCTACCCACTTAGTAACATAATCAACAGCAACCAAAATATGAGTATACCCATTAGAGGAAGGAAAAGGTCCCATATAATCAAAACCCCAAACATCAAATGGTTCAACAGCAAGTGAATAATTCATAGCATTTCCTGACGCTTACCAATATTACCAATTCTTTGGCATTCATCACAAGATAAAACAAACTTACGGGCATCCTTGAAGAGAGTAGGAAAATAAAAACCAGATTGCAATACCTTGTGAGCAGTTCTATCTCCCGCATGATGCCCTCCATAAGCTTTGGAGTGACATTTCTTTAGGATTTGTTCTTGTTCATGCTCAGGTACACAATGTCTAATAATACCATCTACTCCTTCTTTATAAAGATGTGGGTCATCCCAAAAGTAATGTCTTAAGTCATAGAAGAATTTTTTCTTTTGTTGGTATGTGAAACTAGGTGGTAGATATTTAGCAACAATGTAATTAGCATAGTCAGCATACCAAGGAGGATTATGAGACACATTTATTGCAGCTAGTTGTTGTTGGGGAACATAGTAATTCAAAAAAATTCCTACGATCACGCAAGATCTATTTAGGAGAAGCATAGCAACGAGCGGGAGAGTGTGTCCACGTACCCTCGTAGACCGAAAGCGGAAGCGTTTAGTAACGCGGTTGATGTAGTCGAACGTCTTCGCGATCCAACCGATCCAAGTACCAAACGTACGGCACCTCCGTGATCTGCACACGTTCAGCTCGGTGATGTCCCTTGTACTCTTGATCCAGCTGAGGCCGAGGGAGAGTTTCGTCAGCACGACGGCGTGGTGACGGTGATGATGAAGTGATTCCGGCAGGGCTTCGCCTAAGCTCTCCGAAAATATGACCGAGGTGGAAATCTGTGGAGGGGGGCACCGCACACGGCTAAAACCAATTAACTTGTGTGTCCTAGGGTGCCCCCCTCCCCACGTATATAAAGGAGGGAGGGGGAGGCCGGCCGGCCCTCATAGGCGCGCCAAGGGGGGAGGAATACTCCTCCTAGTAGGAGTAAGACTCCCCCCTTTCCTAGTCCTACTAGGAGAAGAAGGAAGGAGGGGGAAAGAGAAGGAAGGAGGGGGCGCCGCCCCTCCCCCTAGTCCAATTCGGACTAGGCCCATGGGGGGGGCGCGGCCAGCCCTTGGCTGCCCCTCTCTCTTTCCCCTAGGCCCAATAAGGCCCATTACTTCTCCGGTGGTTCCGATAACCCTTCCCGCACTCCGATAAATATCCGGAACCTTCCGGAACCTTTCCGGAGGCCAAATACTATCTTCCAATATATCAATCTTTACCTCTCGGACATTCTGAGACTCCTCGTCATGTCCGTGATCACATCCGGGACTCCGAACTACCTTCGGTACATCAAAACACATAAACTCATAATACCGATCGTCATCGAACGTTAAGCGTGCAGACCCTACGGGTTCGAGAACTATGTAGACATGACCGAGACTCATCTCCGGTCAATAACCAATAGCGGAACCTAGATGCTCATATTGGCTCCCACATATTCTACGAAGATCTTTATCGGTCAAACCGCATAACAACATACGTTGTTCCCTTTGTCATCGGTATGTTACTTGCCCGAGATTCGATCGTCGGTATCTCAATACCTAGTTCAATCTCGTTACCGGCAAGTCTCTTTACTCATTCCGTAATGTATCATCCCATAACTAACTCATTAGTCACATTGCTTGCAAGGCTTCATATGATGTACATTACCGAGAGGGCCCAGAGATACCTCTCTGACAATCGGAGTGACAAATCCTAATCTTGATCTATGCCAACTCAACAAACACTATCGGAGATACCTGTAGAGCATCTTTATAATCACCCAGTTACGTTGTGACGTTTGATAGCACACAAGGTGTTTCCTTCCGTATTCGGGAGTTGCATAATCTCATAGTCAGAGGAACATGTATAAGTCATGAAGAAAGCAATAGCAACAAACTAAACGATCATCGTGCTAAGCTAACGGATGGGTCTTGTCAATCACATCATTCTCTAATGATGTGATCCCGTTCATCAAATGACAACTCATGTCTATGGCTAGGAAACTTAACCATCTTTGATTAACGAGCTAGTCAAGTAGAGGCATACTAGTGACACTTTGTTTGTCTATGTATTCACACATGTATTAAGTTTCCGGTTAATACAATTCTAGCATGAATAATAAACATTTATCATGATATAAGGAAATATAAATAAAAACTTTATTATTGCCTCTAGGGCATATTTCCTTCAGTCTCCCACTTGCACTAGAGTCAATAATCTAGATTACACAGTAATGATTCTAACACCCATGGAGTCTTGGTGCTGATCATGTTTTGCTTGTGAGAGAGGCTTAGTCAACGGGTCTGCAACATTCAGATCCATATGTATCTTGTAAATCTCTATGTCTCCCTCCTTGACTTGATCGTGGATGGAATTGAAGCGTCTCTTGATGTGCTTTGTTCTCTTGTGAAATCTGGATTCCTTTGCCAAGGCAATTGCACCAGTATTGTCACAAAAGATTTTCATTGGACCCGATGCACTAGGTATGACACCTAGATCGGATATGAACTCCTTCATCCAGACTCCTTCATTTGCTGCTTCCGAAGCAGCTATGTACTCCGCTTCACACGTAGATCCCGCCACGACGCTTTGCTTAGAACTGCACCAACTGACAGCTCCACCGTTCAATATAAATACGTATCCGGTTTGTGACTTAGAGTCATCCGGATCAGTGTCAAAACTTACATCGACGTAACCACTTACGACGAGCTCTTTGTCACCTCCATAAACGAGAAACATATCCTTAGTCCTTTTCAGGTATTTCAGGATGTTCTTGACCGCTATCCAGTGATCTACTCCTGGATTACTTTGGTACCTCCCTGCTAAACTTATAGCAAGGCACACATCAGGTCTGGTACACAGCATTGCATACATGATAGAACCTATGGCTGAGGCATAGGGAATGACTTTCATTTTCTCTCTATCTTCTACAGTGGTCGGGCATTGAGTCTTACTCAACTTCACACCTTGTAACACAGGCAAGAACCCTTTCTTTGCTTGATCCATTTTGAACTTTTTCAAAACTTTATCAAGGTATGTGCTTTGTGAAAGTCCAATTAAGCGTCTTGATCTATCTCTATAGATCTTGATGCCCAATATATAAGTAGCTTCACCGAGGTATTTCATTGAAAAACTTTTATTCAAGTATCCTTTTATGCTATCCAGAAATTCTATATCATTTCCAATCAACAATATGTCATCCACATATAATATTAGAAATGCTACAGAGCTCCCACTCACTTTCTTGTAAATACAGGCTTCTCCAAAAGTCTGTATAAAACCATATGCTTTGATCACACTATCAAAGCATTTATTCCAACTCCGAGATGCTTGCACCAGTCCATAAATGGATCGCTGGAGCTTGCACACTTTGTTAGCATCCTTTGGATCGATAAAACCTTTGGGTTGCATCATATACAACTCTTCTTCCAGAAATCCATTCAGGAATGCAGTTTTTACATCCATTTGCCAAATTTCATAATCATAAAATGCGGCAATTGCTAACATGATTTGGACGGACTTAAGCATCGCTACGGGTGAGAAGGTCTCATCGTAGTCAACTCCTTGAACTTGTCGAAAACCTTTTGCAGCAAGTCGAGCTTTGTAGACAGTAACATTACCGTCGGCGTCAGTCTTCTTCTTGAAGATCCACTTATTCTCTATGGCTTGCTGATCATCGGGCAAATAAACCAAAGTCCACACTTTGTTCTCATACATGGATCCCATCTCAGATTTCATGGCCTCAAGCCATTTTGCGGAATCTGGGCTCATCATCGCTTCCTCATAGTTTGTAGGTTCATCATGGTCAAGTAACATGACCTCCAGAACAGGATTACCATACCACTCTGGTGCGGATCTTACTCTGGTTGACCTACGAGGTTCGGTAGTAACTTGATCTGAAGTTTCATGATCATCATCATTAGCTTCCTCACTAATTGGCGTAGGTATCACTGGAACTGATTTCTGTGATGAACTACTTTCCAATTCAAGAGAAGGTACCACTACCTCATCAAGTTCTAGTTTCCTGCCACTCACTTCTTTCGAGAGAAACTCCTTCTCTAGAAAGGATCCATTCTTAGCAACGAATATTTTGCCTTCGGATCTGTGATAGAAGGTGCACCCAACAGTCTCCTTTGGGTATCCTATGAAGACACATTTCTCCGATTTGGGTTCGAGCTTATCAGGTTGAAGCTTTTTCACATAAGCATCGCAGCCCCAAACTTTAAGGAACGACAACTTGGGTTTCTTGCCAAACCATAGTTCATAAGGTGTCGTCTCAACGAATTTAGATGGTGCCCTATTTAACGTGAATGCAGCCGTCTCTAAAGCATAACCCCAAAATGATAGCGGTAAATCAGTAAGAGACATCATAGATCGCACCATATCTAATAAAGTGCGGTTACAACGTTCGGACACACCATTACGCTGTGGTGTTCCTGGTGGCGTGAGTTGCGAAACTATTACGCATTGTTTCAAATGAAGACCAAACTCGTAACTCAAATATTCTCCTCCACGATCGGATCGCAGAAACTTTATTTTCTTGTTACGATGATTTTCCACTTCACACTGAAATTCTTTGAACTTTTCAAATGTTTCAGACTTATGTTTCATCAAGTAGATATACCCATATCTGCTCAAATCATCTGTGAAGGTCAGAAAATAATGATACCCGCCGCGAGCCTCAATATTCATCGGACCGCATACATCAGTATGTATTATTTCCAATAAATCTGTTGCTCGCTCCATTGTTCCGGAGAACGGAGTTTTAGTCATCTTGCCCATGAGGCACGGTTTGCAAGTACCAAGTGATTCATAATCAAGTGATTCCAAAAGTCCATCAGTATGGAGTTTCTTCATGCACTTTACACCAATATGACCCAAACGGCAATGCCACAAATAGGTTGCACTATCATTATCAACTCTGCATCTTTTGGCTTCAACATTATGAATATGTGTATCACTACTATCGGGATTCAACAAAAATAGACCACTCTTCAAGGGTGCATGACCATAAAAGATATTACTCATATAAATAGAACAACCATTATTCTCTGATTTAAATGAATAACCGTCTCGCATCAAACAAGATCCAGATATAATGTTCATGCTTAACGCTGGCACCAAATAACAATTATTCAGGTCTAAAACTAATCCCGAAGGTAGATGTAGAGGTAGCGTGCCGACGGCGATCACATCGACTTTGGAACCATTTCCCACACGCATCGTCACCTCATCCTTAGCCAATCTTCGCTTAATCCGTAGTCCCTGTTTCGAGTTGCAAATATTAGCAACAGAACCAGTATCAAATACCCAGGCACTACTGCGAGCATTAGTAAGGTACACATCAATAACATGTATATCACATATACCTTTGTTCACCTTGCCATCCTTTTTATCCGCCAAATACTTGGGGCAGTTCCGCTTCCAGTGACCGGTCCCTTTGCAGTAGAAGCACTCAGTATCAGGCTTAGGTCCAGACTTGGGCTTCTTCACTTGAGCAGCAACTTGCTTGCCGTTCTTCTTGAAGTTCCCCTTCTTCCCTTTGCCCTTTTTCTTGAAACTGGTGGTCTTGTTGACCATCAACACTTGATGCTCCTTTTTGATTTCTACCTCCGCAGCCTTTAGCATTGCGAAGAGCTCGGGAATTGTCTTATCCATCCCTTGCATATTATAGTTCATCACGAAGCTTTTGTAGCTTGGTGGCAGTGATTGAAGAACTCTGTCAATGACACTATCAACCGGAAGATTAACTCCCAGCTGAGTCAAGTGATTATGATACCCAGACATTTTGAGTATATGCTCACTGACAGAACTATTCTCCTCCATCTTGCAGCTATAGAACTTATTGGAGACCTCATATCTCTCAATCCGGGCATTTGCTTGAAATATTAACTTCAACTCCTGGAACATCTCATATGCTCCATGATGTTCAAAACGTCGTTGAAGTCCCGGTTCTAAGCCGTAAAGCATGGCACACTGAACTATCGAGTAGTCATCAGCTTTGCTCTGCCAGGCGTTCACAACGTCCGGCGTTGCTCCTGCAGCGGGTCTTGCACCTAGCGGTGCTTCCAGGACGTAATTCTTCTATGCAGCAATGAGGATAATCCTCAAGTTATGGACCCAGTCCGTGTAGTTGCTACCATCATCTTTCAACTTGGCTTTCTCTAGGAACGCATTAAAATTCAAAGGAACAGTAGCACGGGCCATTGATCTACAACAACATAGACATGCAAAATACTATCAGGTACTAAGTTCATGATAAATTAAAGTTCAATTAATCATATTACTTAAGAACTCCCACTTAGATAGACATCCCTCTAATCGTCTAAGTGATCACGTGATCCAAATCAACTAAACCATGTTCGATCATCACGTGAGATGGAGTAGTTTTCAATGGTGAACATCACTATGTTGATCATATCTACTATATGATTCACGCTCGACCTTTCGGTCTCAGTGTTCCGAGGCCATATCTGCATATGCTAGGCTTGTCAAGTTTAACCCGAGTATTCTGCATGTGCAAAACTGGCTTGCACCCGTTGTATGTGAACGTAGAGCTTATCACACCCGATCATCACATGGTGTCTCGGCACGATGAACTGTAGCAACGGTGCATACTCAGGGAGAACACTTGTACCTTGAAATTTAGTGAGAGATCATCTTATAATGCTACCGCCGTACTAAGCAGAATAAGATGCATAAAAGGATTAACATCACATGCAATTCAATATGTGACATGATATGGCCATCATCATCTTGTGCTCTTGATCTCCATCATCGACGCACCGTCATGATCTCCATCGTCACCGGCGCCCCAGCATGATCTCCATCGTCACCGGCGCTCCAGCATGATCTCCATCGTAGCATCGTTGTCGTCTCGCCAACTTATTGCTTTTACGACTATCGCTACCGCTTAGTGATAAAGTAAAACAATTACATGGCGATTGCATTGCATACAATAAAGCGACAACCATATGGCTCCTGCCGGTTGCCGATAACTCTGTTACAAAACATGATCATCTCATACAACAAATTATATCACATCATGTCTTGACCATATCACATCACAGCAAGCCCTGCAAAAACAAGTTAGACGTTCTCTACTTTGTTGTTGCAAGTTTTACGTGGCTGCTACGGGCTGAGCAAGAACCGTTCTTACCTACGCATCAAAACCACAACGATTTTTCGTCAAGTGTGTTGTTTTAACCTTCAACAAGGACCGGGCGTAGTCACACTTGATTCAACTAAAGTTGGAGAAACTGACACCCACTAGCCACCTGTGTGCGAAGCACGTCGGTAGAACCAGTCTCACGTAAGCATACGCGTAATGTCGGTCTGAGCCGCTTCATCCAACAATACCGCCGAATCAAAGTATGACATGCTGGTAAGCAGTATGACTATTATCGCCCACAACTCTTTGTGTTCTACTCATGCATATAACATCTACGCATATACCTGGCTCGGATGCCACTGTTGGGGAACGTAGTAATTCAAAAAAATTCCTACGATCACGCAAGATCTATCTAGGAGAAGCATAGCAATGAGCGGGAGAGTGTGTCCACATACCCTCGTAGACCGAAAGCGGAAGCGTTTAGTAACGCGGTTGATGTAGTCGAACGTCTTCGCGATCCAACCGATCCAAGTACCGAACGTACGGCACCTCCGCGATCTGCACACGTTCAGCTCGGTGACGTCCCTCGTACTCTTGATCCAGCTGAGGCCGAGGGAGAGTTTCGTCAGCACGACGGCGTGGTGACGGTGATGATGAAGTGATTCCGGCAGGGCTTCGCCTAAGCTCTCCAAAAATATGACCGAGGTGGAAATCTGTGGAGGGGGGCACCGCACACGGCTAAAACCAATTAACTTGTGTGTCCTAGGGTGCCCCCCTCCCCACGTATATAAAGGAGGGAGGGGGAGGCCGGCCGGCCCTCATAGGCGCGCCAAGGGGGGAGGAATACTCCTCCTAGTAGGAGTAGGACTCCCCCCTTTCCTAGTCCTACTAGGAGAAGAAGGAAGGAGGGGGAAAGAGAAGGAAGGAGGGGGCGCCACCCCTCCCCCTAGTCCAATTCGGACTAGGCCCATGGGGGGGCGCACGGCCAGCCCTTGGCTGCCCCTCTCTCTTTCCCCTAGGCCCAATAAGGCCCATTACTTCTCCGGTGGTTCCGATAACCCTTCCCGCACTCCGATAAATATCCGGAACCTTCCGGAACCTTTCCGGAGGCCAAATACTATCTTCCAATATATCAATCTTTACCTCTTGGACATTCCGAGACTCCTCGTCATGTCCGTGATCACATCCGGGACTCCGAACTACCTTCGGTACATCAAAACACATAAACTCATAATACCGATCGTCATCGAACGTTAAGCGTGCGGACCCTACGGGTTCGAGAACTATGTAGACATGACCGAGACTCATCTCCGGTCAATAACCAATAGCGGAACCTGGATGCTCATATTGGCTCCCACATATTCTACGAAGATCTTTATCGGTCAAACCGCATAACAACATACGTTGTTCCCTTTGTCATCGGTATGTTACTTGCCCGAGATTCGATCGTCGGTATCTCAATACCTAGTTCAATCTCGTTACCGGCAAGTCTCTTTACTCGTTCCGTAATGTATCATCCCATAACTAACTCATTAGTCACATTGCTTGCAAGGCTTCATATGATGTGCATTACCGAGAGGGCCCAGAGATACCTCTCTGACAATCGGAGTGACAAATCCTAATCTTGATCTATGCCAACTCAACAAACACTATCGGAGATACCTGTAGAGCATCTTTATAATCACCCAGTTACGTTGTGACGTTTGATAGCACACAAGGTGTTTCCTTCCGAATTCGGGAGTTGCATAATCTCATAGTCAGAGGAACATGTATAAGTCATGAAGAAAGCAATAGCAACAAACTAAACGATCATCGTGCTAAGCTAACGGATGGGTCTTGTCAATCACATCATTCTCTAATGATGTGATCCCGTTCATCAAATGACAACTCATGTCTATGGCTAGGAAACTTAACCATCTTTGATTAACGAGCTAGTCAAGTAGAGGCATACTAGTGACACTTTGTTTGTCTATGTATTCACACATGTATTAAGTTTCCGGTTAATACAATTCTAGCATGAATAATAAACATTTATCATGATATAAGGAAATATAAATAAAAACTTTATTATTGCCTCTAGGGCATATTTCCTTCAGTTGTTCATCAGGAAAACTATCATCAATAGGTAGTGGATCATCAAGAATATTTTCTAACCTAGGCAAGTTATCAGCTACGGGGTTCTCAGCTCCTTTCCTACGAGTGATATGTAAATCAAATTCTTGTAGCAAAAGAACCCACCTAATGAGTCTCGGTTTAGCATCTTTCTTTTGCATAAGATATGTAATAGCAGCATGATCAGTTTGAACAATTACTTTGGAATCAACAATGTAAGATCTGAATTTATCACAAGCAAACACAACTGCTAAAAATTCTTTTTCAGTAGTAGCATAATTTCTTTGGGCACTGTCTAGAGTTTTGCTAGCATAATGAATAACATTCAATTTCTTATCAACTCTTTGTCCTAGAACAGCACCAACAACATAATCACTAGGATCACACATAATTTCAAAGGGCAAGTTCCAATCAGGCGGTTGAACAATAGGGGCAGAAGTTAAGGCTTTCTTAAGTGTTTCAAAGGCTTCTACACAATCATCATCAAAAACAAATGGCACATCCTTTTGTAAAAGATTAGTAAGAGGCCTAGAAATTTTAGAGAAGTCTTTAATAAACCTCCTATAGAAACCAACATGACCAAGGAAACTACGAATACCTTTAATATCTTTAGGACATGGCATTTTCTCAATTCCATCAACTTTAGCTTTATCCACCTCAATACCTCGTTCAGAAATTTTGTGCCCCAAGACAATACCTTCATTAACCATAAAGTGCCATTTCTCCCAATTCAAGACAAGATTAG
Organism: Thinopyrum elongatum; assembly: GCA_011799875.1. NCBI lineage: Eukaryota > Viridiplantae > Streptophyta > Magnoliopsida > Poales > Poaceae > Thinopyrum > Thinopyrum elongatum. The sequence continues at coordinate 387,621,109 of CM022302.1, forward strand.
TTTGCTCACATCTCTACAAAACTCGATCAAGGTTGCTCAAGCAATCATCAAAAGAAGTTCCATAAACAGAAAAATCATCCGTGAAAACCTCAACAATCTTTTCACAAAAATCAGAGAATATAGCAGTCATACATCTCTGAAAGGTAGCAGATGCATTGCATAAACCAAAAGGCATACGTCTATAAGCATAAGTTCCAATAGGACAAGTAAAGGTGGTTTTCTCATGATCAGGTTGTGAAATAGGTATTTGAGAGAAACCAGAATATCCATCAAGAAAAAAAGTGTGTGTGCTTGGCTAATCTTTCTAGCATTTGATCAACAAAAGGCAGAGGGTAATGATCATTTCTAGTTGCTTTATTTAATTTTCTAAAATCAATTACCATTCTATAACTAGTAATAATTCTTTGTGGAATAAGTTCATTTTTATCATTAGGAACAACAGTAATACCTCCCTTCTTAGGGACACAATGAACAGGACTTACCCATCTACTATCAGCTATGGGATAGATTATACCTGCTTCAAGAAGCTTTAATATTTCAGTTCTCACCACTTCCTTCATTTTAGGATTCAGTCGTCGTTGGTGATCAACAACGGGTTTAGCATCAGGTTCCATATTAATCTTGTGCTGACAGAGAGTGGGACTAATGCCCTTAAGATCATCAAGAGTATATCCAATAGCAGCACGGTGCTTCTTCAGAATTTTCAATAATCTCTCTTCTTCAATTTCTGAAAGGTTAGCACTAATAATAACATGATATATCTTTTTCCCATCAAGATAAGCATATTTCAAAGTGTCTGGCAATTGTTTTAATTCAAACACAGGATCACCTTTAGGTGGAGGAGGACCTCCTAGAGTTTCAATAGGCAAATTGTGTTTTAGGATAGGTTGTTGTTCAAAGAATATTTTATCTATTTCATTTCTTTCACGTAAGTGCATATCATTTTCATGGTCTAGCAAATATTGTTCTAGCGGATCAGTAGGAGGCACGATAATAGAAGGAAGACCAATTATTTCATCCTTACTAGGTAATTCTTCATTACGAGGTTGTCTACTAAACTTGGAGAAATTAAACTCATGAGACTCATCACCAAAGCTAACACCGTCAGTTTGTTTCTCACAATCTATTTAAGCATTGATGGTGTTCAAGAAAGGTCTACCAAAGATAATGGGACAAAAGTCATATTGTGGGGAACCAAGAACTAAAAAATCAGTAGGGTATTTTATTTTCCCACACAAGACTTCAACATTTCTAACAATCCCCAGTGATGTGATGGTGTCTCTATTGGCAAGTTTAATAGTAACATCTATGTCTTCTATTTCAGCGGGTGCTATGTCATTCATAATTTCTTCGTAAAGAGTAAAAGGAATAGCACTCACACTACCACCCAAGTCACATAAACCATGATAGCAATGATCTCCAATTTTAACTGAGACAACAGGCATGCCAACTACGGGTCTATGTTTATCTTTATCATCAGGTTTGGCAATTCTAGCAGCTTCATCACAGAAATAAATAACATGCCCATCAATATTTTCTACCAGGAGATCTTTAACCATAGCAACACTAGGTTCTACTTTAATTTTCTCAGGAGGTTTAGGTGCTTTAATATTACTTTTGCGAACCACAGTTGATACCTTAGCATCTTCCTTTATCCTAACAGGGAAAGATGGCTTTTCAATATAAGCAGTTGGCACAACTGGATCAACATTATAAATAATAGTTTCATCTTTAACTATGACCGGTTCTTTAATCTCTTCTTTAATAGGTGGGTGATATTTAAACCACTTATCCTTAGGAAGATCAACATGAGTAGCAAATGATTCACAGAAAGAGGCTACTATCTCAGAGTCAAGTCCATATTTAGTGCTAAACTTTTGAAAAGCATCGATATTCATAAAAGATTTAACACAATAAAACTTAAACTTAATACCTGACTCTTTACCTTCGTCGAGTTCCCAATCTTCAGAGTTACATTTAATTATTTCTAAAAGATCCCACCTGAATTCAATAGTCTTCTTCATAAAAGAACCAGTACAGGAAGTATCGAGCATGGATTGATCATCACGAGAAAGCCGAGCATAAAAATTCTGAAAAATAATTTCTCTCGAGAGCTCATGATTGGGGCATGAATATAACATTGATTTAAGCCTCCCCCAAGCTAGAGCGATACTTTCTCCTTCACGAGGCCAAAAATTATATATATAATTCCGATCATGATGAACTAGATGCATGGGATATTTTTTTTGGTGAAACTCCAATTTCAATCGATTCCAGTTCCAAGATCCAATATCATAGCATAGCCTATACCATGTCGATGCCTTTCCCTTCAAAGATAGAGGGAAAACCTTCTTCTTAGCTTCATCTCTGGGCAAACCTGCAAGCTTAAATAATCCACAAATTTCATCAACATATATAAAGTGCATATCAGGATGTTCGGTTCCATCTCCTGCATAAGGATTAGCTAGCAGTTGTTCTATCATACCTGAAGGAATTTCATAACCAATATTTTCAGTAGGTGCAGTAGGTTGAGGAGCAACTAATTGTGCTTCCGGTTGAGGTGAATATACCCCGAACAAGCCCCTCAAAGGATGGTTTTCCATAGTAACAAGTGACAATAAATTTCAGCACGTAGTATAAATTTTTTCCTTACCGATTTCCACTTACCAAGAGCGCTTCACTCCCCGGCAACGGCGCCAGAAAAGAGTCTTGATGACCCACAAGTATAGGGGATCAATCATAGTCCTTTCGATAAGTAAGAGTGTCGAACCCAACGAGGAGCAGAAGGAAATGACAAGTGGTTTTCAGCAAGGTATTTTCTGCAAGCACTGAAATAGTCGGTAACAGATAGTTTGATAGTAAGATAATTTGTAACGGACAAGTAACGGTAACGGTAAATAAAGTGCAGCAAGGTAGACCAATCCTTTTGCGGCAAAGGATAGGGCAAAACGGTCTCTTATATGAAGCAAAGCGTTCTTGAGGGTACACGGGGATTTCACCATATCACTTTCATCATGTTGGTTTGATTCTTGTTCGCTACTTTGATAATTTGATATGTGGGTGGAACGGTGCTTAGGTGCTGTTCTTACTTGAACAAACCTCCTACTTATGATTAACCCTCTCGCAAACATCCGCAACTACGAGAAAAGTATTAAGATAAAATCTAACCATAGCATTAAACTTTTGGATCCAAATCAGTACCTTACGAAGTAGCGCGTAAACTAGGGTTTAAGCTTCTGTCACTCTAGCAACCCATCATCCAATAACTACTCCACAATGCATTCCCTTAAGCCCAAATATGGTGAAGTGCCATGTAGTCGACATTCACATGACACCACTAAGGGAATCACAACATACATATCATCAAAATATCGAACACATATCAAGTTCACATGATTACTTGCAACATGACTTCTCCCGTGACCTCAAGAACAAAAGTAACTACTCACAAATAATATTCATGCTCAAGATCAGAGGGGTATTAAATAGCATAATGGATCTGAACATATAATCTTCCACCAAATAAACCATATAGTAATCAACTATAAGATGTAATCAACACTACTAGTCACCCACAGGTACCAATCTGAGGTTCCGGTACAAAGATTGAACACAAGAGATGAACTAGGGTTTGAGAGGAGATGGTGCTGTTGAAGATGTTGATGGAGATTGCCCTCCCCAAGATGAGAGGGTTGTTGGTGATGACGATGGCTTCAATTTCCCCCTCCGGGAGGGAAGTTCCTCCCGCGGAATCGCTCTTCCAGAGGGCAAAAGTGCTCCTGCCCAAGTTCCGCCTCGAGACGGTGGCGCTCCATCCCGAAAGTCCTCTCCTAATTTTTACTAGGTCAAAATCACCTATATACCAGAAGATGGGCACCGGAGGTGGGCTGGGCTGAGCACAACCCACCAGGGCGCGCCTGGGAGGCCTGGCGTGCCCTGGTGTCTTGTGCTCACCAGGTGGCCCCTCCGGTAATTATTTGCTCCAGTATTTTTTATATATCCCAAAATAATTCTCCGTAAATTTTCAGCTCATTTGAAGATGTGCAGAATAGGTATCTCTGACGTAGCTTTTTCAGGTCCAGAATTCCAGTTGCCGGTATTCTCCCTCCTTGTGTAAACCCTGCATATTATGAGAGAAAAGGCATTAGAATTACTCCATAAAGCATTATTATGCATAAAAACATTATAAATAACAGTAGGAAATCATGATGCAAAATGGACGTATCAAGGTGCACTAGTTTGACGAAGAGATGGTGATACAAGTGTAGTAATGATAGTAGATATTGATTTTTGTAATAGTAACAATAAAAAACAGCAAGGTACAAGTAACAAAAGTGAGCACAAACAGTATTGCAATGCTTGAAAATGAGGCCTAGGGTCCGTACTTTTGCTAGTGCAATCTCCCAACAGTGCTAATATAATTGGATCATATAACCATCCCTCAACGTGCGATGAGGAATCACTCCAAAGTTCCTATCTATGGGAGAACATAAGAATAAATTTTTTGTAGGGTACGAAACCACCTCAAAGTTATCCTTTCCGATCGATCTATCCAAGAGTTCGTACTAAAATAACACCAGGTTATCCTTTCCGATCGATCTATCTAAGAGTTCATACTAAAATAACACCATATGATACACATCAACCAACTCTAATGTCACCTAGATACTCCAATGTCACCATGAGTATCCGTGAGTTGATTATATGATATGCATCAAACAATTTCAGATTCATAATACTCAATCCAACACAAAGAACCTCAAAGAGTGCCCCAAGATTTCTACCAGAGAAACAAGGATGAAAACATGCATCAACCCCTATGCATAAATTACCCCAATGTCACCTCGGGAATCCGTGAGTTGAGTGCCAAAACATATATAGTGAATCAATATGATACCCCATTATCACCACGGGTATTCATAGCAAGACAAACATCAAGTGTTCTCAAATCCATGAAAGTATTCAATCCGATAATAACAAAATCTCAAAGGGAAAACTCAATTCATCACAACAAGATAGAGAGGGAGAAACACCATCTGATCCAACTATATTAACAAAGCTCGCGATACATCAAGATCGTGCCAAATCAAGAACACGGGAGAGGGAGAGATTAAACACATAGCTACTGGTACAAACCCTCGGCCCCGAGGGTGGACTACTCCCTCCTCATCATGGTGGCCATAGGGATGATGAAGATGGCCTCCGGTGATGATTTCCCCATCCAGCAGGGTGCCGGAACGGGCTCCCGATTGGTTTTTCATGGCTACAAAGGCTTGCGGCGGCGGAACTTCTGATCTAGGTTAACTTTCTGGAGTTTCTGAATATATATAGGATTTTTCAGCGTTGGAATCACGCGAAGATGGGCCTTAGGGGGCCCACCACCCACCAGGCTCGCATGGGGGGGTGTGGCCCACCCTGGTGTCTTGTGGGCAGCAGGGGGGCCCCTCTTGTGGTTCTTTGCTCCATTATTTCTCTTTTCTTCTGAAAAAATCTTTAAAAAGTTTCGTCCAATTCCGAGAACTTTTATTTCTGCACAAAAAAACAACACCACGGTAGTTCTGCTGAAAACAGCGCCAGTCCGGGTTAGTTCCATTCAAATCATACCAAAACCATATAAAATTATTGTAAACATGGCATGAATACTTCATAAATTATAGATACATTGGAGACGTATCAGCATCCCAAAGCTTAATTCCGGCTCGTCCACGAGTAGGTAAATGATAAAAGAAATAATTCATGAAGTGCAAATGCTAGCAAAGTGCATATGTTTGATCATTGATAATTTCAATCACTTTTCCTAGCATCATAGCAGCAACTCTTTCTCATAAAACTTCTCATGTTAAAGTAGCAACCAATTTACATGTTATGGTTCAAACGATGAATTCTCTTGAAACTTAACAACCTATGATATTAGTCACCAAACAATTGCAATTCAACTTATTCAACAAAGTCTAAGTGGGAGCTCCACATACTCAATCATCATATAGTCTTCTACGATTGCTATTACTCAAAGCATATTTTTAGAACAAATGGCATCCATCGAACACAGGGAAAGATAGGGGCTTAATGTTTCGCCTCCCATTTCATTTATCATAGAGATAATTATCAAAAATAATAAATCATGATCAAATATATTTGACTGGCCATATGTGCCTAGATCTTTCTCCACCACATGATGCTTGCCAACTAGAGAATAATTGAGGTTGAAATGAGAATGCATACTATTGACTCTTGCATAAAAGTAAATACTGAAAAGTAAAAGATAGGCCCTTCGCAGAGGGAAGCAGAGGTTGTCATGCGATTTTATTTTTGGATGCACAATCTCTTAATGCAAAGGAATGTCACATTATATTGCCCCTTATGATAACAAACTTTATTATGCAGTCCATCGCTTTTATTATTTTGCCATCACAAGTTTGTACAATGCTTATTTTCCCTTACAATAAAAGATCAAACATATTTAGGAGCAATTTTTATTGCTTTATGCACCGATGGCAACTTACTTGAGGGATCTTATTCAATCCATAGGTAGGTATGGTGGACACTCATGGCAAGAAACTGGGTTTAAGGGTTTTTGGATGCACAAGTAGTATCTATACTTAGTACGAATTTTTGGCTAGCAGAGGATCCTAAGCAAACACCACATGTTGGAGGATCCATGATAATATAACTTCTATGCAAATATACACAACCATAACTCATTACGTTGTCTTCCTTGTCCAACTTCAACTAATTTGCTCAAGTTTCAAAATAATTAATGGGTATTCACAATCATAGAAGATGTCCAAGAGAATATATTTGTATGTGAAAGTTCTCTTCCTTATACTAATCGTTCATGAATTGCTTGTATGACCAATATTGTAATTGTCAAGCTTCAAAAGATTTCACTTTCTAAACCCAATGTGAAGCTCCTACTAGGTATGATACAAGCATATTAAGCACATATAATTTCAACTTCATGATATTCAATTCATTCAATAATTTGCTCATAAGATATAAGTGAAGCACAAGAGTAAATGACAAGCTACTCCAAAAAGATATAAGTGAAGATCAAGCGAGTAGTTAAGTAAATGGGTAGCCATTTGAGGACTCTCTCTCATTTAAAAACTTTCAGATTAAGTATTTTATTAAAACAATAAGCAAAACAAAATAAAATGACATTCCAAGAATAGCACACATCATGTGAAGAAGCAAAAACTTAGGCTCAACCAAGCCTAACCGATAATTGTTAATGAAGAAAGGTGGGATGCCTATCGGGGCATCCCCAAGCTTAGATGCTTGAGACTTCTTAAAATATTGACTTGGCATGCCTTGGGCATCCCCAAGCTTGAGCTTTCGTGTCCCCTTAATTCCTTTTATATCACGGTTTCCCTAAATCTCAAAAACTTCATCCACACAAAACTCAACAAGAACTCGTGAGATAAGTTAGTATAAATCAATGCAATAACCTTATCATTCTCTATTGTAGAAAATCACTAAAATTATTATTTAACATTGCATACTAAATGCCTCTGCATATTTAATACTCCTATCCTCAAATAGAATCATTAAACAAGCAAACAATGCAAACATAACAGCAATCTGTCTAAACAGGACAGTCTGTAAAGAGTGCAATTATACTCATACTTCCCTAACTCCAAAAACTCTGAAACATTACCACACTGTAGAAAATTTATCATATATTATTGTGAAAAAAATTTCAACATTTTATCACATTCTGACTTTTCTGGAGAATTCACGCATTAGCGTGCAACTTTCTGTTTTCAAACAGCCACATATAGACTTGCAAAATAAGCATGGTAAAGGCTATACTTGACATTTTTATTGAAATAAAAGATGAAAAACATTATCTAAATAAAATAAATCAAATCCTAACAAAATAAAATGATGCTCCAAGCAAAACACATATCATGTGACAAATGAAAATGTAGCTCCAAGTGAGGTTACCGATAATGTTGAAGACGAAAGAGGGGATGCCTTCCGGGGCATCCCCAAGCTTAGTTGCATGGATCTTCCTTGAATATTATCTTGGGGTGCCTTGTGAATCCCCAATCTTAGGGTCTTTTCACTCCTTATTCTCCTCATATTGATATCTTTCCCAAAACTTGAAAACTTCAATCACACAAAACTTAACGGAACTTCGTGAGATGGGTTAGTATGATAAAGACAAATCATTCACTTTGGTACTGTCAAGATAAGATTCATAATTGTTCTCACACAATTCCTACTGTAACCTACAATTTCTACAACATATATTGACCAATATAAGCCATAGAAACTATAAAACAAGCAAACTATGCATTGAAAATAGAATCTGTCAAAAACAGAACAGTACGTAAAGATCTGAATTATGGTCATACTTATGTAACTCCAAAAATTCTGAAAAATTAGGAAAATGTAGAAAATTTGTATACCCATAAATTGTAAAGAAATTCAGAATTTTTTGATGCCCCAGTGATTTTTAACAATTCTGTTACTGGGCTCAAAAGTTTCTGCTTTTGCACAGAATCAAGTCAACTATCATCCACACTATCCCAAAGGCTTTACTTGGCACTTTATTGAAACAAAAGCTATAAAACATGATTACTACAGTAGCTTAATCATGTTAACACATAAAAAAAGTAGGGGTAAATATTGGGTTGTCTTACAACAAGCGCTTTTCTTTGATGCCTTTTTAGCTAGGCATGATGATTTCAATGATGCTCGCATGAAAGTAAATAATTGAAACATAATAGGAGCATCATGAAGCATATGACTAGCAAATTTAAGCCTAACCCACTTCCTATGCATAGGGATTTTGTGAGCAAACAACTTATGATAGGAAGTGGGTTAGGCTTAAATGTGCTTGTCATGTGATTCATGATGCTCTCTTTGTGTTTCAATTCCTTACTTTTTTGTGAGCATCATTGAAATCATCATGCCTAGCTTAAAAGGCATAAAAGAAAAGCGCTTGTTGGGAGACAACCCAATACTTATACCTACTGTTTTTGTGTGTTCACATGATTAGGATACTGTAGTAATCATGTTTTATAGGTTTTGTTTCAATAAAGTACCAAGTAAAGCCTTTGGGACAGTGTGGATGATAGTTGACTTGATTTTGTGCAAAAACAGAAACTTCTGCGTCCAGTGCAGAAATTCCTATCTTTTACTGGAAAGTGTAAAAATCCTGAATTTTTTACAGTTTATGGGTATACAAATTTTCTACGTTTTTCTAATTTTCAAGAATTTTTGGAGTTACAAAAGTATGACCTTAATTCAGATCTTTACATACTGTTCTGTTTTTGACAGATTCTGTTTGCAATGCATAGTTTGCTTGTTTTATGGTTTCTATGGCTTATATTGCTTAATATAAATTGTGGAAATTGTAGGGTCAAGTAGGCATTGTGTGATAACAATTATGAATCTTATCTTGACAGTACCAAAGTGAATGATTTGTCTTTATCATACTAACCCATCTCACGAAGTTCCGTTAAGTTTTGTGTGATTGAAGTTTTCAAGTTTTGGGTGAGATATCTATATGAGGAGAATAAGGAGTGAAAAGAACCTAAGCTTGGGGATGCCCAAAGCACCCCAAGGTAATATTCAAGGAATATACAAGCAACTAAGCTTGGGGATGCCCCGGAAGGCATCCCCTCTTTCGTCTTCAACATTATCGGTAACCTCACTTGGAGCTATATTTTCATTCGTCACATGATATGAGTTTTGCTTGGAGAGTCATTTTATTTTATTAGGATTTTCTTGCTGTTATTTAGAACAATGTTTTGAATCTCTTACTTCAATAAAAGTGGCAAGGATAGCCTTCACCATGCTTATTTTGCAAGTATATGAGTTGCTATTTCAAAACAGAAAGTTTATCGCTGTTGCAAAAATTCTCTAGGAAAGTAAGAATGTGATAAAATATTGAAATGTTTTTCAAAATAAGCTATGATAAATTTTCTACAGTGTGGTAAATTTTCAGAATTTTTGGAGTTAGGGAAGTATGAGTGTAATTGCACTCTTTACAGACTGTCCTGTTTAGACAGATTGCTGTTATGTTTGCATTGTTTGCATATGTTTGCTTGTTTAATGATTCTATTTGAGGATAGGAGTATTAAATATGCATAGGCATTTAGTATGCAATGTTAAATAATAATTTTAGTGATTTTATACAGTAGTGAATGATATGGTGTTGCATTGATTCATACTAACTTTTCTCACGAGTTCTTGTTGAGTTTTGTGTGGATGAGGTTTCTAAGATTTAGGGAAACCGTGATATAAAAGGAATTAAGGAGACACAAAAGCTCAAGATTGGGGATGCCCAAGGCATCCCAAGATAACATTTCAAGAATTCTCAAACATCTAAGCTTGGGGATGCCCCGGTAGGCATCCCACCTTTCTTCATCAACAATTATCGGTTAGCCTCGATTGAGCCTAAGTTTTTGCTTCTTCACATGATGTGTTCTATTCTTGGAATGTCATTTTATTTTGTTTAGCTTGCTGTTTTAATAAGACACTTAGATCTGAAAGTTTTTAAATAAAAGAGAGTCCTCAAATAACTACCCATTTACATAACTACTCGCTTGATCTTCACTTATATCTTTTTGGAGTAGTTTGTCATTTACTCTTGTGCTTCACTTATATCCTATGAGTAAATTGTTGAATGAATTTAATATCATGAAGTTGAAATTATATGTTCATATCATGCCTAGTAGTAGCTTCACATTGGGTTTAGAAAGTGAAATCTTTTGAAGCTTGACAATCACAATATTGGTCATACAAGCAATTCATGAATTATTAGTATAAGGAAGAGAACTTTCACATACAAATATATTATCTTGGACATCTTATATGATTGTGACTACCCATTAATTATTTTCAAACTTGAGAAAATTAGTTGAAGTTGGACAAGAAAGACAACGTAATGAGTTATGGTTGTGTATATTTGCATAGAAGTTATATTGTTATGGATCCTCCAACATGTGGTGTTTGCCTAGGATCTTTTGCTAGCCAAAAATTCGTACTAAGTAGAGATACTACTTGTGCATCCAAAAACCCTTAAACCCAGTTTCTTGCCATGAGTGTCCACCATACGTACCTATGGATTGAATAAGATCCTTCAAGTAAGTTTTCATCGGTGCATAAAGCAATAAAAATTGCTCCTAAATATGTTTGATCTTTTATTGTAAGGGAAAATTGAGCGTTGTACGAACTTGTGATGGCAAAGTAATAAAAGCGATGGACTGCATAATAAAGGTTGCTATCATAAGGGGCAATATAATGTGACATTCCTTTGCATTAAGAGTTTGGGCATCCAAAAATAAAAAGCGCATGACAACCCCTGCTTCCCTCTGCGAAGGGCCTATCTTTTACTTTTCAGTATTTACTTTTATGCAAGAGTCAATAGTATGCATTCTCATTTCAACCTCAATTATTCTCTAGTTGGCAAGCATCATGTGGTAGGGAAAGATCTAGGCACATATGGCCAGTCAAATATATTTTATCATGATTTATTATTGTTGACAATTATCTCTATGATAAATGAGTTGGGAGGTGAAACATTAAGCCCCTATCTTTCTCTGTGTTCGATGGATGCCATTTGTTCTAAAAATATGCTTTGAGTACTAGCAATCATAGAAGACTATATGATGATTGAGTATGTGGAGCTCTTTGAGGGAGTTACGGACTAAGGGGTCCTCGGGGCACCGGTCAAATGGACATGGGCCGGACTGGTGAAGCTGCACAATGATGGAAGATCTATGAAGCCGTGGTGTGTCCTCCAAGTCAAGGAGGAAAGGATCTCTTTCCCTCCTGTTGTAATCTATCTCCGGTAACCCTAGCCCTATCGGTGTCTATATAAACCGAGGGTTGTAGTCATTAGGGTTAGAGCTTTATTCACCACCTCATCGCCCTATCGTCGAGGTAGATCTACTCTGTAATCCATACAATACATCCAATATAATCAAGCAGGACGTAGGGTTTTACCTTTTCGAAAGGGCCCGAACCTGGGTAAACACTGTGTTCGTCGTCCCTTGTTCCCCATCGATCCTAGATCCATAGTTCGGGACCCCCGACCCTGAGGTCTGCCGGTTTTGACACCGACATTGGTGCTTTCATTGAGAGTTCCGCTGTTGGATCGCAAGAAGGATCGATGGCTCGCCTGATCATAGGAGAAGGCATCGGATCCGGGGACTTCTTCGTCCCCGGTCAACTCTTCGCATTCGGCAACATCGTGCTGCACGCCGACCCAACTGGTCGTTTGGATCAGATCGATAATTTCACTCCTGAACACCGAATTCGATTATGTAATCTAGAATATGTTGCGGACATGCGGGGCGATCTGGTCTTCGCCGGATTCGCTCCCCCCTTCCGCACCCTCGCAGGCTTCGCCGTGCCCACTCCGGAACCCCCCTCCGATCCAATCTACAGATCAGCCTCCGCCCTTCGAACAGCTTTGAGCTAGGAGGGCTCCGCTTCAAGCGGGGGCCAGACTCTACCTTCGGCCGGATCCATCGTGTCTCCGGAGGGCCTGCCCTCGGCCTTCGAGGCAGAATTGGGAGGTAGAAGCCAAGAGTCAATCTCGGCCGAACCTTTCCCTCACAACGCTCCTTTGGCCTCGAGTCCTCACAACGAAGCGACAGCCAATGGCCAGGGGTCACCCCCGGCCCGAAACAGCTCGATCTCAAACCTAGACGAGGAGACTACACACAAATACCAAGGCCCGTCCTTGATTCCCAGTGACAGTCCGGACCCCTTCAAGGATCCGGCACCGCACCCCGAGCTCAACTCGGCTTGTGGAAATGAAGGACCGGCTAGGGTGCTTACTGCCCCCCACCCTGCCTCAGCGGAATCTGGCCTAGAGCCCTCGAATCTAGCAACCCTCGCTATGTTAAACAAGGCGCTAGACCGAATCCAGAAAATGACCATCCAGGAGGACCAGCCCTCCACCCGCAGTCATCAACCCTTCGAGGCGTACCACAGGGAATTTTACATCCCACCCACCACCCACTTGGTAGCCACTGTCGATGATTTAACCGATATGCTAGATTATAATTTGGAAAACTACGAATACATGAATGAGGATGGCGGAGCCACGGCTAACACCGATATCCCCCCTCCCGTCACCGGCCACTGGACAGCCACGTCCACCTACGATATTTACATGGTGGACACCCCTAAAGAAGGCGATGGCACTCCCAATCAGGACAGAGACAAGCCCGGAGATGAGCCGCCCAAACGCCAAAGACAGCGCCGCCGATCAAAGCCACATCGAGGCCACGCGAGCAACATGGACTCCACGGAGAACGGCACCGTGAATAATACAGATGACCCCGCCGGAGCCACAACCAACGAACATCATCAGGATGACCTCACGGGGCGGGAGCACCCATTCAACCCAGAAAACCCCGATGACTCCGAAGATAGCAATTACCTCCCACTCTCTGAAGAGGAGGCCAGCCTTGGGGATGATGATTTCATCGTCCCTGAAGACCCGCTGGAGCAGGAACGGTTTAAGCGGAGGCTTCTAGCCACCGCCCGCAGCCTGAAGAAACAAAAGCGCAAAATCAAGGCCAAATAGGACACCCTCAATGATCGATGGACCAAAGTCCTAGCCGCCGAAGAAGGGTACGGCCCTGAACAGCCAGTCAAAAGCTATCCCAAGCGAAAATTGCTATCGCAGTTCGACGACGAGGCCGCAGAGCCACTCCGTCCGACATACACATGTGCCGAACAGCCGGACCGCCCGTCTAGAGGGCGGGACAGAGAAGTTGACGAGGCTGAACACCCCGCCGCACCACCTCACCGTCATGGCAAAGATCAAGTCCGGCCGGCCCACAAATACGACCTCCGCCATGATCTAGAAGCTCGAGGAGGCCGTACCAGGTCCATCTACGGACCCAGAGAAGATCCGCCCACTTACCAGGAAGGATATTACGATCGGCTCAACTGAGACGATAGAATCCGGGAGCAGCAGCGGATGCGAAGGGCCGAAGACCTCCGATGAGATGTAGCCCGAGTCCGGGGCGCCGCACACCCCCTGTGCTTCACAGAGAGGGTAATGCAACACCAATTCCCGGAAGGCTTCAAGCCTATGAACATTGAATCATACAACGGAACCATGGATCCGGCCGTATGGATAGAGGATTTCCTCCTCCACATTCACATGGCCCGGGGAGATGACCTCCACGCCATTAAATATTTGCCACTAAAGCTTAAAGGTCCAGCGCGACACTGGTTGAACAGCCTTCCCGAAGACTCTATAGGTTGCTGGGAAGAGCTTAAGGACGCTTTTCGAGTGAACTTCCAGGGCACCTATGTCCGGCCTCTGGACGATGACGACCTAAATCGCATCACACAACAGCCCGAAGAATCTGCCCGACAGTTCTGGAATCGATTCCTGACTAAGAAAAACCAGATTGTCGACTGTCCGGATGCCGAAGCCTTGGCCACCTTTAAGCATAGTGTCAGGGACGAATGGCTCATAAGGCAGCTCGGCCAGGACAAACCAAGAACCATGGCAGCCCTTACCTCTCTCATGACCCGCTTTTGCGTGGGTGAAGACAGTTGGCTCGCTCGTAAGAACACCAATCCCGACACACCCGGTACCTCCGCGGTTCGGGACGGAAATGGAAAGCCGCGACGTAGTAGGAGTAAACGTCACCACAACGACGGTGAAGGTGAGGATACGGCAGTAAATGCCGGATTCTGAAATCCAAAGTCCGGACCACGAAAGAAGGCCCCTAAAGGCAACAGCGATGGCCCGTCCAGACTAGACACAATCCTCGATAGGCCCTGCCAGACACACGGCACGTCAGAAAAACCCGCCAACCACTCCAACCGTAACTGTTGGGTGATCAAACAAGCCGGCAAGCTCACAGCCGAAGACTCGGGCAAAAGCCCACGTAGCGAGGACGATGATGAGCCCCACAGAACAAATAGTGGAGGCCAGAAACCCTTCCCTTCTGAGGTTAAGACGATAAACATGATCTATGCAACCCGCATACCAAAGAAGGAGAGGAGGCGAGCCCTGCGAGACGTATATGCCGTTGAGCCAGTAGCGCAAAAATTCAATCCATGGTCAGCCTGCCCGATCACTTTTGATCGCAGGGACCACCCGACCAGCAAACGCCATGGAGGGTCCGCAGCCTTGGTGCTCGACCCCATTATTGATGGATTCCACCTCACTAGAGTCCTAATGGACGGGGGCAGTAGCCTTAACTTGCTATATGAAGACACAGTGAGGAAGATGGGGATCGACCCGTTAAGGATCAAACCTAGTAACACCACCTTCAAGGGGGTCATTCCGGGAGTGGAGGCCCGCTGCACAGGCACTGTGACGCTTGAAGTAGTGTTCGGCTCTCCGGATAACTTCCGAAGCGAGGACATGATCTTCGACATTACACCTTTTCGCAGCGGCTATCACGCCCTCCTCGGCCGCACAACGTTCGCCAAATTCAATGCCGTCCCGCATTATGTGTACCTCAAACTAAAGATGCCCGGCCCCTCGGGCGTCATAACCATCAACGGCAACATGGAACACTCACTTTGAACCGAAGAGCACACTGCGGCCTTAGCGGCTGAAGACCAATTTGGCCCGTATAGGTCCCGAGGCTGACCCACCGTACAGGCCGGCAACAACAGTAAACGGATCCGAACCCGCTCCCCGTCATGGGAACCTACATGCGTTCGCCGCAAATAGGGATACGCGCCCCACGGCACGCCCACATTCTTCGCGCTCCACGTGCCTCATCGGCACAATTTCGCACTTAAAATACCATGGGCAGCCGTGAGGCATACATCAATAAACCCAAAGTATATGTTCGGCTAGCCCGAACTCCGGAGTAACTTTGTCTTCGGACGACACGGGGGCCAATTACTGACCCCCCCAAGCATAAAGCTTCATCAGCAGGATCCTCACCCCTCAAGGTTCCATGGAAGGTCCCAACCCACAGCTCCCAGAAGCAAAGGCGCAGACATGCAGCAGGGCACAGTGAAGGCTTCGACTCACGCATCAAGGCCCTGCATGAACCTTTACTCTGTAAAACTCTTTTATTTTTTATAACACCTTGGCAGTTCGAATTGTACGGTTAGATGTCGTGAGCTTACGAGAAATAATTAAAACGCCCTTCATGGTGTTCAGATACCCGCATCTTGCGATTGTCTATTTTATTCCTGATTCTCCACTCGCTCTTCGAATAGCCCAGCATGAAAACATATTCGTTCAACCAACCAAAAGTTCGATTTACACATCAGCTCCATATCTTAAAGTCCGGCACCGCCTTCCGCTGGGTGTTCGGCGTCTCGGATATTGCATTATATGCATCAATTCTGAACTATGTCTTGGGTCAATAGTTGGGTTGCTCGGCTCCTGTGCTTGCCCCTTATGTTCCGCATGTTCGGCTAAGAGGGCAAAGGGAGAACCCCTGTGATTGTACTTCTGGCTTGCCCGATCAAGTACCTCAGGAGGAGAAAGCCGAAAACTGACCATCATAGTAAGCGAGAACTGGTTAGCGATCTGACGACGAGGTTTGATTCCAAAAATCGTTGGCGATTTCGCCGTGTCACACGAAGGTTTCGTCTTAACACAAAACATGTGATCAGAAGGGGCAGGCATTAACCCCCAAGTACATCACAATACACTGGGGGCTAGTCCTTAGCCCCCACAGTCAAGCTCCTAAGGCTAAGTGAAAGCAATAAAATCGAATAGTCCGATTGCCTGGTTTTGTTCATGCACTACCGCCTCCGGGTACCAAGACGTTGGCTAAGGGTAATAATAAGAAAACGAAACACCCCTTGTGATATTCACCTGGGGGCTGAAGCCGACGACTGGTAGCTTTCAAAATAAATATACGGCTGCACAAGAGTCAAAATTAAATCACGACACTATAAAATAAGTCAGGCGGGCGCATAATAAAGCATAAGGTCCACTTGGTACAAACTTAATACAATTACTCAAGCATTACATCTTTTGAGCACTGGCCCTCTATCGCCCACGCTCCGTTCATCACCTGCGCAAAGTATTGCTCAGGGCGGCGATGCTCCTTCCCCTTGGGCGGAGGACCAATGGCCATATCCATTGGATTGATCTTCGGCCAATGCACCATGGTCTTCGCAAACGCAAGCCTCGCCCCCTCAAGGCACACTGAGCGCTTCATGGCGTCAATCTGGAGTGGCGCCTCCCGCAGCTTCTGCACAAGGCTGAAGTATGTGTCCGGAATGGGCTCGGCAGGCCACAGACTGACACAGAGGTCCTTCACGGCCAGCTCAGACATCCGGTGCATCTCCATCAGCTGCTTCATTTGATCACTAAGAAGGGGAGGACGCCCGGAATCCGGAAACTGCGACCAGAAGAGCCGCTGTGTGGAGTTCTCCTCAAGAGTCGCGTAGTGCCTCGCTGCGGCCGCCACATTCTTCGGAAGATCGGCGAAGACGCCTGCGGAGCGCGAGACCCGCGTCAGCAGGGCGAACCTATTGCCTCCGAACACACTCTGCAGTAAGTATTTCTTACCATTTGCAATTTGCCCGACTTGGCAGAGCTCTTCCCGGACACCTCGCGCATCGGTCCTTGCCTCCTGGAGCTCCTTCTCCGCCTTGGATAGCCGAGAGGATCGCTCATCCTGCTCCTTCTCAAGGGCCTCCAGCTTCTTGGCGGCATCCTGGAGCTCCACTTGGACTTCGGTTACCCGAGCCTCGTGCTGCTCAGCAGCAAGCTTGGCCTTCTCAAGCTCGGCCACCGCCTCGTCAGCAGCCATTTTCTTTGCGGCAACCTCTGCCTCGGCTTTCTTCAAGGCCTCTTTCAAGCCCTCGACTTCGGCGGCGACAGCTACAATAGACGCATATTGAAGGATTAGCATACAGTCCGGATCGTCAATATCCGGCATCAAACAAATACTCATCTTATCAAAGGGCTTACCTTGCGCCTCGTCAAGCCGTTTGTTGACAAGGTCAAGCTCTTTATCGGAAAGCTTGAGCTTCTGATCCATCTCCTCCAGCGCCGCGGCATTAGCAGCTGCAGCCACGGAGGATGCCTGCATCAGCAAAGGAAATGTCGACATTATTAATCGGCCTACCAAATTTCATCCTCTGCAGGCTTCTCCAAAGTCCTCGCAGAGTCTCGGGGGCTGCTATGTACACGGCCTACCTAAAACTAAAGATTACAAACAATTCGTGAGAAAGGAGCATTACTTGACCTACCCCAAAGCCTATCAGAAGGCCTTGGACGGCGTCGTTCAGTCCGGATTGGACGGACCGAACACCTTGCATGACCGCACTCATAAGAGTGCGGTGCCCGTCAACGATGACGGAATTGTTCACCAATTCCTCTAGCACGTCCGGCCAGCCAGCCGCCGCCTGTTCGAAGGTGTTCGGCGCTGGCGTTGGCTCCCCGGCCCCTGCTCCACTGGAAGGAGGAACTTGTGCTGTTGAGGGCCTTGGGGGCTCGGGAACGGACAGCTGATGGGGTCCGGATAGTCCGGACCCCTTTCCTGCATCAGCCAGGAGGGACGCCCCCTCCTGGTCTTCGATGACCGAGGTGTTAACCTCGGCCATTACAATGTCGACCTCCCCCTCTGTGTTCGGAGGAGGAGGGGTCTTTCATGACAGCACCTCCCCAATCTCTTCGGGAGGTGCGGAACGTGACGCAGAACCGCTGTCTGCTAATTCGACGGGCGGAGACGTCCCCTCCGAGGTTTGCTCGGCGGGGTGGCCGCACTGCGGGCTGTACCACCAAAAAACAATCAATCTACGATCGACCAGGGATTACTGCAGAATAAATCAATGGAAAATGCTACTATGTGTACCTGGTTGCAGGGGACTTAACCCTGTGTCCCTTCTGCGGAATCTCCTCTGACACTTCGGACTCCTCGTCCCAGCTGTCAGGCAGGACCAGCTTGGGCCGGCACTGCCTCTTCAGGGCTTGAGGAGGCTGAACCTCTTCAGCGTCCTCGGACGCCGCCCTCTTTTTGGAGCACGAGGAGGCACTCTCCTCGTCCTCATCCTCGTCCCCATCCTGTACAGATGAAACCGCAGCGTCTCCGGGCCGGTTGCTCGGGCAAGCCCTACGGCGGAGGCCCCCTGGCCTCCAGTACCTCCTTCTTATTGCCCTTCTTGTCGGGCGCCTTATAAGGCGCCACGACCAGCAGCTATTCCAACTGCTCTGATCGAGGCTCTTCTAGCAGCGGCGCCGGGCTGCTGATCTTTACGGCCTTGGCAAGCCAGCCCTGCAAAATCCGCATAAAGGTTTAGGCTGAATCATGCGCGGTGTAAATATCCGAATACACATTGAATGCTACTCACCTCCTTTGAGGGGTTTGTGGCATCGAGGTCGATGTCCTTCCCCTCAATCGGCCACTCCTTTTGGGGCCTGAATAGCTGACCCCATATTTTATCATGGGTCGTGCCAAAGAGGTGTTGCACGGTGGCCGGATCCTCGGGCTCATGCTCCCACATTGGCTTGGCCCTCTCCTGGCAAGGGAGGAGCCGGCGGTGGAGCATGATCTGGACCACATCGACCAGCTTCGCGCCGGTCTCCAGTATGCTGACGACGTGCTTCTGCAACGCCTTGGTGTGGGCGACACACCCCCAGTCCGGGCTCTTGGTGGTCCACAAGGCCAGTCTGGTAGGGGGTCCAGGTCTGAATGCGAGAGCCCCCCAGGCGGCATCCCTTGGCTCGGTGATATAAAACCACTCCCTTTGCCACATTCTGACGGTGTCGACGAAGTGGCCATCCGGCCACTGGACCCACGTCAGCTTACTAATCATGGCCCCGCCACAGTCCGCATGTTCGCCGCCGACCACTTTGGGCTTGACATTGAACACCTTCACCATAGACCAAAGTGTGGATGTACTCGAAGGAGCGCTTCACAGAAGACAATGAAGGTCGAGATGTGGAGGAGGGAGTTGGGGGCTAGATCATGAAAATCTAGCCCATAAAAGAACATCAACCCCCTCACAAAGGGGTGCAGGGGAAATCCAAGCCCCCTAAGGAAATGGGGGAGGAATACGACCCTTTCACCCGGCTTGGGCGTGGGGATGATCTGACCCTCTTCGGGGGGCCGATGCGCAATGTTGGCCGACAAATAGCCGGCCTGCTTCAGCTTCATGATGTCACCTTCGGTGACGGTGGAGGCCTCCCACTTCCCGTTGGCGCCGGATCCGACCATAGGAGATGATACGTCTCCAACGTATCTATAATTTTTGATTGTTCCATGCTATTATATTATCTGTTTTAGATGTTTTATATGCATTAATATGCTATTTTATATTATTTTTGGGACTAACCTATTAACCTAGAGCCCAGTGCCAGTTTCTGTTTTTTCCTTGTTTTTGAGCCTCACAGAAAAGGAATACCAAACGGAATAAAACTTCACGATGATTTTTCTTGGACTAGAAGACACCCAGGGGACTTGGAGTCCAAGTCAAAAGAGCCACGAGGCGGCGACAAGGGTGGAGGGCGCGCCCTAGGGGGGGCGCCCCCTACCTTGTGGGCCCCTCGGTGACTTCCTGACCTAGGTCTTCCTCCTATATATTCACAAATATTCCAGAACCACCAGAGGCATCCACGAAAACACTTTTCCACCGCTGCAACCTTCTGTTCCCGTGAGATCCCATCTTGGGGCCTTTTCCGGCATCCTGCCGAAGGGGGAATCGATCACGGACGGCTTCTACATCAACTCCATTGCCCTTCTGATGATGTGTGAGTAGTTTAACTCAGACCTACGGGTCCATAGCTAGTAGCTAGATGGCTTCTTCTCTCTCTTTGATTCTCAATAGAACGTTCTCCTTGATGTTCTTGGAGATCTATCCGATGTAATCTTCTTTTACGGTGTGTTTGTTGAGATCCGATGAATTGTGGATTTATGATCAGCTTATCTATGAATATTATTTGAATCTTCTCTGAATTCTTTTATGCGTGATTTAATATCTTTGTATTTCTCTTTGAATTATCGGTTTGGTTTGGCCAACTAGATTGGTTTTTCTTGCAATGGGAGAGGTGCTTAGCTTTGGTTCAATCTTGCGTGATTTCACCCAGTGACAAAGTAGGGGTAGCGAGACACGTATTGCATTGTTGCCATCGAGGATAAAAAGATGGGTTTTCATCATATTGCTTGAGTTAATTCCTCTATATCATGTCATCTTACTTAAGGCGTTACTCCGTTCTTTATGAACTTAATACTCTAGATGCATGCTGGATATCGGTCGATGTGTGGAGTAATAGTAGTAGATGCAGGCAGGAGACGGTCTACTTGACACGGACGTGATGCCTATATGCATAATCATTGCCTTGGATATCGTCATAACTTTGCGCTTTTCTATCAATTGCTCGACAGTAATTTGTTCACCCACCGTATTATTTGCCTTCATGAGAGAAGCCTCTAGTGAAACCTATGGCCCCCGGGTCTATTTTCCATCATATTACTTTCCGATCTACTATTTTGCAATCTTTTATTTTCAGATCTATATACCAAAAAACCCAAAAATATTTTACCTTTTGTTTATCTATCTCTATCAGATCTCACCTTTGCAAGTGACCGTGAAGGGATTGACAACCCCTTTATCGCGTTGGGTGCAAGTGTTTGATTGTTTGTGCATGTGTTGGTGATTTGTGCGTTCTTCTCCTACTGGATTGATACCTTGGTTCTTAACTGAGGGAAATACTTACCTCTACTGTGCTACATCACCCTTTCCTCTTCAAGGGAAAAACCAACGCAAGCTCAAGAAGTAGCAGGAAGAATTTCTGGCGCCGTTGCCGGGGAGATCTACGCCAAGTCAAGACATACCAAGTACCCATCATAAACTCTCATCTCTTGCATTACATTATTCGCCATTTGCCTCTCATTTTCCTCTCCCCCACTTCTAAAACCATTTTTGAAAAGATTTGCCTTTTTATGCGCCCTCTTTTTCGTTTGCCTGTTTCTCGTTAGATCTCTTCTTTGCTTGTGTTACCATGTGCCTTCTATTTGCTTGCATATTTGCTTGCTAAAAATCTATTGATATGGATCCACTTAAAGTTTTCTACTTGGATCATCTTCGATCCATATGTGCTCGTGCTGAAACCCCAACTAGTTTGGTTGAGGGAAAATCTTTAGATGAGCATGCTCATTTTGTGCGTCACCGTTTGTCTGAAAAAGGGAGACTCTTATGGAATCAAATAAATTATTTGCTATGTTATGCTTGGAATCTTTGTGAACTTTGTGATTTTACTTGTTGCTCTAAGAACCCTAAAAAACACCTTCCCTACCTATGTGAGTTTAATGATAATGAAATTTTATCTTCTTATGAAAAGGGTGTTTACAGTTACTATGATATCGAACAAATTGAAGAATTTGTTGCTTTTAAGGGTGCTTATGAAGTTGCTTCTTTGATTGAAAAGTATGATATTACTCTCTACAAATCTGAAAATTTTGACATACTTAAATATTGCTATGAAAACTATGCTCATAATGTCTATGTCAAAGAATTTATTAAGAGAATGACCGTTGCTTTGGAAGAAAATAATGATATGCATGAATCTATAGATAATTATGATTTCGATGATTTGATTGAAATATCCCTTTATGAACATGATGCTTGCTATTCTTATGGCCATGATGCCAATATTTATGGAGATGAATTTGCTATAGTTCCTTATGTTAAACATGAGATTATTGCTATTGCACCCATACTTGATAGTTCCTTGAATCAAAAGCATGATTGTAATGATGTTATTATAAATTCTATTAATGTTAATTGTGCTAATAATATGCAAAACCCCAAGCTTGGGGATGCTAGTTTTGCTATGTCCGCTACTTATTGCAATGATCATGATTGGGGTGATAATGCTTCTTATGATCTTGAAAATTTATTTAAGCCTCATGATGAATTTGGTTGCTATAATATTGAAAGTGGGTTTGGAAGAGTGTCAACTCTAGGATATAATGATCCCACTACTTTGGAGTATGATCAATCTTATGAAATTTTTGATAAAAGTGGGTTTGGAGAGGTCATGACTTTATTTGATGATAATCCCACTATTTTGGAAGAGTGTCAACTTTGCATGCATGTGGATCATGTTGAGAATATTTTATGTGATTGTTATATTGTTGAATTTGAGTATGATCCCACATGTAATTATTATGAGAGAGGAAAATATTGTGGTAGAAACTTTCATGTTACTAAATTACCTCTCGTTATGTTGAGATTGCTATTGTTTCTTTCTTTTTCCTTGCATATGCTAGTTTTTGCTTGTCTTGATAATTTGTTTTCTTATAAAATGCCTATGCATAGGAAGTATGTTAGACTTAAACTTGTTTTTCACATGCTACATGATGCTCTTTTCGTGTTTCAATTGCTATCTTTCATGTGAGTATCATCAAAATTATCAACGCCTAGCTAAAAGGCTTTAAAGAAAGGCGCTTGTTGGGAGACAACCCAATATTTTTATTTTCTGTTTTTTGAATAAATTTTTCATCTAGCCTCTGGTTAGATGTGTTTTTATGTTTTAATTAGTGTTTGTGCCAAGTAAGACCTTTGGGATAGCTTACGGTGATAGTTGATTTGATCTTGCTGAAAAACAGAAACTTTTGCGTCCAGTAACAGAATTTTAATAATTCACTGGAGCGTGGAAAAACCCTGAATTTTGTACACAGTATTGATATAAAAATTGCCTCTGTTGTCCTAATTTTTCAGAATTTTTGGAGTTACAAAAGTATTAGAACAATTCAGATCTTCGCAGACTGTTCTGTTTTTGACAGATTCTGTTTTCTTTGTGTTGTTTGCTTATTTTGATGAATCTATGGGGAGTTAAATGTATATAACCCCCTAAACTTTCAGATTTCAGCCACATCACCCCCTGAACTCCAAAATGGCTTACTTAATCCCCTCAACTTTCAAAAACCAGACAAATCACCCCCTAGCCCTCTGGTAAGTGGTTTTCAGAGTGGTTTGGCCTATGTGGGACGAGGCGTGCCAGCCATCTCAGCCAAAAACATCCACGTACATGTTGATCATGTTCGGTGCTAACGCTCGCATTGTGATGACATATAAGATGGAGAACATGTGCCCGGAGCCGTTGGTCCTCGTCATCCCAACGCACGTGCGCAGTAGCAATCCATACCTCTGCATTCCACACGGCGTTCTTGCTACCAGCACAGCTCACTGCAGCAGCGGCTTCCAGGTGCTGTCTTCGTCTCTCAGTCTGGTGCGTCGTTCTCGATGGCTTCCCTACCTCCTCGGTCCAGCCTGCAGGACGCCTTCACCGTGCCAGTTTCAGCGCTACACCGGAAGTTTGACACGTCGAGGAGGCCATCGCATACGATGGTCAGCGCTACCGAGGCAACATGCTCAACGTGAAGACCATGCACGGCCAATGGAATGGTGTGGTGGCGGATGGGCTCCTCGAAAGCGCCGCGCGGTGGTCATAACCACCCCGTCCTTCCAAAGGTCACCATGAGTTCCACGGCCACTCCGGCTTGGCGAGGCTGGCGCTCTTCCGGGCAAGGTCGCTTTTCACATCGTGGATGCGTCCTAGGGGATCGGTGTCGCCAATGCTGGGTTGTTGGACCATGGTGTCCATCTCCTCGGGCGCGTCAAGATTTGCGGCTACGGTAGCGCTACACCGGAACACACACGCTAGGGGGGCTCTGGATGTGTCACATACTCACATGAGCAAACAGGAGCGGATAAAGCCGTGAGCTCACTAGTGTCAGTCCCGCCACAGAACGAGATCACGAATCAGCAAGGTGACGGGGCGACGTTGGGCAGGCGGAAGGAGAGCCTTCGTGGCTCCAAATCTTGGTCAGGAGGATAATGGCCAGGAGGTGCCGCGGGAGCGCCAGCCGGAGACGAGAAAGATGACGTCACCGACCCAAATCACCGCACCAAATCAAGAAAATGGAGGACCAGCAATGGCTAGGAGGTACTGCATGAGCGCTCGCACGGAGGGAAGAACCTTCTCAATTGTTTCCTACCTTTTCTATGTACCTCGGCCAAGCACTGCTGACAAAACAACCTCCAGGTTGGCAAAACCAGTGTCCCAAACCACTTACCAAGGGCTAGGGGGTGATTTGTCTGGTTTTTGAAAGTTAAGGGGATTAAGTAAGCCATTTTGGAGTTCAGGGGGTGACGTGGACGAAACCTGAAAGTTTAGGGGGGTATATATATTTAACTCATCTATGGGTAGTATCGGGGGGGGTATGAACCATGGAGAAGTTGGAATACAGTAGATATTACACCAATATAAATAAAGAATGAGTTCACAATAGTACCAAAAGTGGTGATTTTATTTTCTTGTACTAACAGATCTCACGAGTTTTCTGTTGAGTTTTGTGTTGTGAAGTTTTCAAGTTTTGGGTAAAGATTTGATGGACTATGGAATAAGGAGTGGCATGAGCCTAAGCTTGGGGATGCCCAAGGCACCCCAAGGTAATATTCAAGGACAACCAAGAGCCTAAGCTTGGTGATGCCCCGGAAGGCATCCCCTATTTCGTCTTCGTCTATCGGTAAATTTACTTGAGGCTATATTTTTATTCACCACATGATATGTGTTTTGCTTGGAGCGTCTTGTATGATATGAGTCTTTGCTTTTTAGTTTGCCACAATCATCCTTGCTGTACACACCTTTTGAGAGGGACACGCATGAATCGTGATTTATTAGAATACTCTATGTGCTTCACTTATATCTTTTGAGCTAGGCAATTTTGCTCTAGTGCTTCACTTATATCTTTTTAGAGCACGGTGGTGGTTTTATTTTATAGAAATTGTTGAACTCTCATGCTTCACTTATATTATTTTGAGAGTCTTTCTAAACAGCATGGTAATTTGCTTTGGTTATAAATTTCTAATATGATAGGCATCCAAGAGGGATATAATAAAAACTTTCATATAAAGTGCATTGAATACTATGTGAAGTTTGATTCCTTATGATTGTTTTGAGATATAAAGATGGTGATATTAGAGTCATGCTAGTGAGTAATTGTGGATTGTAGAAATACTTGTGTTAAAGTTTGTGATTCTCGTAGCATGCACGTATGGTGAACCGTTATGTAACGAAGTTGGAGCATGAGGTATTTATTGATTGTCTTCCTTATGAGTGGCGGTCGGGGACGAGTGATGGTCTTTTCCTACCAATCTATCCCGCTAGGAGCATGCGCATAGTACTTCATTTTGATGACTAATAGATTTTTGCAATAAGTATGTGAGTTCTTTATGACTAATGTTGAGTCCATGGATTATACGCACTCTCACCCTTCCACCTTTGCTAGCCTCTCTAGTACCGCGCAACTTTTGCCGGTGCCATACCTTTTACCTTCCTCAAAATAGCCACCATACCTACCTATTATGGCATTTCCATAGCCATTCCGAGATATATTGCCATGCAACTTTCCACCGTTCCGTTTTATTATGACACACTCCATCATTGTCATATTGCTTTGCATGATCATGTAGTTGACATAGTATTTATGGCAAAGCCACCGTTCATAATTTTTATACATGTCACTCTTGAGTCCTTGCACATACCGGTACACCGCCGGAGGCATTCATATAGAGTCATATTTTGTTCTAAGTATCGAGTTGTAATTCTTGAGTTATAAGTAAATAGAAGTGTGATGATCTTCATTATTAGAGCATTGTCCCATGTGAGAAAAAAATAAAAGAGGCCAATGAAGCCCACAAATAAAAAAAAGAGGCCAAAGAAGCCCACCAAAAAAATGAGAGAAAAGAGAGAAGGGGCAATGTTACTATCCTTTTTCCACACTTGTGCTTCAAAGTAGCACAAAGATCTTCATGATAGAGAGTCTCCTATGTTGTCACTTTCATATACTAGTGGGAAGTTTTCATTATAGAACTTGGCTTGTATATTCCAACGATGGGCTTCCTCAAATTGCCCTAGGTCTTCATGAGCAAGCAAGTTGGATGCACACCCACTTAGTTTCTTTTTGAGCTTTCATAAACTTATAGCTCTAGTGCATCTGTTACATGGCAATCCCTACTCACTCACATTGATATCTATTGATGGGCATCTCCATAGCCCGTCGATACGCCTAGTTGATGTGAGACTATCTCCTTCTTTTTTGTCTTCTCCACAACCATCATATTCCATTCCACCTATAGTGCTATGTCCATGGCTCACGCTCATGTATTGCGTGAAAGTTGAAAAGGTTTGAGAACATCAAAAGTATGAAACAATTGCTTGGCTTGTCATCGGGGTTGTGCATGATTTGAGTACTTTGTGTGACGAAGATGGAGCATAGCCAGACTATATGATTTTGTAGGGATAACTTTCTTTGGCCATGTTATTTTGAGAAGACATGATTGCTTTATTAGTATGCTTGAAGTATTATTGTTTTTATGTCAATATTAAACTTTTGTTTTGAATCTTATGGATCTGAATATTCATGCCACAATAAAGAAAATTACATGGATAAGTATGTTAGGTAGCATTCCACATCAAAAATTCTGTTTTTATCATTTACCTACTCGAGGACGAACAGGAATTAAGCTTGGGGATGCTTGATACGTCTCCAACGTATCTATAATTTTTTATTGTTCCATGCTATTATATTATCTGTTTTGGATGTTTTATCTGCATTAATATGCTATTTTATATTATTTTTGGGACTAACCTATTAACCTAAAGCTCAGTGCCAGTTTCTGTTTTTTCCTTGTTTTTGAGCCTCGTAGAAAAGGAATACCAAACGGAGTCCAAACGGAATAAAACTTCACGATGATTTTTCTTGGACCAGAAGACACCCAGGGGACTTGGAGTCCAAGTCAGAAGAGCCACGAGGCGGTGACAAGGGTGGAGGGCGCGCCCTATGGGAGGGGCGCCCCCTACCTTGTGGGCCCCTCGGTGACTTCCTGACCTAGGTCTTCCTCCTATATTTTCACAAATATTCCAGAACCACCAGAGGCATCCATGAAAACACTTTTCCACCGCTGCAACCTTCTGTTCCCGTGAGATCCCATCTTGGGGCCTTTTCCGGCATCCTGCCGGAGGGGGAATCGATCACGGAGGGCTTCTACATCAACTCCATTGCCCTTCCGATGATGCGTGAGTAGTTTACGTCAGACCTACGGGTCCATAGCTAGTAGCTAGATGGCTTCTTCTCTCCCTTTGATTCTCAATACAACGTTCTCCTTGATGTTCTTGGAGATCTATCCGATGTAATCTTCTTTTGCGATGTGTTTGTCGAGATCCGATGAATTGTGGATTTATGATCAGCTTATCTATGAATATTATTTGAATCTTCTCTTAATTCTTTTATGCATGATTTAATATCTTTGTATTTCTCTTCGAATTATCGGTTTGGTTTGGCCAACTAGATTGTTTTTCTTGCAATGGGAGAGGTGCTTAGCATTGGGTTCAATCTTGCATGATTTCACCCAGTGACAAAGTAGGGGTAGCGAGACACGTATTGCATTGTTGCCATCGAGGATAAAAAGATGGGGTTTTCATCATATTGCTTGAGTTAATTCCTCTACATCATGTCATCTTACTTAAGGCGTTACTCCGTTCTTTATGAACTTAATACTCTAGATGCATGCTGGATAGCGGTCGATGATTGGAGTAATAGTAGTAGATGCAGGCAGGAGTCGGTCTATTTGACACGGACGTGATGGCTATATGCATAATCATTACCTTGGATATCGTCATAACTTTGCGCTTTTCTATTAATTGCTCGACAGTAATTTGTTCACCCACCGTATTATTTGCCTTCATGAGAGAAGCCTCTAGTGAAACCTATGGCCCCCGGGTCTATTTTCCATCATATTACTTTCTGATCTACTATTTTGCAATCTTTTATTTTTAGATCTATATACCAAAAAACCCAAATCTATCAGATCTCACCTTTGCAAGTGACCGTGAAGGGATTGACAACCCCTTTATCGCGTTGGGTGCAAGTATTTGATTGTTTGTGCAGGTGTTGGTGATTTGTGCGTTCTTCTCCTACTGGATTGATACCTTGGTTCTTAACTAAGGGAAATACTTACCTCTACTGTGCTGCATCACCCTTTCCTCTTCAAGGAAAAAACCAACGCAAGCTCAAGAAGTAGCAGGAGACGGGGTGGGATTTGCTGTGAAAGCAGAGAACGGGGGCGCTGGAGCTCTGGAGATCTGCATGAGCGGAAGGTGGAAGAAGGTGTGGGGCGCTGACTGTTGTAGCTCCCCCCTTTATAGGCAGCTAATATGCCAAGAGTTCCTTTTTTCACGTTGTTGGCCTCTCCACTTCCCAATACGCTCGCAACGTTATATGCGGGGTGGGCAATCAAAATCATTCATCATATCCCTTGAAAGGCGGGGCACGATCCCCACCTTGATGAGACGTGTCAAACGTGGGTGGGCCTCGAGCCACGCTCCTAGAAATATTAACCGCTTGGCATTATGGCCGGACATGACTCTTCGTTGAAAGAGAAAAAGTTGTCAGATGAAGGCACTGTTTAGTCTTGAACGGTTTTTTGTTATTGCCTTCGTTGCTAAGTAAAAATACCGTTTCATATTCTGGACATCACTTGGCTCCGAATATGAACGAAGCACGTTGAAGAATTCTCCTCGCAAGTCGGATACTGTTGTGTAAGCAGATGCCAGATACAAACCTTGGCGTTGGAGGCAAGTTCGGGGGCTACTGAGGGAGTTACGGACTAAGGGGTCCTTGGGGCACCGGCCCAATGGACATGGGCCGGACTGGTGAAGCTGCACAACGATGGAAGATCTATGAAGCCGTGGTGTGTCCTCCAAGTCAAGGAGGATGGGATCTCTTTCCCTCATGTTGTAATCTATCTCCGGTAACCCTAGCCCTATCGGTGTCTATATAAACCGAGGGTTGTAGTCATTAGGGTTAGAGCTTTATTAACCACCTCATCGCCTTAGGGTTTAGCTCGTATTGATCTCGAGGTAGATCTACTATGTAATCCATACAATACATCCAATATAATCAAGCATGACATAGGGTTTTACCTCTTCGAGAGGGACCGAACCTGGGTAAACACTGTGTTCGTCGTCCCTTGTTCCCCATCGATCCTAGATCCACAGTTCGGGACCCCCTACCCCGCGGTCTGCCGATTTTGACACCGACACTCTTACTTAGACTTTGTTGAATAAGTTGAATTGCGATTGTTTGGTGACTAAGAATATAGGTTGTTGAGTTTCAAGAGAATTCATTGTTTGAACCTTAACATGTGAATTGGTTGCTACTTTAACATGAGAAGTTTTAGGAGAAAGAATTGTTGTTATGATGCTAGGAAAAGTGATTGAAATTATCATTAATCAAACTTATGCACTTTGCTAGCATTCACACTTCATAAATTATTTCTTTTATCATTTACCTACTCGAGGACGAGTAGGAATTAAGCTTCGGGATGCTGATATGTCTCCAATGTATCTATAATTTATGAAGTATTCATGCCATGTTTACAATAATTTTATATGGTTTTGGTATGATTTGGATGGAACTAACCCGGACTGACGCTGTTTTCAGCAGAACTACCGTGGTGTTGTTTTTTGTGCAGAAATAAAAGTTCTCCAAATGCAACGAAACTTTTTGACGATTTTTTTAGAACAAAAGCGGCACTAGAAGCTTCGTGGGAGGACCAGAAGGTGAAGGAGGTGGGCACAAGACACCTGGGCGCGCCCAGGTGGGTTGTGCTCACCTCGAGGCCCATCTTCGCGTGATTCCAACGTTGAAAAATCCTATAAATAGAGAAACCATCAGAAATAACCCTAGATCAGAAGTTTCGCCACCGCAGGCCTCTGTAGCCACGAAAAACCAATCTAGACCCCGTTCCGGCATCCTGCCGGAGGGGGGATCATCACCGAAGGCCATCTTCATCATCCCTATGGTCTCCATGATGAGGAGGGAGTAGTCCACCCTCGGGGCTGAGGGTTTGTACCAGTAGCTATGTGTTTAATCTCTCTCTCGTGTTCTTGAGATGGCACGATCTTGATGTATCGCGAGCTTTGTTAATATAGTTGGATCATATGGTGTTTCTCCCTCTCTATCTTGTTGTGATGAATTGAGTTTTCCCTTTGATATTTCGTTTTATCGGATTGAATACTTTTATGGATTTGAGAGCACTTGATATATGTCTTGCATATGAATACCCGTGGTGACAATGGGGTATTATATTGATTCACTTGATATATGTTTTGGCACTCAACTCGTGGATTCCTGAGGTGACATTGGGGTAATCTATGCATAGGGGTTGATGCACGTTTTTGTTCTTGTTTCTCTGGTAGAAATCTTGGGGCACTCTTTGAGGTTCTTTGTGTTGGATTGAGTATTATGAATCTGAAATTGTTTGATGCATATCGTATAATCAACTCACGGATACTCGCGGTGACATTGGAGTATCTAGGTGACATTATAGTTGGTTGATGTGTATCATATGGTGTTATTTTAGTACGAACTCTTGGTTAGATCGATCGGAATGAATAGCTTGGTGTTATTTTAGTACGAACTCTAGGAGAGATTGATCAGAAAGAATAGCTTTGAGGTGGTTTCGTACCCTACAAAAAATTTCTTCTTATGTTCTCCGCTAGATAAGAACTTTGGAGTGATTCTTCATCGCACGTTGAGGGGTGGTTATATGATCGAATTATATTAGCATTGTTGAGATATTGCACTAGCGAAAGTACGGTCCATAGGCTTGTTTTTCAAGCATTGCAATACCGTTTGTGCTCACTTTTGTTGCTTGTTACCTTGCTGTTTTTTTATTGTTACTATTACAAAAATCAATATCTACAATCATTACTACACTTGTATCACCATCTCTTCACCGAACTAGTGCACCTATACAATTTACCATTGTATTTGGTGTGTTGGGGACACAAGAGACTTTTTATTATTTGGTTGCAGGGTTGTTTAAGAGAGACCATCTTCATCCTACACCTCCCACGGATTGATAAACCTTAGGTCATCCACTTGAGGGAAATTTGCTACTGTCCTACAAAACTCTGCGCTTGGAGGCCCAACATGAGTCTACAAGAACAAGTTGTGTAGTAGACATCAATATACCTTCAAGCACTCACCTCCCCGGCAACGACGCCATAAAAGAGCTTGATGTCTACTACACAACTTGTTCTTGTAGACTCGTGTTGGGCCTCCAAGCGCAGAGTTTTGTAGGGCAGTAGAAATTTTCCCTCAAGTGGATGACCTAAGGTTTATCAATCTGTAGGAGGCGTAGGATGAAGATGGTCTCTCTCAAACAACCCTGCAACCAAATAACAAAGAGTCTCTTGTGTCCCCAACACACCAAATACAATGGTAAATTGTATAGGTGCACTAGTTTGACGAAGAGATGGTGATACAAGTGTAGTAATGATAGTAGATATTGATTTTTGTAATAGTAATAATAAAAAACAGCAAGGTAGCAAGTAACAAAAGTGAGCACAAACGGTATTGCAATGCTTGAAAATGAGGCCTAGGGTCCGTACTTTCGCTAGTGCAATCTCTCAACAATGCTAATATAATTGGATCATATAACCATCCCTCAACGTGCGATGAAGAATCACTCCAAAGTTCCTATCTAGCGGAGAACATAAGAAGAAATTGTTTGTAGGGTATGAAACCACCTCAAAGTTATCCTTTTCGATCGATCTATCCAAGAGTTTGTACTAAAATAACACTAAGTTATCTTTTCCGATCGATCTATCTAAGAGTTCATACTAAAATAACACCATATGATACACATCAACAAACTCTAATGTCACCTAGATACTCCAATGTCACCACGAGTATCCGTGAGTTGATTATACGATATGCATCAAACAATTTCAGACTCATAATACTCAATCCAACACAAAGAACCTCCAAGAGTGCCCCAAGATTTCTATCGGAAAAACAAGGACGAAAACATGCATCAACCCCTATGCATAGATTACCGCAATGTTACCTCGGAATTTGCGAGTTGAGTGCCAAAAAATATATCAAGTGAATCAATATGATACCCCATTGTCAACACGGGTATTCATAGCAAGACATACATCAAGTGTTCTCAAATCCATAAAAGTATTCAATCCTATAATAACGAAATATCAAAGGGAAAACTCAATTCATCACAACAAGATAGAGAGGGAGAAACACCATATGACCCAACTATATTAACAAAGCTCACGATACATCAAGATCGTGCCAAATCAAGAACATGAGAGAGAGAGATTAAACACATAGCTACTGGTACAAACCCTCAGCCCCGAGGGTGGACTACTCCCTCCTCATCATGGTGACCATAGGGATGATGAAGATGGCCTTCGGTGATGATTTCCCCCTCCGACAGGGTGCCGGAACGGGCTCCCGATTGGATTTTTGTGGCTACAAAGGCTTGCGGCGGTGGAACTTCTGATCTAGGTTAACTTTCAGGGGTTTCTGAATATATAGGATTTTTCAACGTTGGAATCACGCGAAGATGGGCCTCAAGGGGCCCACCACCCACCAGGGCGCGCCAGGGGGGTGGCGTGCCCTGGTGTCTTGTGGGCAGCAGGGGGCCCTCCTTTGGTGGTTCTTTGCTCCATTATTTCTCTTTTCTTCTGAAAAAATTGTCAAAAAGTTTCTTCCAATTCCGAGAAATTTTATTTCTGCACAAAAAACAACACCACGGTAGTTCTGCTGAAAACAGCGTCAGTCCGGGTTAGTTCCATTCAAATCATACCAAAACCATATAAAATTGTTGTAAACATGGAATGAATACTTCATAAATTATAGATACGTTGGAGACATATCAGCTTGCTGGACGGTGGTGGGTTGGATGAGATTCATCATGTAATCAAGTTAGTTTTGTTAGGGCTTGATCCCTAGTATCCACTATGTTCTGAGATTGATGTTGCTATGACTTTGGTATGCTTAATGCTTGTCACTAGGGCTCGAGTGCCATGATTTTAGATCTGAACCGTTTATGTTCTCACCATTATATCTATGTTCTTGATCCGATCTAGCAAGTTATATGCACCTATTATGAGTTATGATCCGCATACCCCAAGGTGACAATAATTGAGATTCTTTCCGGTGATTACCGTAATTTGAGGAGTTCATGTATTCACTATGTGTTAATGCTTTGTTCCGGTTCTCTATTAAAAGGAGGCCTTAATATCCCTTAGTTTCCTTATGGACCCCGCTGCCACGGGAAGGTAGGACAAAAGATGTCATGCAAATTCTTTTCCATAAGCATGTATGACTATTTACGGAATACATGCCTACATTATATTTAAGAACTGGAGCTAGTTTTGTGTCGCCCTAGGTTATGATTGTTATATGATGAATATTATCTAACGTTATCACCGATCTAATGCCTACGAGTTTTCCACATATTGTTCTTGCTAAGTTACTACTGTTGCTGATACTGTTAGAACTGCTACAAAATTATTGCTATCACTGTTACCTTTGCTACTACTGTTACCACTACTACCAAACTATCAAACTACTGTGCTACTGATCACTTTGCTGCAGATATTTAATCTCCAGGTGTGGTTGAATTGACAACTCAACTGCTAATACTTACAAATATTCTTTGGCTCCCCTTGTGTCAAATCTATAAATTTGGGTTGAATACTCTACCCTCGAAAACTGTTGCGATCCCCTATACTTGTGGGTTATCAGAGTCATAAACCCTCTTGTTGGTAAGTCAAAGGACAAGGTAATCATTGCATTCATGGACATTATCATATGTGCACTTCACTCTATGTCTATGAATATCCTTGTTGCTCCTTGTGGGACTAACCCATGTAGGTTGAAAGTGCTACAAATCCCAAGAAAAGCTCCCAACTCTTGATGGTCACCATCATCATTGAGCTTCCACAACTACAACAACTACATAAAGTCTTCAACGACAAAACTCAAGGTTAGTTCATCCCTCTTAGGGGGGATCTCACATCTAGGCGGATCTTTGCTCTAAGACTTGAGCTAAAGTAACTCTATTGATGTGAACTCATTAATTCTGTATGTAAAAATGGTAACCCATTTGTGCTTAAACGATGAGTATGACCTATGATCAAATGTTCTCATTTGTCTTCTAAGTCAAGATACTCACTGAGTAAGGAATAGTTATTCCTCACCCAGCCAGCCAGCCTGTGCACCCCCTCCCGAACCAGTTCGCACGCTTTCATTCTGGCCGACGTAAGAATCTTTGCATGCAAAAGTAATCTTACGGTGTGGAACGGACATACATCATAGGCATGCACGCACTTACCCTGCATGTCCGTAAATTTATGGCCAAAAGACTAGGTAAATTACCACTGTACTACAATTCTCTACCCGTGACTTTATGTCTCTCTATCATCGATCCTTTTTAGGTTTTCTAAGACATCGATCAATTTTTTGAACGGGCTCTACTGGATATTTCTATATAATCAATCAACTTTTTGGACAAAGGAAATATTGCAGTTAATTCCTTGGCAAGTAAGAAATTTAGAATCCAACACAAAAGAGATACACATCCTACTAATTCAGTTGCGAGTAGGAATTTGCCAGCGTAGGAAATTTGAGAGCAGACGTAAACAAGAGTATCACCAACACATGGTCCACCGATTGAATGTACTGTCAGCGTAGGAATTAAGATGTGTAACAATGGTCAAATGTATTAAATTACACGGCATATTCCAAATTCTTTTGTTGCATTATTTCCGTTAAACGATCCTGAAGGTCATCTCGTCAGCCTCCATGGTGGCTGACTGACTCTGATCTCAAGATTCTACATTATTAGAGGATAAAGGACAAAGTAAATAGTTGATTTTGGATGAAGTGCGGCCAAATGTTGCTTCGTTTCTTCATATCCAAACGCATCTCGGGGGGATAGTCAATGAGGCATTTATCCATGGTAAGCATTGTAGAAACATTCATTTCACAGAGTCACAATTGCAGGGACAACCATAGTCTTCAACCTCTTCCATTTATCACAAGATAAAT
Organism: Thinopyrum elongatum; assembly: GCA_011799875.1. Lineage (NCBI taxonomy): Eukaryota > Viridiplantae > Streptophyta > Magnoliopsida > Poales > Poaceae > Thinopyrum > Thinopyrum elongatum. The sequence continues at coordinate 387,656,958 of CM022302.1, forward strand.
TCCTTCTCTATGACATAATTAATGGAGGCAATATCTCAGAATAATCCCATACATAATCAAGATGCACGCGTGACAATTTATAAAATGGATTCTATAAATCTCTGAGTTCTTTATTTTCGACGATGGCAGAAGATGCTCGACCAAGTACTCTTAGGGCCTGTTCTGCAACGCCCCAGCTTCTTCAAAACTTCTCAAATCTGGCTTCTCGTGTGGCTTCTCGCTTCAGGTGGCGAGCTGGAAATCGTTCGGCAGCGTCAGCTTCTGAAGTTAGCGTTTTGGAGTGGACTGAGAGCCCAAGTGGCTGTGAAAGAGGCATGGGCCTGGTCGGATTGGTGGGTGTGGGCGTTATTTTCAGCCCATGTGGCAGGTTGGCTGGTGAATCGTTATGTTCGCTCGTGACGTTTCCCTCGTACCGGTTCGATCGTTCACTTGGCGGTGGCATTGCTTTGTAATTTCACCCAACTCTGTCTTCTCCGTTTTCTGAGAGCTGGCAAATGCTAGCTTCGGTCGCTGCTGGTAAATTTTGATTGTAGATGGTGCTACATGCCAAAAATGCTAAAGTTACCTTTTCATGATTTATAAAAAGGAACGCCGAAACCGGTTGCTTACATGAAACCCATGCTCGTACTTGAAGAAACTTAGTTTCCATTCTGAACCCTTCTGTTCAACACAACATCATGTGGTGAATATACTAAGAGAATCAGCTATATACTCCCTCCGTCTCAAAATAAGTGTCTTAACTTCAGCACAACTTTGTACTAGATTTAGAAAGTACAAATTAAGATGAAATAAAAAATAACAAAGTTATACATGAAAGAAGATGCTAAAGTTTTACTTTTTCCCTCGTTCTAGTTGGGACGTTCAGGGACAATACAAATGTTCCATAATAAAATTCAGATGGACAGATAAGACGAGATTCAGCTTCCGAGAAACAGGGTGTACTGTCATCCACAACAAAATAAAGATAATGAATAACACTGCAACATAAAACATAATAATAGCGCCGTGTTCCAAGGAAGCAAATTCAGAAAACCACAAAACAGACATGATGTGAATAAATATTCTTGTAGGCAAGCAGATGGGCATATTTACTGATTTTAAGAACTCTCCCGTGGTACAATGATAGGCATAGGCACACACATATGACTCACTTCTACGTAATAACATAAAGTTGAAGGAGGGAGCTTCCGCCTTTAACTTTGTTTCTTTTTCATATTTACTGATTTTTAAGCAAGAATGCGATTATTTCTGAATACAAAGCCTGTAAGATTATGATACATTTTCTGGTTGACATTGCAACTGACAATTATTAAGTTTTTATTGATAAATAGATGTTTATTCATTTATGTACCAGTAACAGTCATGAAGAAAACCAGGCAACATAGTGAAGGTCCTTTCCACACTTGTGTAGACAACTTTTGCTTGAACAGCTAAAGTGTACATATGTGAATAGGTTGCGCCAGTAAGCTTTAATGAATGCACATTACTACGGAGTACTACATAGTGAAGGTCCTTTCCTCAATTTTACAATCACCTAACATAACACAACACAACTGAAGAACTGAGAGGACGAGAGTCAGGGAGAGATGGAAATGAAATCTCGTAAACCTAGATTTCCGTACAAGGAAGAGGAAGAGGAGGAGGATGCAGGTATCCTTACAAGAGAACAAAGCATCCACCGTCGTAGTCGACGGTGTCACTGATGGTCGTGTATGGAAAGGGATAGGTGGGCAGCACCGTACGTCTCGGCTCGAAACAAGTACTAAGCTCGTAGCATAGATATGGCCAAAACAAATAAATTTGGGGCTGAGATCAAAATCGAAAACACAATGATTCGCCTCTGCATATATGGGGACGTAATATATCTAAATTCAGACAACTAAATTCTGTACTAAATGTAACCAAATTGGAGCAAGTACTTGCCTGGGAGAATAAATTGACACACACTCATCTAAATAGGTGGAGAGGGGCTCCGGCGGTGAAGACATGGTTGCCGACCGTCGTGGTGGGAGGAGATGCAGACCACATCAAGAAGCATGCCAATGGTCACCGTAACCTGACGCCGATGAACACCGATGACTATATGACTGCTCTGCCCTGCTGCGAACCCACATCGTAGTGCAAAAATTAGAGTGGTCCTAAGAAAAACACATACTAATATCCACAGAAAAGCTAACTAAAATCAATTCCTCATAGGTGCATTTCTTGAAACAACGAGCCTAAACTCCAAACCCATTCAAACAAATATTGCTAATTAAATTCGAAACATGTAAAAAGTTGAATGGTTTCCCCTAGGCCTAGCTGACTAAAACAAAACTGCAAATCTTCATCATGGATCCAGAGCTTAAGCACTTTAAACAACAAACCAAATATTCTCCCTACATCACCTTACTTCTACCTGACAAAATCTTAGCCATTACGGAGCATTTGATGCTTCCAATCACAGAGCACAAAAATTCTACACAAGCGCTGCTCCATCTCAACATGGACTGATGGACTGGAACAGACAGCAGATAGAAAATTCCCTGTCTAAAAATACATTCGCCCAAACTATTTGGAGATAGAAAACAAACAAGAATACGAAATTTTTCCTAAGAAGACAAACAAGAATCGGATTACCTCTTCGGGCAGCACGTACAGTCGTGATCTGTCCGGCCTGCAGCCTCCGCAAAAACTGAACACCAATTTAATAATCCGGGAAGAACACGGCGAAGCAAAACGAAGAGAAAATTGACTGAAGCTGAAAGGATTAGGATCGGGGCTGCTCACCTCCACCAGTGCTCTCCTCACCTGGACACATCCAACCAAATTAAAGCCAAACCTAGCAAAAATGCTGTCGTTGTTGGCAAAGGGAGGCACACAAGCCACGGTCACCCACCACAGCGCGCTGCCTGCCCGCCCCCCTGAATCGGCAGCGCCGCCAACATCGATGCCAGGCGCCGCTCACCACGCAGCCCGCGCCCGCCTGCCCGTCGACCGCCGCACCCTCGAGCCCAGCAGCCGCCGCTCACCAGGAAGTATTCACCATCGAATCTCGAACGGCTCGCATCGCCTGAACGAGGAGGTGGGCAGGTTTTTTTTCCAGCAGGTTAGTCCCACGACCATCTAACCGTGTCGTTTTTTCTGGAGAGGTCGCGTCTGCTTCCTAGGAAAAATGGTATTGTAAAAGAAAGTACAGGAAAATGTAAAATTACCTGCCGGACGGGCAAAAGTTACGGTGAGGCAAGTGGGAATGGATTCATCCTGCCAATAAAACTCGGTCGAAAGACTGGGGTGAGGAATAAACTATTCTTCACCCAGGGTCAGTAATAGAGTTTATATATATATATATAGTAACTCTATTAATAATCCTAGGTGAGGAATAAGTAATCCTTCACCCTGGTCAGTCTACAGAGTCGGACCAGCCCATGCCTCCGTGGCATTCATGGGGTGGTGTAAACTTACTCTTCTTTTTTACCTCGTCTAATTATACGACGGTTCCTCCTTTTACTTTTTTTTATTTGATTGAGGGGCCTCTTTTTGCTTGGTCCGTGCGGTTTGGAGCTTGCCCACTACCAGCCGATCCAGAAAAAAAGATCCCAGGGATTCGGTCATGTTCTAATGAACAGCGGCGGCTTCCGGCAGCGATACGATTGGGCCCAGCGGGAGCACGCCCTCCGGCGCAGTCCTCTCAACCCCTCTGTGCGAGATGAGCATCGCGTGAATGGCGATTGCTCAGGGGGTCGAGGGGCCTGAGCTGTCCCGACGCAAGACAGACGTCCGTGTGATGGACGACGCCTCACCGGCGACGAACACCTGGCCGAAGTCGAGCGCAGTCCGTGAGCCAGGTCATGGTCGGGCGGCGCAGCCGGTCGTGGCTGCTTCATGAAAAGGTACTTCGTCGCTTTCGGGTAGATGCCCTTTCAGTTTGATTCTTTTTTACGGGAGCTATGTTTGATTGTCACTACAACTTCACCATCGATTGCTTTATTATGCCCAACTACCTGCGTGGATCAAGATCCTCGCAAGCTGGCAGCCATGGCTGGATATGCTTCAGTAACCTTAATTTATTGCCTCGATGTTGCCGGCCGATGGCCGTAGCCTTATTCGTGTTGCCTCAGATCTTGGACTATTGCTTCAGGAGCAAAAAAATATGACAATAAATCAGACACGTGCAGGCTGTTGACGCCCAGCTATCATCCAGGGATCGATCTAACTCTCTCCTGTGTCGCCCCAGCGCGGCGACCGGGGGGAACCCTAGCGCCGCCAAGTCCTCGACTCCCTCTCCCACCTCTCCTGCCCGCCGCCGCCGGGCAAAGCCCGGTTGGCGGCGGCGGCGGCGGGACCTCTCCTCCCCGCAGCGGTCGGACCTGGCGCGGGTGGCGTTCGGCAGCGGGGCGCGCCGGCGAGGACTCAGGGGGCGACGGGAGGAGCTGCACCGCGCGCTCGTGACTCCCCCTGGTGGTCGCATGGGGGGGCCGTTCGGGGCGCTCCTATGGTGGCCGGTAGTCGATCTGTTTCAGATCTGCCCGCCGGTGCCTCGGGCGGCGCGGAGATCTCGGGGTGGCGGCCTCGATCGGTGGCGCGTGGTGCGGCCTGCCTGGTGGGCGGCACCTGCGGGTGCAGATGGGGGGCCTTCCACGGTTGCGTGGGCAACGTGGAGGCGGCGGCGCTACGGCGGTTCCTCGATGGCCGATCGGAGTTCCATGGGAGGCGTCGTCTCCGACTCGATCTACTCCGGTTCGTGCTGGCTACGGTAGCGACTACGGTCGACGCCAATACTGCCTGGACGGATCTGGCGGATGGGCATGGATCCAGGGGAAACTCCAGGCCGGCGTGGCAGCCGCACCAAAGTCGACGCCCTCGGCGCCGATTCCCTTCCTGGAGGCTTCGGTGTGGATCCTACGCCCCCCACCTCTGCCATGAGCGCAGGCGAAAACCTCAGTTCCTCTGTTTTGGCGACGATGGCACTTTGGTGTCGTGTTCCTTCCTGAAGGCGTCGGCCGGGGACTGCTCAGGGTGGTGGAGTTGCTGGTAGTTCGGAGTCGACGCGAGATGGCATGTAGGTGGAGCGGTGTGGCATCGACCGTATCGTCGACGGTGGGTCTCGGCAGCATGGCGCAGTGGAGACTCGGTGTCTGATGCGCGGAGATGGACTCGCGCAGGAGGAGGAAGCTGTCTGGCATCATTGTGGCGTTGATGGCAGAGAGGCCTGGCAAGGTCGGTGCATCAGTTCTGCTCTGAGGATGGACCGATGGAAGATGAAGGTGACGGCCCTTGCAGCGTGCGGTGCTCACTGGGAGTGTGTCAGACCGGTGTGGGACCCAGTCTAGGTAGTGGCTTGGATGGGACACCCGGCTTTAGATGTTAGGCTTTGGTGCGATGTCTGTTTGGTATTAGGCCCGGACATTCGGCACACCTTCATCAAGGGGATAGGAGTAGCAACAGCGTTGCCAAGATGGTGGCTCTAGGCTTATTGATGTATCACCTTGTATGGTCTTTGTGAATAATTAATAATATGGCTGCATGTATCGTCCAGATGCAGAGGCCGCGGGTACATCCTCCTTTTCTAAAAAAAAAGACGTGCAGGCAATACATGACTGTACACGATAGATTTGCTCCGGCAGCTAGTTTATCCTATTTGTTGAGTGATGCAGAACAAACATACTAATGGTCAATTTCGCAATTTAGTTCTTGTTCTGACCCACTAATCAAACAAAGCGACCAAACCCTTATCCTTCACTTCCTGCTAATAATTCCCAATAGAAACCAAGCAAATGATTGGGAGTAAAAACTAATTCCCTTGCCCAATATACTACTAGTTCCCTCCTCTAGTCATATCCGTCTTCCATCATTTGCCAAATAGGACGTAGATGAGTTGCTTTGTTTAAGGGTGGCATCAGCCGCTTGGTTAGGAGTGTGGTTTGGTTAGGAGTACAAAACAAAAACCATTTGTACTCCAATTGGTTAGGAGTGTGGTTTGGTTGTTCTTCAGTTTAATAGTGTTATGTTTGTTGCATCAGCCGCTTCAGGAGATGGTCTTGTGCGCCACGAAATTAGCTTGACCTGAAGATACTACGAGCAGGCATAGATCCTAGTCTAGCTAGAATTAGGCTCATGACCATCACCTATTCACTTTGATTCTGTTTTCAGTAGCTTGAATTAGGCAATAAAACGTTGGCTATAAGAAAAATGGGTATATACTAATTTTGGGATTTATGTTAGTTTGAAGACAGCAGTTTAGCCTAAATGAAGTGAAGCAAACATTGTTGCTAGTACTGAGATGAGAAGTATCTCAGGTCTGCAGGTGCAGAATCGGGGTGGACTATAGTGGAGCATATGCATTAGCTTGAAGACAATAGTTTAACTCAAAGAAGACGAAGCCTGAGATGAGAAATATTTCGGATCTGTAAGTGCAGAATCAGGATAGATTATAATGCGGCTTAGCTATAATTTATTTTGGTGATTCTGACTAACCTATGACTAGCTATGCAGCTTTTCATGTAAAAATAAAGGAAAAGCTTGGCTTATTTTCTACATGCCGCCAAGGCATAATTTCTGATTCATCATGAAACGGAATGTTTTTTCTGATGATGCACGACATTTGTTGCTACAAAAATAGAGTACACACATCAACTATTTATTACTAAACGAACAATCCTTTTTATCAAGTTTCTACTTTGTACTAGAGCTTACAGATTTAACATCTGTCTTGGCACCTTACGGAAACAAACATAATTTACTGTTTATTGCTTAGCCATTGATTCTACAGAATATCCATGTCACCATTTTTTCAGATTCTTATAAACTGTATGGCATTGCTATCCATTCAAATATGAGATACTCTGGGTAATCTTTTGTGAAGACATGTTCAGCACAATAGTTTTCTGAGTAAATCCAATGTTCCAGGAATCTGATTTGTCCTTTGTGTTTCCAGGTTTTATCTGCATTAGGTGGAATAGAAGTTCAAAATCCAAACATAATTTTTGGTAATTGTTTTTCAATATTTCATATTCAAATTCTTGCATGCTATGACTTCTGTAAATTCTTCAAGTAGGTTTGTACGTAGAAGCTATCACCACAACTATGAAACACAGTGCATTTTAAATCTGTTTTATGCAGTAATTATGATCGCATAGGCATCGTCACCCGTATACATTATCATAAATCCATGTTGTAAAGTCACTTCATTTTTATTTTCTTTGCATCTGGCAGGTATTTGTTCTAGTTGTTGCCGTGATCATCTTGACAGAGAATTTAGCATGCAACAATATGGTACAGACAAAGTTGGACGGCTAGCTATTCACATCTATAGTGCTCTTCTTGTTCATTTGAATTGGAAGTGTCAGAGCACTGAACATACACAAGCATGATAGCTTTGTATTAAAAGTGTACAATCCAGTCTATATATACCAGTATTTCCCAAGCCAAGGGAATTCTTCTAACAGCTGGACCGTTCTTGGAGGAATCATGCTTACCATCACAATTCTTGCCGTTTTACTTATTCAGCTTTAGGGATTACCTTCCATCAACTTATTATAGAACCCGTTTGGTATGCAGAAAAATGTTTCTTTCTCTTCAGGACCTGAAGCATTATTTGCAAATCTATGTCATTTCCTGTGTTGGCCATTCAGTTAACATGTCTTCCATGTGTCATTGTAATTATCTGTACGCAATTATGAATCCCTAAAGTAAAAATGTCTATTTTGCAGAGTACATTCACATTGTATCCCCATGCCTTCTATTGGCAAACACTGAGCTGGTTGCCTATATAATGTCCAACAATGAACATGTGTGCCACGTCTTCTATCACTCCATTCCAGGTCCTCCTCAGCTACTATAGCATGTGATCCTATTGACTAATCGTAAGGTAGATCATTCGATGTGCCACCACATTATCTCTGTTGTGTGCACACTGGCATAGTGCATAGGCATTATTGACGCTGCATACCAGTGTTGTTGTATTTAATATGGTTTCCATGTTTAACCATTGCAGATGCCATATACTGGCCAGCCTTTTTCTTCTTCTCAGGATTCTGTTGTGCCAGTGCAGTCACTGAAACAATCTGTTGACGTAGTCAAGCCAAGCCAGCCATACACTAACTGGAGTTCTTGAACCGGTGCAGGCATGCTGCTGGTGTCGTACACTTCAAGGGGACACCATTGTGTATGCTCGGAAAGATTCAGGGACCATCAAGAAGATTTCTCTAGATTACATGTATGCCTTCATGGGGAGGGTCTGCAGGGAAAATTGTGTGATGTTCAATATTCCTCATGAGGCCTTCTTAATGTTGGGAAAATATACTAAATCTTAAAATCATTTTCCGTTTGGAACAATAAGCTTGATGTACTTGTACAGATTTTATTTTGCACCTTGTGTCTTGCGGTGTTCATGCAAATGCTAGAAACGTTTGTGTTTTTGTCTTCAAACATTGAATATTCAGATGCTTCTTTGCCTATATCATAATTCACAATGAAAATCTCTAACTGGCAACTAACGGATTCAAAAGTATTTGCTGCTTTCTAATTTGTCACTTTTGTTTTCGTCGAAAAAGAATTGTGGCCTTGGTTGCAGTCTGGAAATGGTTCATGTTCTTCTCAGCATGGTTGAATTTGATGTGTCTGGGAGGATAGATGCATAGATGTTGTGCAAAAAAAAATATATGCAAAATGCCTTGTTCAAACAACTTAAATTGGGCACATTGCTCCAATGTGGTAGAGCTCGTGCAGATAGTGGCACTAAGAAAGGGATTAAATTGCAGAGGATGATGTGTGTTGCATGGTTGTAATTTACTCGGTTTTCTAGGCCGTAACTTTACCTTGTGTGTGTGTCGGAAATTGAAGTGGCAAGAAATCACTACAACAGTCTAGCGCGTGGGACTAGTGCCCTGATTCACCGTAATATTACCTCACCGCATGGGACTAGTTCCTTGACTGACCGTAATATTACCTCACGCACGCCCTGTAAATTAATAAGTGAGGCTTTCCTTTTTTGAATGCATGCGTTCTGTGTAGGAGTTGGCTGGGGTGAGGAATAAGAATTCCTCATCCAGGGTGACGAATAGCGCGGCCCTATATATATATATATAAACTATTCTGATCACGGGATCAGAATATTATTCTGATCACAACCTGAGTTACATAACCTGAACTTCTCTCTGTACGAACCCGACCTTCGGGCTATCTTCGCAACCGTGTCTCCCCGCGTGAATTATTCTGGTCAGTCGTGTTCTATGTGATGTAAGTGTAATCTGCAAACGATTTTTAGCAACTAAATGCCCATTTTAAATAGGAATCTCGCTCATTGGCGGATTTTGCTCTCGGGTCGTGATGAACATGCGTCTGTTGTAATTTTACTGCGTGAGTTGTTCGACCTGAACTTCCCCTAGTGCTAGGTTGAACTTCCGCAAATATTGCCCAAATGGGGCTTGCGATATACCGTTGGAAAGCTATGGACATGAGTATCATGACCCAAGTTAAATTTTTGGCAAAATGTAAATGGTTTAAGAGCAGTTTTGAAAACCGTTTATTCTTCATACAAAAAACGTGAATCGTATTTTCGATCGCATTTCTAAACCGTTTATCGGAATGAGGCAAATAATATGGCGTTCGAAAGCTGCTGCAAAACCTCTCCTTCCACATGTTGATACTTTTCTCCAATTCCCTATGGTTAAAGAGTAATTTGGAAAATTGTAAAATTTCGCAAACCGAACGGCCGAGTTCGTATTTTCGATGCCATTTCTAAACGGCTAATCCAATTGAGGCAAATTATATGGCGTTGGAAAGCTTATAAAAATGCTCTACTTTTTCATATTGAAAGTTTTTTCTAATTTTGAACGGTTTAAGAGTAATTTAAAAAATAGTACAAGTTCCACCGAATTCGTATTTTTTAGTTAATTTTTTAACCGTACGTCCGAATGTAGCAAATGATATGGCATTGGAAAGCTTGAACAAATGCGAAACTTTTTGGTATATATTATTTCTCCCAATTCTTTACGGTTTTAAGTCAATTTTGAAAATGGCTAAAAACGTATTTTCGCTGTAATTTCTACGAACGTTATCGGAATGGAGCAAATAATATACTGTTGAAAAGCTACGGAAAATGCGAAACTTTTTCATGTTGATGGTTTTCTCTGATTCCCAGCCGTTTTCAAGTAATTTCGAAAACGGCGAGATCATTCGTTCTGCCTTTATCGCGAAACAGATTCTTCGAAAATGCACCGCGTGAAGAATTTGAACTTCTCGGCATGTCTACTTGAACTTCACTCTGTTTTTCATGTGCTTTTTTTGCTCGTAGCTCTCCATCCACTCACCGGAATTGAGCAAGTGATATACCGATGGAAAGCTGTTGTAAACACGCAACTTTTCCGTGTTGATCATTTTTTCATACTCGCGACGGTTTTAAAAGTTTTTCATCTGAAATTCATTCAGTGCAGTAGTTGAACTTCCTGCTGTTTTCACGTTGAACTTCTGTGACGTATTTTCGTTTGTAATTTTCTCATCCATTCGTTAGTGTTACACAAATTATATTCCTTTTGTACAAACCCCTCTCGTAATAATTTTTTTAACTTTCTCCGACCGAGGACTTGAACTTATAACAACAAAACTTTTAGTCTTTGCTTTTTTTAATACAAAATGCACACCGTGTAGTACGTGAACTTCTGGCAGTTATCAATCTAAACTTCTCTCGGTTACGTGAAAATACCTGAGTTTTTTATGAACATTAATCTGATTTTCTTAATCCTTTTTTATGAATTTTGAAGCGCTCTATTTTTAAAAGTTGAACTTCTTGTTATTTTATTTTTGAACTTCTTGTTTTCATTCTTTAATAACGAGGAAAATCTGAGTTTTCTATAATCATCGAACTTCTCCATCTTTTTAATATGGACTTTCTGGTTTTATTTCTTAATTTTTTTATGAAATTTTGAAGCGCTATATTTTTAAAAAGTTGAACTTCTTGTTATTTTATTTTTGAACTTCTTGTTTTCATTCTTTAATAACAAGAAAAATCTGAGTTTTCTATAATCATCGAACTTCTCCATCTTTTTAATATGGACTTCCTGGTTTATTTTCTATCTTTTTTATGAAATTTTGAAGCGCTCTATTTTTAAAAAGTTGAACTTCTTGTTATTTTATTTTTGAGCTTCTTGTTTCCATTCTTTAATAACGAGGAAAATCTGAGTTTTCTATAATCATCGAAATTCTCCATCTTTTTAATATGGACTTCCTGGTTTTATTTCTTAATTTTTTTTATGAAATTTTGAAGCGCTCTATTTTTAAAAATTTGAACTTCTTGTTATTTTATTTTTGAACTTCTTGTTTTCATTCTTTAATAACGAGGAAAATCTGAGTTTTCTATAATCATCGAACTTCTTCATCTTTTTCTTCAGTATGTGGTACACGTGAACTTATGAATTTCTGAAACACGAACTTCGCATGCTATTGAATTTCAAGAAAATTACACACAACAATACACATACACTTCGTGTGCTACATGCATTTACACAAATACGAATGAACACATCTGAAAGAGCATAAAGTTCTCACGCAGAGTTCAAAAAAAAGAGTGAAATTTTTTCCACAAGAAATGTTGGACATTTTGGTAGGCGAACCTGTACAGTTTTTCAATTGGTTTGCACGTTGAACAACGTCATCGTTACAAACTGAACTTCTCTTTTCTTTTCTTCTAATAAAAACACACACTATAAAGGAAATAGAAATTTCTTTTGCCATCCTTGGTGGAGCACATAACGGCAGGTGTAACAAGTTCAGAGTGTGCAAGCAGAAAGGAAGAGGTTCAGAGAAAAAGACTGACACTTGGTCATGCTGCGGAGGTGTCCTGCAGTCCATACTTGTCTGGAGCAGCAATAATGAGGACGCAACTAGAGAAGGCCAACGGAAATTTTGCAAACAACACTCCTCGCCACAGCACATACTTTGATCTCCTCCAGTACCTGCTACTACTACTGCTCCTCGTTGGATTTGGGCACGGACAACCTGACGACCAACAACAACAGTAGCACAGGTGGGTCTAATTTGCCATTAACAACCACTGTCGTACGCTAACCATTGGAGGACAAGTCGTGGCTGCGCACGAGAGATGCAGAGGAACCAAGGGGAGCGTGGAGTGGATGAGGTAGGAGGGGCTTAGAACAGCATCATCGACAGCGACCTGTACAAGGGATGACTAAGGCGACCTGCGGTGGCGTCGGACGACGAAGGGACAAGGCTGGAAGCTCGGACGGCGCGCGATGACCAGCTTAGAGGCGGTGCACGGGAGAAGGCGGGCTGCGGGGGTGGCGCACGGCGCCCGGTGCGCAGGTGACCCGAGAAAGGAGGCGGGATACGGGGCCGATCCACGGTGAGGTGGGAGGAGTTGGAAGTCCAGATCAGGGTGTCGGCGTGGTTCGCCATGGGGATCCATGGTGATGTATGGCGACTTGTTTGGGGGAGGGAGGTTGGAGCGTCGGCATCATCTAGGAGAGGCGAGTGGTGGAATGAGGCGGGGCGCGAGCTCGGGAACGGCGGCTGCGGGCGAGCTCAGGAATGGCTACGGCGGCGCACTAGCTCAGGAACAGCGGCGCGCGCGAGCACAGGTACCGGCGACGCATGGAGGTGTGTGGATCCCGGTGGTGGCGTTGGTGAGAAGGTGGCGGTACGGGGAGGTGGGTCGTGGCGGCGGTGGTGCGCAGGCGGCGACGCAGGCGGTGGCACAGGGATGTGGCTGGGCGGCGCACGGGGCTGCTAGGTCGGCGCCCAAGCTTGGGCGCGGCGGCGAGGATCTGGGAGGTCGCCGCGGCAGCGGGGGATCTGGGGAGATAAGAGGGGGTGTTTTTTTTGTTTTGGGAAGTTCGGGAAGGCCCTGTCGGGCCCTATATAGGGCGTGGTGATCCGAATAGTTATTCTAATCCCAGGATTAGAATAGTGCCACTCTCTCTCTATATATATATATATATATGTGTGTGTGTGTGTGACAAAATGACTTTGTCATCGACCATTGCCTTGATAGATGCTAGATTGGTTGTGCATGTTTGCCATATTTTATTTGTAACCTTATTGTGTGTGAGTATGCTGCTATGCATATTTTCCCATTCGAGGACATCCCATTGTTGTTTGCTTGATTTGGATCTTTTGGCCAATTGGATGGACAAGAATGCATAAGAACCTTCTCTAGCTATCTATCTCAACTTGTCTCAATTCATTCTTGCTGATCACAAAATTTGAAAAGATTCTATTCGGACCCTCCGGGTGAGGAGCACTCGGAGTCACTGATCTGAATAGGGTTGAACTTTAAAACTTTCATTTTGTCTTTGGTCCGACCTACACATCCTTTTCGGTCCCACCAAGTCACTGTGACCGATCTATTTTAAGCCCCTAGGACAGCCCGACTGAACACGCTCGGTCTCACCGGAACGCTCTGCTTCTGTCAGTTATACGTCTTGGTGCCTCCGAACAGTTTCACTCGGACTGACCAACATTGTGCGAGTATATATATCCAGCGGACGGTTCGTCTGAAAATTCTTCAAACATAATCTTCCTGTAACTCGCCTCTGTCGCCGCCTAGATTGCCTGATCATCGACGTTGTCTCCCGCGTGCCCTCATCGCAGGATTTTGTCGCCATCATCGTCAATCTCCACCGACGTCACCGTCGTAGAGGATCGTCACCAAGTTAGGGTACGTATTAAATCTCTTGTGCTTTTCCAAACTCCGATTCTTAGCACAAGATTTCACACATAATCTTCCCACGTATGCACAACATCCATCCATCGATAAATTCCATAGATTCTAGGTTTTGAGAGAAAAAGTTAGGGTTAGGGTCTCGCTATCTTCACTTCGGACTAACCGAATGAACATGCTTCGATGCCGCCGCTTTGTCTTAGGCCATTGCAAAGAGTACATCTCGGTCTGACCGAATCGTACTTGCTCAGTGTGACCGAATCAAAGTTTTGAACTTCCATGAGCACCTCGGAGAGACCAAGTCACACAGTCGGTGGCACCGAAACATGTCGACAAGTCTCTATTGTTGCCTCGAAATTTCCAAACGAGTTCACTCGGTGAGACCAAATTGCAGACAGAGATAACCTAAACTTGACTTTGAACTCAATTTTTTTTGGCAACTGCATTTTGTGATCCCCATCTTGTTTGTTCCCGTCTATTCTATTCACAGGGTCAGCTTGCCAAGATGTCAGGGTCAAATGGGCAAAACAGGGTTGATGAGGATGTTGGCTTGAGTGCATGCACTAGTCATGTGAGCAGCACAAATTCAGATCCAGGTACACCAGGTACACCAAGTTCACAGGGTTTACCCAAAGCTGCAACATATGCCAGAAGGAGGAAAAATTCTGATTAGGAGGACTCGTTTTATCCCAGATGATGTAACCTCCAAGAGAAAGATTGTGAGCAAAGAGTATGACACTGAGAAAGAGAGAGCAGTTGCTCAAAAGGGCCAGTCTCCACTGCAGCCAAAAGAGGAATTGCATTGACACATACTGTTGCAGGTAGCTCAGCTCAGGAGCAGTATATGAGAGAGAAATTCCTATCCATTTTAAACTTTTTTAGGAATGTCCTTTTTTAACTATATACGCTATAATTCATATTTAACCCGTGCGTTCCTTACCCAATCTAGTATGGCCCACCACCACTTAACAATCAACATCCCGTTACCAAAAGACCAAAGCCTCAAAGCCCAATTCGCAAGTCAGCTTTCTCCTCCTTCCAAGTCTATAGACGCAGAGAACAAAACATGTACTCTAATGACGGACTGGCGGTTAAGAAAAGTGTGCTTCGTGCTCACATGCCTAGACAGACTCTTTTTGTTTCGAGGCCCGGGGCACCCCCCGCTCGCCCACCTCAGGGCCGGGTCTGAAGGGGCGGCTAGTGAGTTTGGAGACGAGCGACGAGGCGGTGGCCGAGCTTGAGGATGAGCGGCGGGGCACCGGCCGAGTTTGGAGACAAGCGGCGGGGCAGCTAGTGAATTTGGAGACGAGCAACAGGGCGACAGCTGAGCTTGAGGACGAGCGGCGGAGCGGCGAAACTGCTACGATTTTGGGTGATTTAAAGGCGTTGGACGGCGGATCCGATGGCGGCGGAGGCCGGATCTGCCGGCGGTGCGGCGGCAGATCAAGGTAGGCGGCCGGCCGGGGGCGGGGAGGGGAAATTTCAGGGCGGTTGGGTTAGCGCGCGACTGACCGTTTTGCATCTAGGTTTACATCTCCGTAGGGTAGAGATGTAAATAAATTTGCATCTTCAAGTGTTCTATTTTATATCACTTAAAGAAGATGATGTAATTTTTTATATCTACATTATATTTTGAAACTGCGTTTTTAGGCCTTCGTGATGTACAAATTAGTCATCTATCATCTATCGGAGATGCTCTTACACGAACTAATTTAACTGCCTGACCGGTCTGGTAAAAAGAAGGCAGACTCGACCCATGAACCGCGCCATTTCTTCGCCTTCCCCGCTTGGCCGCTTCCCCTCTTTCTCTCTTCCTTCCGCCTCTCGGGCCACGCCATGCACCGCGCCAGCCAGCCACCACCGCTAATCCCTGCCAGCATTTTCCAAAACTCCTCCACTTTCTCCGTGGCCTCACATCCCGATTGCAAAGTTTTTCCCCCAAAATTTCCCCACATTGCGTTTGATCCTCCCCACATTGCTATCGATTCCTCGCAATTTTCGTCGATTTTTCCAATGGAGTGAGCCGATGTGATGGAGGGGCAGGACGCGCTCGACATGTCCGACGCCTCGCCGACCTCGTCGTGGGCGGACGGAGCCGTCGAGCACTTCGACGTCGCGTCGTTCGGCGGCGACGGGTACGTCGTCGACGATGAGGAGATGTCGGACGTGGAGCTCGGCACGGGTTCCCCGGCGGCCCCTTCGGAGGCCTCGACGCAGCCTCCTACGCCGCTGCGGAGGCGCCTAGCGCCGGTCGTGTCCTCGGACGTCCCGGAGGCGGTGGTGCGGGCGGTCGACGCGGTGATCATGGGCGGCGGGGTTGAGCGCCTCCGCGAGATGGTGTCCGAGGAGAACGGCGAGGTCACGCATTTCATCGTAGACGTGCTGATGATCACGATGGGCGGCGTGGACGGCCTCGACGAGGGCGCGGGCGACGGCACCAGCACCAGCACGGAACCCAGCATCATGTCCAGCTCGCGCGCAGCCGCCATTGCTGTCGAACTGATGCCTTACCTTCCATGCGGCACCGAGCCGTCGCCGCGCACCCGTATGGCCTGCGGCCTCCTCGCCACCCTCAGCGCCTGCACCCGCAACCGCACCATGTGCTCCGCTTCGGGCCTTCTCGCTATCCTCCTCGATTCTGCAGAGAAGCTGTTCGTAAAAATGGGTCAGAGCAGGGATTGGGACGGGACACCGCTCGTGCAGTGCATTCAGGTGCTAGGAGGGCACTCGGTTAGCGTCAAGGACTTGCATTCCTGGCTCCTTTTGGTCAAGAAGGCGCTTGGGACACGCTGGGCAACGCCGCTGACACTAGCATTAGAGAAGGCTGTTGGCTGCAATGAGGCGAAGGGACCTGCAGTGACGTTTGAGTTCGACGGCGAGAGTTCCGGCTTGCTTGCCCCTGGAGATAGCCGGTGGCCATTCTCGAACGGTTTTGGGTTTGCCACATGGATATATGTAGAGTCATTCTCGGACTCACCCAACGCAGCAGCATCAACTTCTGAGAGATCGTCACCATGGGCTGCCGCCGCTGCTGCTTTCACACATGCTGGAGAAGGGGCGAACGACATGCCCCGGCTTTTCAGCTTCCTTACTGCTGATAACGATGGTGTGGAGGCTTATTTCCAAGGCAAGTTTCTAGTTGTGGAGAGTGGGACTGGAAAGGGAAAGAAGGCTCCTCTCCATTTCACTTATGAATTCAAACCACAGTGCTGGTACTTCATTGGTTTGGAGTGCACAAGCAAGCAGGGTTTGCTCGGAATGGTCGAGAGTGAACTACGGCTGTATGTTGATGATAAGCTTCATGAGAGCTGTCCGTTTGAGTTCCCCCGTGTCTTGAAACCGCTGGCATTCTGCTGCATCGGGACAAACCCGCCACCAACCATTACTGGTCTGCAACGGCAATGCCCATTATTTGCAGAAATGGGGCCTATCTATATTTTCATGGAGCCGATTGGCCCAGAGAGAATGGCCCGGCTAGCTTCTAGGGGAGGAGATGCACTTCCCAGCTTCAGCAGCGGTGCTGGTTTGCCTTGGAAAGCTAGCTGTGATCACATTAGGGAAATGTCAGAAGATAGTTATACACTTGACATTGAGATTGGAGGAAGCTTATATCTTCTTTATCATCCTAGCCTACTTAATGGCCGATTTTGCCCCGATGCTTCACCTTCTGGTTCAACAGGTTTGTTCTATAGTTGAACTGTCAATCTTGTCTTAATTTTATTTTCAGAAACAGTCAGCAATTAATTCATAGAACAATCCCAACAGAGTATACAAAAGGCTGAAAGGCTAACAAAGAAAACACGAACACATGCAAGCAGAATGGCTTGGCTTAATTCTACTCTTATCTTTGGTGTTACCTGGGGAGTTGAACCATGGTCAAGTTACAATCCTCGTGAAGGCTACGCAAATCTTTCTGTACTTCCTGTTTTGCCTGCCGATTATTGCACATTCCAGTCTTTATAAATCTTGTTCCCCAGTTCTGCATCAATCGTTCCTGTAGTAATTGAAAGAAATTGTTATTCTCACATGCCATTAACCATTACAAGGGACAAAGTATTTCTAGTGGCTATCAAAATTACGTCATACAATGTTATGTGTATATAAATTAAAAAGGTTGATTGAGTTTGTTTCCCAGTTCCCATCAATCATTCATGTATTGATTGCAGTAAATTGTCATCCTTGTTAGGAGAAGAGTAACTTATGACATACAGTAATGACTATGTACCTAAAAAAGTGGCTTGGGTTGGTTCAGAAGGATAACTATTGATATTATCTCATGTTTAATCTTAGGTACTCACCGAAGGCCTGCGGAAGTTGTTGGGATGGTTCACATATCTTGTCGCGTGCGACCTGCAGAATCATTATGGGCATTAGCTTGTGGAGGTCCGATGGTTTTACTACCATTGACTGTGAGCAATATTGAGATGGATAACCTGGAACCTATACTTGGTGATGTGTCACTGTCTCTTGCTACGTCTTCTCTTTCTGTTCCTATATTCAGAATAATTTCCCTGGCAATTCAACATCCTGGAAATAAGCAAGAGGTTTGCCGTACCCATGGACCAGAGCTTCTATCACAAGTTTTACAATATTTGTTGGAAACACTGTCAAAACTAGAAAGTGGGAAGAAAGAGATACTGAGAGACGAGGAGCTTGTTGCTGCAATTGTATCTTTGTGCCAATCTCAAATAAATGATCCTGGTCTAAAAGCGCAGCTCTTTAGCACTTTGCTGTTGGACCTGAAGATGTGGAGCTCATGCAACTATGTTCTGCAGAAAAAGCTTCTCTCTTCACTTGCAGACATGGTTTTTGCAGAATCTGCTTGCATGTATGATGCAAATGCATTGCAAATGCTTCTTGATGGATGCAGAAGGTGTTACTGGGTAACTCGTGAAGGAGATTCAATAGATACCTTCACATTGACTGGAACTGAGAGACCTTTAGGGAAAGTGAATGCTCTTGTTGATGAGCTGTTGGTTGTTATTGAACTGTTGATAGGATCAGCTTCTTCCACAATGGCTTCTGATGATGTTCGTCGTTTGGTAGGATTTGTTGTTGACTGCCCACAACCTAACCAGGTAACTGGATTCGACACTGGTAGTCTAGCACAACATTACATGCCCCTTGCCAGAAAACAAAGACTCTCGTCAAAATTTGGCTAGTGTTTTCTTGTTCACCAGGATGATGTCATACATGGAAATACTTAGTCCATTCGTATCTGAGTTTGTAATCTGCCTAGTTTTGTACATGCTACTTTGCATTTGGAGTACTCCATACTCAGATGTATTTGTTTCATAACAACAAAATACTGAAGAGAATCTAGTCTTGTGTTCGTTAAACTATTGCCATATTTTTATTTTTCTATTCTTTGTAATTAATCAGTGCTAATGCTTAATGTGGTTTTCTGTACTATGGGATATGCACCAAAGTCACAGTCTTAATACCTTTGTATAGCTTCTTGATGTGGAAACTTGATTGAAAGAATGGTTCTGATGATTTTTAACAATGTGCTTTGTTGGCAGGTTCCTAGGGTCTTGCTCCTCATCTACAGACTGATTGTGCACCCAAACAGTACTAGAGCGCACATATATGCTCAGTCATTTATTTCTCGTGGAGGTGTAGAGGCATTACTTGTTCTTTTGCAGAGAGAGGCTAAATCTGGCAATAACAACACTTTCAACAACTGCGATGTGCCACAAAATGCTGCTAAGTGGAATGGAAGTTCTCAGTCAAAATCTACTAATAGTGGTTCACTCTTGAAACCAGCTAGTAGTGAAGCAAACTGCAATCGTGAGACCCCGTCAGTTGACAGTCATGAGTCACCCTCTCATGATGGTAACTCTGAACCTGTATCCACTAGCAAATGGTGCTTACTAAAAAATCAGTTCCTAAAGAATCGGAGTGGCATGGACCTCCCAAGTATCACTGACAATGTTCAGAACAATGTATACAATATTGATAATGGTGATGGAGTACTTGTTGGGATAGTTCATATTTTGGGCGCTTTGGTTGCCTCAGGTCACCTGAAGTTTGCCTCACTTATTGCAAAACCAAAGTTGCCAAGTGGTTTTCTGACAACTGCTAATGGCGAAGGAAATACCATGTTTGAAGACAGAGTATCTTTATTGCTCTTTGCATTGCAGAAAGCTTTTCAAGCAGCCCCAAGAAGGCTTATGACCAGAAATGTATATAGATCTTTAATATCTGCAGTGGTATGGTGTTCTTTAACTGACTTAGGGATATTGGATATGTGATATGTTTTCAGCACTACACTGATTGGTTAATGAAATTCCTGTTTTGCTTTCTACTCCCCCCATTCACAAATATAAGATTTTTAAATTTTGTGTGAAACGGATGTATATAGACACGTTTTAGTGTGTTTGTTCACTCATTTCAGTCCGTATGTAGTCCATATGGAAATACCCAAAACATCTTATATTTGTGAACGGAGGGAGTATTATTAGATTACGCCATCATTTCTAAGTACCTGAATAAGCTAAATTTTTGGAATATTACAAAAGCAATACTTCCAAATAAAATTTCTTTGAAGTTTATCTAGCTGTGCTTCACAATAGTTCACGTTTTGCTCGCTTAAGCATGTCATAGGTGCAACCAATTTTACTCTGGAAACCTGAATTATGTCTTGTATTCTTCAATGCAGATCAATATTTCTTCAGCAAATGATAATCTGAACTTGTATGATTCTGATTATCGCTTTCAGCATATTCCGCTCTTGTTAGTTCTACTACGTTCTCTTCCATATGCATCACGAGCATTTCAAGCTCGTACTCTTCAGGTACATTTACTGATTTATTCAGATAAAGTTATCACCTAATTTTTCTTGACATGAATGATGATATAATCACTGATAATATGCTCATATAACATTTTCCATTCTGTGTATTCTCTTGATTGACATCTCTTACGCCATTATCATAATTCTTGTCTTTTGAAGTCTATGATATTACTTTTTTTTTAGAAAATGAAAGCTTTATTACCCCTTGCCCTGCACCATTAGATGCATATAGCCAAACTTATTACATTGTTTATTACAAAAGATCAAACTTTGATCTTGCCAAGAGAGGGAAATATCAAACACATGGATCAGATTGGACGATCAAACCACATAAGATCACTCTAAACACTCAAAAGTCTATCATTGGCATATGCCGCCCAAAGCGGATCATAAACACCCTGGTGATCCACTCAAGTTTATTCGCGTCTGGCTCTATCAGCTCCTTGTACCGCGCCTTCTGTAATAGTGCCCATAACCGCAGCCAATTGGTAGTTTGGTACACAAGAGTAGCACCTCATACAAGAACAAACTTTTATCTTGTAAAATATGACATCATTTATGCAAAGCCAGATAGACCGAAAAGACAGCTGCTACCCCGACTAGAATAAGAAGTCTTAAAGATTTTTTAACCCCTGTAGCCAAGTCCCAAAAATATGTGAAATACTACGAGGCGGGGTGATGTTAAAGGCTAAATACACAGCTCGCCATGCAAACGTTTGGACAGAGTTTTGGTCATGATGGAGTTGTATACTGGTTTTTCTAGGATATCGATTATTATAATTTAACAACTACTCTTCCCATCTTAATCAGTTCTCAGTTCCTTTCATATTTGAAGATTTGCATGATTAAACCATGTGCAGATTAGGTATGGGTGGGAGGGAGTTTTGGTTTATTAGATGGCCTTTGCCTCCAATTTTCATAACTACCTCAGCTCTCACTGTGTTGACAAACAGTTCCAAAGTTAAAATGTGCGGATGTGGCTGGTTTGCCATGGTTTCAACTATCAAAGAACAACTTGAGGAGAGACCAATTAGTATAAGTGGGGAGGACATCTGGCGAGTAGCGTCTGATATGGGTAGATGTTAACTTATATGTTGAGACTATCTTTTTAATTTAGGACACAACCAAAATGTGTTTAAATGATGTCTACACCCTAGACACCATGCTCCATGATTAATTTAGAGGCTTGGTTTTGGTTCTTGTACCACATCCCTGAGTTATTTGCATGATCATTCTGCTAAATGTTGCCTTCGATTCTTCAGTGGTTGCATTAGTTAATTAATGTTGTAAGCCCCATAAATCAAATATGTGAATTCCTAACATTGATTTTTCCAAAGCTAAAAAACAGGTTTGTCTTTTTTACTTTGAATAGTGCATTTTATTTCTCTTGCGTTTTAATCACTTATGATGCCTTCTATATTATTTCAGGATCTTCTATTTTTGGTTTGCAGTCACCCTGAGAATAGAAGTACTATGACTTCCATTGCAGAATGGCCTGATTGGATTTTGGAGGTTATGATTTCTAATCA
This sequence comes from Thinopyrum elongatum, assembly GCA_011799875.1. NCBI lineage: Eukaryota > Viridiplantae > Streptophyta > Magnoliopsida > Poales > Poaceae > Thinopyrum > Thinopyrum elongatum. The sequence goes on from CM022302.1 coordinate 387,678,940, forward strand.
TGAGGTAATATTTCTGTGATGGCAAATCCAACATTTTGCATTGATAATTATATTAAGAAGTGGCACTTGTATTCTATGCTTATTTTAATATGTAAAGTTGATATTTAGATGGGTGATAACAAAGATTCAGATGGTGTAAGCATATATGAGCTTGAAGACGTCATACACAAGTTTCTACTTATTATGCTGGAGCATTCAATGTGGCAAAAAGATGGGTGGAAGGCAAGTGACGTTGATCTTTTGTGTTTCTGTTTGTACATTAACTTTATAGGATTGTAAGCTTCTTTTTGGAGAATGGGTCGTAATAATTTTTTATGGTAGTTTTGTGGTTGGAATGTTTCCCTAGCCAGACTTCTCTTTGATCCTTGATTGTGTCTTGATGGTTTTAATGCTGTAATTCTTCAGGATGTGGAGGCAACAATACACTGTGCAGAATGGCTTTCAATGGCTGGGGGTTTTAGCATGGGAGACCAAAGAATTAGGTAAACAAAAAGCAATAAGAAGCAATGCTCCCATGCCATAATATCTTGCTAATTATGTATCCTATCTATGCGTTCCGTATCAACCACCACATGCATTTTTGTTTATCTACTAGGCAGTATAAGAAGTATTTACGTGATAAAAAAACATCAGAATCCATAAGATCGTTAAAGCATGACATTATGCAGGGCTGCATATGATCTAAAACTGGAAATTCCTTCTAAATATCCCCACTGTTCCTTTTAAAATAACAATAGCTGCAGCCTTTTGTGCTTTACTGCCTCATCGCATTTTTTTCAACAATAGAATGCAGGTGCTTGTCACGCTCCGCCTGATTATTTTATTGATTCAAACATAATATGATGCTTTTATAGAAGATATTATCTTCTTGACTTGGAATATCAGTGTGATATTTTTCTTTGTTTTCAAGGCGTGAAGAAGCATTACCAATTTTCAAAAGGAGATTACTGGGTAGTCTGCTTGATTTTTCTGCTCAGGAGCTTCGAGTTCAGGTAGATGCTCCTTTTTACAAATGTTATTCACTTGGACTTGGACTTTATTATTTTGCAATTACAGAACTAACTAGCAACACATGGTTCTTGCATATTTGTCAATTGCTATTTTCTACCTTTTTCACCCCATGTATCTGTTAGGCTCTTCTACTTCCTGTTTATATAAAATGAACGCAAAATTTGGGAATAAATCAGTACAAACCTGTGATATTTTGGAGCCTATATTAGCCATATATATTATCCAGTTTACGGGGGTCATAAGTGAAACAAGCCAACTTATGAAATTAGCACAGGAAACTACATAACGATTCTTGCTTGTAAGCCCTTGCACCTTGCAGAGTTCCCAAGCCACCTTCTCTGGTTTAAGCTTCTGTTTTAGAAGGATCTTAGGCTTATCAAACATATCTGAAGGTAATCAGGTGTCTAAAACTAGCTTAAAATTAGGACTAGACTACAAACTAAGCTTGCTCGATCAATTGGGCCCATGTAACATGGTTAAACTTGTATGCCCACTACTTTCTGTGTATGATTGTACATAGGTGCAGTAGCAATACATTGTCAAGGCATATTTGTCATCAATTGTATTCCAAGGAACAGAAAAATGTGGATAATTTTGCTTTTGTTTCAAAACCTCACTTTTATTATGAATTATGGTACTCTTAATACATTGGTCGCCTTGTTTATAACATCCACAGATGAGTTCAGTCTTATGGACATAACACATAGAGTGTCTGTTAATTTATAAATTAGACGGTTACGGTTTTATCATTTCGCAAATGATGTCCTTTTCTTGGTTGTCGCTACAGCAGCCTGAAGGAATTACTGCTGCAGCATCTGATGTTGAAGTGGAGACTAAAGAACCAAAAATACAAGCAGAAAAGGCTGCCGATCTCTTAGTAGTCTTGGCTGAGAATGCAGTAGTTCTGATGATGCTCGTAGAAGATCATCTGAGGTCACGCAGCCAACAATTTTTTACATCCTGCTTAATTGACAGTGCTTTATCTCCTGCATCGATGGCTTCATCAGCTGCCAGTAGGTCATTGAGCAGAACTGGTAGCGAGCCTTTAGAAGCTGGGGGCTCAAGGCAGTCTTTGTCCAGTGATGCTGGTGGACTGCCGGTTGATGTATGTATATCTAGAACAGGCATATATTATCACAATCTTATTTGCGTAATTTCAATTTATGTCTATATTTTTTTATAGGTCCAACTTGTAATGTTCTTTCATTGCTTTGACATGTTGAGTCCCTTTTTTGTTTCCGGGGCAGTTTTGTGAATTTGTGAGATGCTATATCATGTGATTGCTGAAAATGTTAAAACTCATTAGTGGTATTGTATTGGTTAGGAATATATGAGATAGATGATTAGAGATCCAGTTTCTAGGGAAAACTTCTTGTGAAGATAATCGATAGTAAAGGGTGGTTTTTGTTTAATTCAAAATTCAAAATAAGACCACTACCATTATAAGAGTTACACTATTTCTTGGAACTCGACAAGCATATGTACATTATTTCTTGTCAATCAGGCTACTACCCTTTATAGGAGTTACACTATTTCTTAGAACTCGGCAAGCATGTGTACACTATTTCTTTGTACTAGTATGAGTATAATCCAGAAGAATACTGTGTGTAGCATATCTTGTTTCAGAATTTTCCCTTTATAGTCCACTCTTACATTCAGTTTCATCTACTTCATACCAACTTTTGCTTGCTATCTTACATCATTATTGGTGTGAAAAAAATTCCAGGTTCTTGCTTCGATGTCTGGCACAAATGGGCAAATTTCTTCTGAGGTAATGGAACGCGTAACGGCAGCAGCAGCAGCGGAGCCTTATGGATCTGTCAGGCATGCATTTGTATCCTATGGGAGCTGTATTTCAGATCTTTCTGAAGGTTGGAAGTACAGAAGCCGACTGTGGTATGGTGTATGCATTCCATCCAAAGCTAATATCTTTGGGGGAGGAGGAAGTGGTTGGGAAGCATGGAAATCTGTTGTAGAGAAGGACTCCAATGGGGACTGGATTGAACTTCCATTAGTGAAGAAATCAGTTGCAATGCTGCAGACACTTCTACTAGATTCTGGATTTGGGGCTGGCCTTGGCTCTGGAGAGGGATCTGCCGGTGGTATTGGTGTTATGAGTGCACTTAATCAGTTGTTAGATAGTGATCAGCCTTTTTTTTGTATGCTCCGGTTGACTCTTATTTCAATGAGGGAGGATGATACTGGGGAAGACGACCTCTTTATGAGAAATATTAGCATGAAGAATGATGATATATCAGAAAGATTGGGCTGTCAAACTGGAAGTGTGATTGAACTTGATGGTAACTCATGTTCGCCTACCATAAAACCTCAGTCTGCACTTCTATGGAGGTACACCTTATCAGCTATTAAGTAGAGTATCATGTTAAAATTATAGTTCAAGAAAAGGATTTGATCCAGAATTATCACTCCATGGTTCATAGTAGCCAGTGGCCTTTCATTCTATACTGCATCCATACTAACCATTTTGTCCATTGCTTCTTCACTGATATTTTTTAACATATCTTACCTCTGTTTTTTTACAGATTGCTTGGCCCCTTTCTGAATGTGCCAGTTTCTGAATCTAAGAGACAGAGGGTTCTGGTTGCGTCTTCTATTCTTTATTCGGAGGTAAATTTGTTTTTCATTGATGGAAAAATATGATCAGTATCTAAAAACATACAAGTGTTCCATGCTATCCTTTCAGATTGAATACTTCATCAGAATCACGACATGCAGACACCATAGTCCATGCGTGGTAGTTTCATTTACCATCTTCTTCCTCTTGTTTCTGATGGTCTATGCATGGCCCCAAAATTCACATGCGGTGGTTTCATTATTTTTTGCATAGATGAAGCACTATTTTGCACCAATCTGTTTGATTACTTTATGTATTTTGTGGAATGTAGCATATAAAGCATGTTCCAAATGCTTATAATCATGTTGCAGTTTTCAAAACACTTATAATTTAAACTCCTGATGCAGAAAGCTTATTGCCCCCACCGTATATCTAAATGTCTCGTGTCTTAACTTTAAATTATATGTCCAAGAAGCTATCCTCAACCTGTTATGATTAATTTTAAAAAGGAAATTCCCTTCACTCATTTAGTGCCTTGATGATCAAAGATAAACCCGTAGTTCATACCAAGAGATATCAGGGAGCAACTTGTATGGAAACACTCCTAAAGAGGTAATCTTGTACAAGTTGCTCGTACAAGTTGCTCTCAGAGATATCACTACAGAAGTACTTACCAAAATGAAGTGCTATGCCTAAAACAACGGGGTCGAAGGATGGGCTCCCGCGACCTGCAAGGCGACTCGCCGCCCGCGGCCTCTCCGCCGGCTTCCCCGCCGCCGGATCCCCGCTCCGATGCTGCTCCGGCCCCAGCAGCGCCGGCCACCGTCCCCTCCTCCCCCTCCCCGCACCCTGAGCCTGCTCCGGTGCTCCGGTGGGCTGACCTTGCGGAGCAGGAGGACGAGGCCGCCGGCCGCCCGGTCGTCCGCCGTGACCCCCCGGCCCGGCCTGCCGTGACCCGCAGGGAGAGCGAGCAGCCGCCCCGGCGCGGCGGCTCCGAAGCTCTCTCGTGGTCGCGCAGGCTCACCGTGGCGGCTCCCCCGACGACGCCCCGGAAAAAGGTCACCTTGGGACCCCCGGACCGCTCGCCGCCGCCGTGCTCCGGCGTGGGGTGTCGCGGGGCGGTCCGACCAGGGTTGCGCCCGCGTCTCATGGCGCTCCTCGGCGGCGGCGGCCAACGCCGGCTCGGCCGGAGTCCCTCTCCGCAGCCCGGTTGCTCCCCCGGCTTGCTCCCCGCTCCTCCTGCGCACCTCCCCATTTCGGCCGTTTATTGCGGCATTCGGTTCGTCGGCCATCCGTTTCTCGCCCTCCCTCGTGCCGCGGCGCTCCTGGCCTGCTCCTCCGCCGGCGTCGGCGCCGGCCGCAGTGGGGGTGGCGGCGTCGGGGGAAACCCTCGCGCCCAACCCCCAGCCCTGCTGGCTGGGCCGCGCTCAGGTGGGCCGGTCGCGCCCTGGCCCAAGTGCGGCCATGCGGACCGAATCCCCCTGTCGGCTGGGCCTCCCCCCTGTGTCCACTCGTCGGTCGGCCCACTCGAGTGGATCAGCGATTTGGCTCCCGGCCGGCCTCCCCCGACACCCGTCCCCGCATCGTCCACCCGTTCCCACCCCCGAAACCCTATCCGCCGTCGCCCGATCCCCCAGCGCCGCCGCCGCCCCTCCTGGTCTCCTCCCCGCGCCTCCCTCGTCTGCGCTCATGCCACACGCGTGGGGCGATGATGGCCCGCGGCCCAAGCGCCGGGCCGATGACCGCCGCGACGCCTCGAGGCCGTCCCCCGACGCTGTGCGGCACGAGGCCGACCTGCGCCGGCAGCTGTCCTCGCGCGACGGCCGGCGCTCCCCCGTCCGCTCTGACCGCCGCTCCCCGCCCCACTCTGACCGTCGCTCTCCGGCCCGTCGATCCCCGGCCCGGGCTGACCGCTGGGACCGCTCCAGGTCCCGCTCGCCTCTGCCGGCCACCGACTGGAGATCCCCGCGCCGCCGCTCCCCCTCGCCTCCTCGTCGCCGGGAGGGTGAGCGCTCGCCAGCTCGCGGCGGCCGGTCCCGCTCCCATGCGCGCCCCCATCCCCCGGCCACCAGCACCGACACGCGCCGCTACCAGCCTCCTCGCGGCGAGCCGAGCTTCCCGCCGGGCACAAATGGAGCTGGCCGGGGCAAGCCGGGGCCCAAGCGCAAGAAGAAGAGAGGGCTGGGCCGTGGCAACGGTCCAGCCATGCCCGCTGCTCCTCCTCGCAACCCGGCTGCTGCCGCTTCGACCGCATTGCTCCCCGATGACCAAGCTGCCGACCTTGTCAAGTGCTTCAACTGCGGCCTCGCTGGTCACTCCCAGGTCACCTGCACGCGCCCACTGTGCTGCTTTGTGTGCTCGGACCCCGACCATCCGGCTGCCCTATGCCCCGACCGCCTGGTGTCGGAGGAGTTGATGATGTACGGGCATGGGATCGAGGGCCTCGGCTACTTCCACATCGAGGTCCCGGACATCCCTCCGCCTACACACTCGCTCCTGGCGATTGTCACCGTGCGGGATGGGGTGGCGTCCCCTGAGATGATCGAGGCGGAGCTCAACCACCTCTACCACTGCACCTGGGACTGGCAGGTCACCCTGCTGGCTGGGGGCCAGTTCTCGGTGGTGTTCCCCGACGCGGTCAGCCACGGCTACGGCAACCGCAGCGGCGACATCACCCTTGCGCTCAACAAGCTCGTGGTGGACATCTCGGTGCCTGTCCGGGACCCCTTGGCAGTGGCCGTCCTGGACACGGCATGGATCCTCATCGGCGGCCTCCCCGACATCGTGCGCTCGGAGAGGGTCATTCGGAACATGTCCCGCATCCTCGGCAAGGTGGTCGTGGTGGACGAGCTCTCCCTCCGCAAGGAGGAGGAGGTGCGGGTCAAGGTCAAATCCCTTGACTCATCCAAGCTTCGTGCCACGATCCGGGTCTTCTTCAACGACCAGGGTTTCGACCTCCGGATCTCTCCCGAGCCGCCCAACCACGTTGGTCGCCCCTGCATCCCCGACGACAGCCTCTTGGGGGGCGGCCCCGCTGGTGGGGGCATGGGGGACCATCGCAGCGACCGTGGACCCCACCATGGCCCAACTCCGGCTCGGAGGACGACGATGAGGAGTATGAGGACAGTCCCCGCCTCGATCACCCTCCCGCCTCGGCTGCCAGGGGTGGCGCAGGGGCCGGCCGATCCCACTGCTTGGCCCCTCCGCCCCCAGCTGATAGCAGCGACGCTTCTGACGCGAGCCTCCAGGTCCTTCTGGCTTCGTCCCCGCGCTCCCCCGACGGTACTCCTCCCGGTCTCCCCACTGTGCTCTTAGCCGGGGTCGACCCGGCGCCTGCCACCCAGCCTCCGCCGACTGCTCCTGCACCTCCCGAGGAGGAGGGGAGTGGCCGGGACCAGGACCCACCCCCCTCCCCTCCTCGCGCCGTGCCGGTCCTATCGAACCTCGGGGTGATTGATCCGCCCCATGGTTCCGACCTGTCGCTGGCTCTGGACGTCGTCACGCTTGCGTCTCCGTCGACCCTCCCCCCGGCCTCCACGTGCTCCGTCCTAGGTGGGACGTCCGCAGTGGTGACCACCCCTGTGGCCGCCCCCCCTCTCCCACCTCGGACGGCGGCCTACTCCAGGCGGGGCAGATCGACCTCGACCCCGGTGACTGTTGGGGAACGTAGCAGAAATTCAAAAATTTTCCCTACGCATCACCAAGATCAATCTATGGAGAGACTAGCAACGAGAGAGAGAGGAGTGCATCTTCATACCCTTGAAGATCGCGATGCGGAAGCGTTGCAAGAACGCGGTTGGAGGAGTCGTACACGCAGCGATTCAGATCGCGGTCGATTCCGATCTTAGCGCCGAACAACGGCGCCTCCGCGTTCAACACACGTGCAGCCCGGTGACGTCTCCCACGCCTTGATCCAGCAAGGAGAGAGGGAGAGGTTGGGGAAGACAACTCCAGCAGCAGCACGACGGCGTGGTGGTGTTGGAGCAGCGTGGTACTCCGGCAGGGCTTCGCCAAGCACCGCGGAAGGAGGAGGAGGTGTTGGAGAGAGGGAGGGCTGCGCCTTGGATGTCATTGTCTGCTGCCCTCCCTCCACCCCTCTATTTATAGGGTGAAGGGGGAAGGGGGGCCGGCCCCTCTAGATGAGATCTAGAGGGGGGCGGCGGCCAGGGGAGGGGGCTTGCCCCCCAAGCCAAGGGAGGGGCGCCCCCTTTAGGGTTCCCCCAAAACCCTAGGCGCATGGGCCCTAGGGGAAGTGGCGCCCAGCCCACTTAGGGGCTGGTTCCCTTTCCACGTACAGCCCATAGGGCCCTCCGGGGCAGGTGGACCCTCCCGGTGGACCCCCGGAACCCCTTCGGTGGCCCCGGTACAATACCGGCATACCTCCGAACATTTCCGGTGACCGTATGATGACTTCCCATATATAAATCTTCACCTCCGGACCATTCCGGAACTCCTCGTGACGTCCAGGATCTCATCCGGGACTCCGAACAACATTCGGTAACCACGTACCAACTTTCCCTATAACCCTAGCGTCATCGAACCTTAAGTGTGTAGACCCTACGGGTTCGGGAGGCATGTAGACATGACCGAGACATCTCTCCGGTCAATAACCAACAGCGGGATCTGGATACCCATGTTGGCTCCCACATGTTCCACGATGATCTCATCGGATGAACCACGATGTCGAGGATTCAATCAATCCCGTATACAATTCCCTTTGTCTACCGGTATGATACTTGCCCGAGATTCGATCGTCGGTATCCCCATACCTTGTTCAATCTCGTTACCAGCAAGTCTCTTTACTCGTTCGTAACACATCATCCCGTGATCAACTCCTTGGTCACATTGAGCTCATTATGATGATGTCCTACCGAGTGGGCCCAGAGATACCTCTCCGTCACACGGAGTGACAAATCCCAGTCTCGATTCGTGCCAACCCAACAGACACTTTCGGAGATACCCGTAGTGTGCCTTTATAGCCACCCAGTTACGTTGTGACATTTGGCACACCCAAAGCATTCCTACGGTATCCGGGAGTTGCACAATCTCATGGTCTAAGGAAATGATACTTGACATTAGAAAAGCTTTAGCAGACGAACTACACGATCTAGTGCTATGCTTAGGATTGGGTCTTGTCCATCACATCATTCTCCTAATGATGTGATCCCGTTATCAACGACATCCAATGTCCATGGTCAGGAAACCGTAACCATCTATTGATCAACGAGCTAGTCAACTAGAGGCTCACTAGGGACATGTTGTGGTCTATGTATTCACACATGCATTACGATTTCCGGATCACACAATTATAGCATGAACAATAGACAATTATCATGAACAAGGAAATATAATAATAACCACTTTATTATTGCCTCTAGGGCATATTTCCAATAGTCTCCCACTTGCACTAGAGTCAATAATCTAGTTACATTGTGATGAATCGAACACCCATAGAGTTCTGGTGTTGATCATGTTTTGCTCGTGGAAGAGGTTTAGTCAACGGATCTGCGACATTCAGATCCGTATGCACTTTACAAATATCTATGTCTCCATCTTGAACATGTTCACGAATGGAGTTGAAGCGACGCTTGATATGCCTGGTCTTCTTGTGAAACCTGGGCTCCTTGGCAAGGGCAATAGCTCCAGTGTTGTCACAGAAGAGAGTCATTGGGCCCGACGCACTGGGAATAACTCCTAGGTCGGTGATGAACTCCTTCATCCAGACTGCTTCCTGTGCTGCCTCCGAGGCTGCTATATACTCCGCTTCACATGTAGATCCCGCCACGACGCTTTGCTTGCAACTGCACCAGCTGACTGCCCCACCATTCAAAATATACACGTATCCGGTTTGTGACTTAGAGTCATCCAGATCTGTGTCGAAGCTAGCATCGACGTAACCCTTTACGACGAGCTCTTCGTCACCTCCATAAACGAGAAACATATCCTTAGTCCTTTTCAGGTACTTCAGGATGTTCTTGACCGCTGTCCAGTGTTCCATGCCGGGATTACTTTGGTACCTTCCTACCAAACTTACGGCGAGGTTCACATCAGGTCTGGTACACAGCATGGCATACATAATAGACCCTATGGCTGAGGCATAGGGGATGACACTCATCTTTTCTCTATCTTCTGCCGAGGTCGGGCATTGAGCCGTGCTCAATCTCACACCTTGTAATACAGGCAAGAACCCCTTCTTGGACTGATCCATATTGAACTTCTTCAATATCTTGTCAAGGTATGTACTTTGCGAAAGACCAATGAGGCGTCTCGATCTATCTCTATAGATCTTGATGCCTAATATGTAAGCAGCTTCTCCAAGGTCCTTCATTGAAAAACACTTGTTCAAGTAGGCCTTTATGCTTTCCAAGAATTCTATATCATTTCCCATTAATAGTATGTCATCTACATATAATATGAGAAATGCTACAGAGCTCCCACTCACTTTCTTGTAAACACAGGTTTCTCCATAAGTCTGTGTAAACCCAAACGCTTTGATCATCTCATCAAAGCGAATGTTCCAACTCCGAGATGCTTGCACCAGCCCATAGATTGAGCGCTGGAGCTTGCATACCTTGTCAGCATTATTAGGATCGACAAAACCTTCCGGCTGCATCATATACAACTCTTCCTTAAGGAAACCATTAAGGAATATCTCATAATCATAGTATGCGGCAATTGCTAACATGATTCTGACGGACTTCAGCTTCGCTACGGGTGAGAAGGTCTCATCGTAGTCAACCCCTTGAACTTGTCGATAACCCTTAGCGACAAGTCGAGCCTTATAGACGGTCACATTACCATCCGCGTCTGTCTTCTTCTTAAAGATCCATTTGTTCTCTATGGCTTGCCGATCATCGGGCAAGTCTGTCAAAGTCCATACTTCGTTTTCATACATGGATCCTATCTCGGATTTCATGGCTTCTAGCCATTTGTTGGAATCCGGGCCTGCCATCGCTTCTTCATAGTTCGAAGGTTCACCGTTGTCTAACAACATGACTTCCAAGACAAGGTTGCCGTACCACTCTGGTGCGGAACGTGTCCTCGTGGACCTACGAAGCTCAGTAGCAACTTGATCCGAAGTTTCATGATCATCATCATTAACTTCCTCCCTAGCCGGTGCAGGCACCACAGGAACATCTTCCTGAGCTGCGCTACTCTCCGGTTCAAGAGGGGGTACCTCATCAAGTTCTACTTTCCTCCCACTTACTTCTTTCGAGAGAAACTCTTTCTCCAGAAAGGATCCATTCTTGGCAACAAAGATCTTGCCTTCGGATCTAAGGTAGAAGGTATACCCAATAGTTTCTTTAGGGTATCCTATGAAGACGCATTTTTCCGATTTGGGTTCGAGCTTTTCAGGTTGAAGTTTCTTGACATAAGCATCGCATCCCCAAACTTTCAGAAACGACAGCTTAGGTTTCTTCCCAAACCATAATTCATACGGTGTCGTCTCAACGGATTTCGACGGAGCCCTATTTAAAGTGAATGCGGCAGTCTCTAAAGCATAACCCCAAAATGATAACGGTAGATCGGTAAGAGACATCATAGATCGCACCATATCCAATAGAGTGCGATTACGATGTTCGGACACACCATTACGCTGAGGTGTTCCAGGCGGCGTGAGTTGTGAAACAATTCCACATTTCCTTAAGTGCGTGCCAAACTCGTGACTCAAATATTCCCCTCCACGATCTGATCGTAAGAACTTTATTTTCCTGTCACGTTGATTCTCTACCTCACTCTGAAATTCCTTGAACTTTTCGAAGGTCTCAGACTTGTGTTTCATTAAGTAGACATACCCATATCTACTTAAGTCATCTGTGAGGGTGAGAACATAACGATAACCACCGCGAGCTTCAACGCTCATTGGACCGCACACATCAGTATGTATGATTTCCAATAAGTTGGTTGCTCGCTCCATTGTCCCGGAGAACGGAGTCTTGATCATTTTGCCCATGAGGCATGGTTCGCACGTGTCAAATGATTCATAATCAAGAGACTCCAAAAGTCCATCTGTATGGAGTTTCTTCATGCGTTTGACACCAATGTGACCAAGGCGGCAGTGCCACAAGTATGTGGGACTATCATTATCAACCTTACATCTTTTGGCATTCACACTATGAATATGTGTAACATCACGATCGAGATTCAATAAGAATAAACCATTGACCAGCGGGGCATGACCATAAAACATATCTCTCATATAAATAGAACAACCATTATTCTCGGATTTAAATGAGTAGCCATCTCGCATCAAACGAGATCCTGATACAATGTTCATGCTCAAAGCTGGTACTAAATAACAATTATTGAGGTTTAAAACTAATCCCGAAGGTAGATGTAGAGGTAGCGTGCCGACGGCGATCACATCGACCTTGGAACCATTCCCGACGCGCATCGTCACCTCGTCCTTTGCCAGTCTCCGCTTATTCCGCAGCTCCTGTTTTGAGTTACAAATATGAGCAACCGCACCGGTATCAAATACCCAGGAGCTACTACGAGCGCTGGTAAGGTACACATCAATAACATGTATATCACATATACCTTTGGTATTGCCGGCCTTCTTATCCGCTAAGTACTTGGGGCAGTTCCGCTTCCAGTGACCGTTTCCCTTACAATAAAAGCATTCAGTCTTAGGCTTGGGTCCATTCTTTGGCTTCTTCCCGGTAGCTTGCTTACCGGGCGCAGCAACTCCCTTGCCGTCCTTCTTGAAGTTCTTTTTACCCTTGCCTTTCTTGAACTTAGTGGTTTTATTCACCATCAACACTTGATGTTCCTTTTTGATCTCCATCTCCGCTGATTTCAGCATTGAATATACCTCAGGAATGGTTTTCTCCATCCCCTGCATATTGAAGTTCATCACAAAGCTCTTGTAGCTAGGTGGAAGCGACTGAAGGATTCTGTCAACGACCGCGTCATCCGGAAGATTAACTCCCAGCTGAGACAAGCGGTTGTGCAACCCAGACATTTTGAGTATATGCTCGCTGACAGAACTATTCTCCTTCATCTTACAACTGTAGAACTTGTCGGAGACTTCATATCTCTCGACCCGGGCATGAGCTTGGAAAACCATTTTCAGCTCTTGGAACATCTCATATGCTCCGTGTTGCTCAAAACGCTTTTGGAGCCCCGGTTCTAAGCTGTAAAGCATGCCGCACTGAACCAGGGAGTAATCATCACTACGCGACTGCCAGGCGTTCATAACGTCTTGAGTTGCTGGGAAAATAGGTGCGTCACCTAGCGGTGCTTCAAGGACATAAGCTTTCTTGGCAGCTATGAGGATAATCCTCAGGTTACGGACCCAGTCCGTGTAGTTGCTACCATCGTCTTTCAGCTTGGTTTTCTCTAGGAACGCGTTGAAGTTGAGGGCAACATTAGCGTGGGCCATTTGATCTACAAGACATATTGTAAAGATTTTAGACTAAGTTCATGATAATTAAGTTCATCTAATCAAATTAATCAATGAACTCCCACTCAGATAGACATCCCTCTAGTCATCCAAGTGATACATGATCCGAATCGACTAGGCCGTGTCCGATCATCACGTGAGACGGACTAGTCATCAATGGTGAACATCTCCATGTTGATCGTATCTTCTATACGACTCATGTTCGACCTTTCGGTCTTCCGTGTTCCGAGGCCATGTCTGTACATGCTAGGCTCGTCAAGTCAACCTAAGTGTTTTGCATGTGTAAATCTGGCTTACACCCGTTGTATTCGAACGTTAGAATCTATCACACCCGATCATCACGTGGTGCTTCGAAACAACGAACCTTCGCAACGGTGCACAGTTAGGGGGAACACTTTCTTGAAATTTTAGCGAGGGATCATCTTATTTATGCTACCGTCGTTCTAAGCAAATAAGATGTAAACAGATGATAAACATCACATGCAATCAAAAAGTGACATGATATGGCCAATATCATTTTGCTCCTTTTGATCTCCATCTTCGGGGCACCATGATCATCATCGTCACCGGCATGACACCATGATCTCCATCATCGTGTCTTCATGAAGTTGCCTCGCCAACTATTACTTCTACTACTATGGCTAACGGTTAGCAATAAAGTAAAGTAATTACATGGCGTTTTTCATTGACACGCAGGTCATACAATAAATTAAGACAACTCCTATGGCTCCTGCCGGTTGTCATACTCATCGACATGCAAGTCGTGATTCCTATTACAAGAACATGATCAATCTCATACATCACATATATCATTCATCACATCCTTTTGGCCATATCACATCACACGGCACATGCTGCAAGAACAAGTTAGACGTCCTCTAATTGTTGTTGCAAAATATTTTTACGTGGCTGCTATAGGTTTCTAGCAAGAACGTTTCTTACCTACGCCACAACCACAACGTGATATGCCAATTTCTATTTACCCTTCATAAGGACCCTTTTCATCGAATCCGATCCGACTAAAGTGGGAGAGACAGACACCCGCTAGCCACCTTATGCAACTAGTGCATGTCAGTCGGTGGAACCTGTCTCACGTAAGTTGCCAATTTCTATTTACCCTTCATAAGGACCCTTTTCATCGAATCCGATCCGACTAAAGTGGGAGAGACAGACACCCGCTAGCCACCTTATGCAACTAGTGCATGTCAGTCGGTGGAACCTGTCTCACGTAAGCGTACGTGTAAGGTCGGTCCGGGCCGCTTCATCCCACGATGCCGCCGAATCAAGATAAGACTAGTAATGGCAAGAAAATTGACAAAATCGACGCCCACAACAACTTGTGTTCTACTCGTGCAAGAAACTACGCATAGACCTGGCTCATGATGCCACTGTTGGGGAACGCAGCAGAAATTCAAAATTTTTCCCTACGCATCACCATGATCAATCTATGGAGAGACTAGCAACGAGAGAGAGAGGAGTGCATCTTCATACCCTTGAAGATCGCGATGCGGAAGCGTTGCAAGAACGCGGTTGGAGGAGTCGTACACGCAGCGATTCAGATCGCGGTCGATTCCGATCTTAGCGCCGAACAACGGCGCCTCCGCGTTCAACACACGTGCAGCCCGGTGACGTCTCCCACGCCTTGATCCAGCAAGGAGAGAGGGAGAGGTTGGGGAAGACAACTCCAGCAGCAGCACGACGGCGTGGTGGTGTTGGAGCAGCGTGGTACTCCGGCAGGGCTTCGCCAAGCACCGCGGAAGGAGGAGGAGGTGTTGGAGAGAGGGAGGGCTGCGCCTTGGATGTCATTGTCTGCTGCCCTCCCTCCACCCCTCTATTTATAGGGTGAAGGGGGAAGGGGGGCCGGCCCCTCTAGATGAGATCTAGAGGGGGGCGGCGGCCAGGGGAGGGGGCTTGCCCCCCAAGCCAAGGGGGGGGCGCCCCCTTTAGGGTTCCCCCAAAACCCTAGGCGCATGGGCCCTAGGGGAAGTGGCGCCCAGCCCACTTAGGGGCTGGTTCCCTTTCCACATACAGCCCATAGGGCCCTCCGGGGCAGGTGGACCCTCCCGGTGGACCGCCGGAACCCCTTCGGTGGCCCCGGTACAATACCGGCATACATCCGAACATTTCCGGTGACCGTATGATGACTTCCCATATATAAATCTTCACCTCCGGACCATTCCGGAACTCCTCGTGACGTCCAGGATCTCATCCGGGACTCCGAACAACATTCGGTAACCACGTACAAACTTTCCCTATAACCCTAGCGTCATCGAACCTTAAGTGTGTAGACCCTACGGGTTCGGGAGGCATGTAGACATGACCGAGACATCTCTCCGGTCAATAACCAACAGCGGGATCTGGATACCCATGTTGGCTCCCACATGTTCCACGATGATCTCATCGGATGAACCACGATGTCGAGGATTCAATCAATCCCGTATACAATTCCCTTTGTCTACCGGTATGATACTTGCCCGAGATTCGATTGTCGGTATCCCCATACCTTGTTCAATCTCGTTACCAGCAAGTCTCTTTACTCGTTCGTAACACATCATCCCGTGATCAACTCCTTGGTCACATTGAGCTCATTATGATGATGTCCTACCGAGTGGGCCCAGAGATACCTCTCCGTCACACGGAGTGACAAATCCCAGTCTCGATTCGTGCCAACCCAACAGACACTTTCGGAGATACCCGTAGTGTGCCTTTATAGCCACCCAGTTACGTTGTGACGTTTGGCACACCCAAAGCATTCCTACGGTATCCGGGAGTTGCACAATCTCATGGTCTAAGGAAATGATACTTGACATTAGAAAAGCTTTAGCAGACGAACTACACGATCTAGTGCTATGCTTAGGATTGGGTCTTGTCCATCACATCATTCTCCTAATGATGTGATCCCGTTATCAACGACATCCAATGTCCATGGTCAGGAAACCGTAACCATCTATTGATCAACGAGCTAGTCAACTAGAGGCTCACTAGGGACATGTTGTGGCCTATGTATTCACACATGCATTACGATTTCCGGATAACACAATTATAGCATGAACAATAGACAATTATCATGAACAAGGAAATATAATAATAACCACTTTATTATTGCCTCTAGGGCATATTTCCAACAGTGACGTCTTCACGCCGCAGTGCCCGGATCGAGGCGGCCAGGCCGGAGGGTAGCCCCGCTCTGCCTATCCCCGAGCGGGCAGAGCTTCGGGCCGCCGCCCGGAACCTTGAGCCAGGTACTCCGCCCATCCCTGCCACTCCTGCCACTTGCTCCTTCTCTGCTCTAGAGTCGGCTCCGCTTGGCCACCTCGCTAAGGTGGCTGCGGACTCGGCCATCGTGTTCAGGGGTGAGATAGCCCCTCCGTTAGTTCAGATTGAGGCGATTCGCGCTCGCGAGATCCTCGATGGCCGTCTTGCCGAGGCCCGCTCTCGCCGCCTGACCTCCTCGGAGGCCCCCGCCACCGTCACCCCGAGTGCTCAGTCACAGGCGGTGGCCGCTCCCGCTGAGATCCGAGGCCGCACCCGCTCCCGCACCGCAGCTCTTCGCGCCCAGAGCGCATTCCCAGTCTTGGGGTCAAGCAGCCCCCCGATGGTCTTGTGATGCGTACGCTTTTCTGGAACATCCGCGGCTTCGGCCAAGACGGCCGGCGCCGCCAACTGATTGAGTACATGCGCAATGAACGAATCGACATTGTGGCCATCCAAGAAACGATGCGGACGGAATTCTCCCTTGCGGAGCTCGAGCATTTGAGCTCCGACCTATATGCTTGGCACTGGCTCCCTTCTAGTGGGAGCGCGGGCCACTCGGGTGGCATCCTTCTCGGTGTCAAGGATGCCACCTTTGACATTGGTAGCATGGACCGGGGCGAGTTCTTCGTTAGCATGGAGGTCTTCAAGCGGGCCCTTAACTTCAAATGGGAGATCATTGCTGTTTATGGCCCGGCCGATCACCGGCGCTCTGAAGCCTTCCTCGATGAGCTCCGTAGGAAGGTTGCGGTCGCCCAGCTGCCGGTGGTGGTGGGCGGTGACTTTAACCTCATCCGGTCGGAGGACGACAAGAATAATAACTTGGTTAACTTCCCCCGGATGCAGATGTTCAATGACTGCATCGCGGACATGGGGCTCCGCGAGCTCGATAGGGTCGGGGCCAGGTTCACTTGGACCAACCGCCATGCGGAGCCGACCCGCTTTGTCCTCGACAGAGTCTTCGCATCTCCTGAGTGGGACATTCGTTGCCCCCTAGCTTCGCTCCGGGCGATTACTCGGATTGGCTCCGATCACGTACCCCTCCTCCTCTCTTCGGAGAACGAGCGTCCACCCCATCCGCCCCGCTTCCGCTTTGAAACCTTCTGGTTACACCAGCCGGGTTTCGCCGCTGCGGTGGTCGCTCGTTGGCGAGAGGCGCGCGAAGCCCCCCATCGTTCCCTCTCGGCCGTTGATTCTTGGCACTTCTGTGCAAAGCGATCACGACAATTCATGAAAGGATGGGGTGCTAACGTGGGCCGAGATATCCGGGAGCGCAAGAAAGCCCTCCTCGAGGCCATCCAGACCCTCGATCTCCGCGCGGATGGCGCGGGTCTATCAGCCGAGGAATGGATGCTTAGGTATGACCTGGAGGACCAGCTCACGGTCATCTACACTGATGAGGAGGCTTACTGGCGCTTGCGGGGTACGCAGAATTGGGTCCTCAAGGGGGATGCCAATACCGCTTACTTCCAGGCCATCGCCAACGGCCGGCGACGCCGTAACTCCATCCCTCCTATGGGATGGAGAGACCCTCCTGCAGCAGCCGGAGGACATCCGGGCCCATGTAGACGGCTTTTACAGAGACCTATTCTCTGCCTCCCCTCGGGGAGGGTTGGCCCTCGCTCACGACATTTGGCCGGCCCACAAACGTGTCTCGCCTGCGGACAATGTGGCCCTTACGGCTCCGTTCTCCGAGGCAGAAGTCTGGGCGGCCATTAAGGGCATGAATCCATCGTCAGCCCCCGGCCCGGATGGCCTCCCTGTGAAGTTTTTCCAGACCTTCTGGGAGGCTATTAAACAGGAGGTGATGGCCCTCTTTGAGGAGTTCTATGTAGGCTTCATAGACCTTACCAGGCTGAACTTTGGGATTATCACCCTCATCCCCAAAGTAACGGGAGCATCGGATATCCGCCAGTTCCGCCCGATCACGGTGATCAATGTCATCTTCCGCATCCTTGCGAAGGGGTACGCCATTAGGGTGGCCCCATTAGCTAACCGGATCACACACCCGGATCAGTCGGCATTCATCCAGGGCCGGTATATCCTTGATGGAGTCCTAGTGTTTCACGAAGCACTCCATGAGGTGCACTCCAAGCACCTCAAGGCAGTTTTCCTGAAACTGGACTTCCACAGGCATACGACACGGTCAGTTGGCCCTTCCTTCGGGAATGCTTGCTCCGGAAGGGATTCGACGATAGATGGGTGACCCGCGTGATGCAAATGGTCTCCTCGGGCCGGACTGCGGTGAACATAAATGGCGAGATTGGCCCTTACTTCCCCACATTCTGTGGGGTCCGTCAGGGCGATCCCTTTTCTCCGTTCCTCTTCAACATGGTCGTTGATGCTCTGGCAGCCATCCTAGATAAAGCCAAGGCTGCGGGACATATTAGGGGCATAGTCCCTCATCTGGTCGGCGGGAACGGGATTTCCCTTCTCCAATACGCAGATGACACCATTATAATGGTGGAGGGCTCTGCGAATGACATCACGAACTTGAAGTTCCTCCTGCTCTGCTTTCAGCAGATGTCTGGCCTTAGGATCAACTTTGATAAGAGTGCGGTCATGGTCTTGGGATACTCCCAAGACGAGCGTCAGAGCATCGCGGACCGCCTCAACTGCCAGCTTGGGAGCTTCCCCACGACTTATTTGGGGATCCCCATTAGCGATTCGCGGCTCACGGTGGCCGAGCTGCGCCCCACGGTGGGGAAGCTTCAGCACCGCATTGAACCTTGGCAGGGCCGCTGGCTCTCTAAGGCCGCCCGGACGGTGCTCATTAACTCGTCCCTCGCCGGCTTGCTCCTATTCATTATGAGCTTCTACAGCTTGCCTGAGACTCTGCACCATGAGATTGCCACGGTCCAGGGACGCTTCTTCTGGGTTGGCGTGGGCGATAAGCAGAAGTACCACATGGTTCGGTGGTCGGAGATCTGTAAACCTCGCGATCAGGGCGGACTCGGGATCATGTCCTCCAAACGCATGAACATTGCTCTCCTGACTAGGTGGCTTCGGCGGATTGCGAACGGAGAGGGTGGCTTGTGGCTCCGCATCATCCAGCAGAAATACCTCCGTGGCCAGCCGCTTGCCTTCTGCCAGCGGTCCGGTGGCTCCCAGTTCTGGCAATCCATCATACAGCTGCTTCCAGTCCTCCGCATCGGGACCTCGATTGCGGTTGGATCTGGCACCGCCACGCTGTTTTGGTTCGATAGATGGGCTGGGGACACTCCCTTCGCCGCTCGCTTCCCTGACCTGTTCTCCATCACGGTAGATCCGCGGATTTCTGTTGCGGTGGCCCTTATTGACTTAGGGCATCTCGCGTTCCGGCGTCCTTTTGGACCGGCGGAGAATGAGGCGTGGTAGGACCTGCTTGACTGCATTGCTTTGCACGAGCCGGATCTGGAGATTGGAGAGGACCGCACCAGGTGGCGGCTAGAGCCATCTGGGCAATTCTCCTCTAAATCTCTCTACCAGGCTATAGCCCCTTCGCCAGGCCCTGAGGCTCTCATCACCATCTGGGCGATCCGGCTCCCCTTAAAGATTAGGATCTTCTTATGGCAATGGATTCGTGGCCGCCTTCCGACCGGCGTAGAGGTCCTGAAACGCAACGGCCCTGGTGATGGGCAGTGCCCGCTCTGCGGGCCTGAAGAGGATACGAACCATATCTTCTTCACCTGCGTGTCCGCGCAGTTCCTCTGGAGCTGTTTCCGCGATTTAGTGGGTGGAAGCTGGGACCACAACAACTTCCCCGCTCTCTTTGCCGAACTTCAGGCGTTACCACCCGCGTATCGCCACATTAGGTGGTTGACCGTCGGTGTGCTAGCCTGGACGCTGTGGACTATTAGGAATAAGCTTGTGATTCAGCGTGTCCCTCTTCGTCGTGCTACTGACGCTTTGCTCAAATGGTCTGGTTACCTGCAGCTTTGGCGGCCGCCTAGCTGCCCCAGGGAGAGAGACGCCATCACCTCCATCATCACCCAGCTTCGCGCGACGGCTCTCCGGATGGCTCCACCGCTTCCCCCACCACCACCAGAGCCAGACTAGACTTTCTCCTCTTTGCCGTCACCGCCGTTTATGTGTTGTGCGTGCTTCATTTCTGTGTTGGGCTTGTTGTGCTGTGCCCACAGTTGAACCTCGTGTAGTGTTTGGATGTGTGTGTGTTGGATCTTGTCTGCGGTGGCGTTGTGTGTGTGTGTTGTTTGGATGGTACCATGTTGACTTTGTGCTCGGTGGTTTGCTTTATTTATAAAGCGGGGCGAAAGCCTTTTTCGGTAGATATCACTACAGTACGTGACACTGTAGAATGTTCAGTTAGAATTTTCTGTGTTAGGCCTTAAAATCGTGGGACACTTTTTTTGTGAGAAAAAAAACGCACTACTTTCAAGACCTTTTTCGAGGACATCACTACTTTAAGACCTAACCTAGGGAAATTGCGTAACTCCATGCTGCTGCTTCCTGAGAGCACTGCTACTTTTAAGGCCCAACGGAGGAAAAATTATAACTCTATGCTGCTGCTTCCTGTTTGTTTATGTTGTTTGTTTTGAATATATAGATCGAACAACGTTTTTTATATTATGTGTTTTCATGAAGCTTATGTTATCCTAACAGGTATGGCATGCTGTAAGTAGCGACAGAAAGCCTTTAAGGAAAAAATATCTTGGATTGTTAATGCCACCATATGCAGCTGTCCTGAAAAGATATCGCTCTGTTTTGGCTAATATTCACGAGCTTGCATCTTCGGATGGAGAAAATCCGCTACTTGTTGGTGATTGTGCTTCGGCTGCAGATACTTTACCTGTTGAGGTAACAGTTGATTTTAAATAGGCCATAAGATAGCTAACAACTGAAGTTATCTGGTGCTTGTGCTGAGCTCTATAACTGTGATCTAGCGATGCTTGTTACAATCTTATAGCTTTCTAAGAAAAATGCTACTTCTGCAAATAGAACTATGAATTTTGCACATTAGCTTAAAATCAGATGTTTTCCTAACTATTGCTTACTTTGTACTTTCATTTCATGTTCGAGAAATTGTTTTAAATAGTGTGATTTGGATCTTTAGCATAATCACTTCTATCTGGACATTACTTTTGAGGAAGGCCTTGATATTTGTTATGCGACTTTAGTTGCTCCTCTCTATCTCATCATTGTTTTTGTGCAAAGTTTTATGTGTTCACAGTGGGATTTTATTCTGTGTCTTTTGAATTCAGGCTGCTGTTTCATTGATATCACCTGGCTGGGCTGCTGCTTTTGCCTCTCCACCAGTTGCAATGGCATTGGCCATGATTGCTGCTGGTGCCTCTGGGGCAGAAACAATTGCACCACCAACAAATAAATTGCGCAGGCGTGACACCTCATTGTTTGAGCGTAGATCAGCTAAATTACACTCATTCTCAAGTTTCCAGAGGCCTCCTGATACAACACCACTCCTGCCTGCATCTGCACCGAAGGACAAAGCATCCGCGAAAGTTGCAGCCTTGGCCGCTGCTCGTGACCTTGAGTTTAGTGCTAAGATTGGCTTGAGAAGGGGTCTTAGTGTTGTAGCAATGGCAACTTCAGGACAACGGAGGTCTGCAGGCGATATTGAGCGTGCGCAGAGGTGGAACACAACTGAAGCTATGGCTGCTGCTTGGATGGAGTGTCTGCAATCTGCTGACTCAAAGTCAGTGTCAGGCAGAGATTTTTCTGCCCTTTCTTACAAATATGTTGCACTTCTTGTTTCAAGTTTTGCCTTAGCACGGAACTTGCAACGAGTTGAGGTATATCAACATCGAACAAAACGCTTCCGCTTATGGTATTCAGTGTTAGTGATACATCACTTAACAACTTTTGGACATGCAGATGGAGAGACGAACACAGGTTGATATCTTGAACCGTCGTTGTGCTTCTGTTGGGGTTCGGGCATGGCGACGTCTTCTTCATTGCTTAATAGAGACAAATAGACTCTATGGACCTTTTGGAGAACTTCTGTGTACTCCTGATAGCGTATGGACCGAATCCTGTTTTTCTTTCATGCTTTCTTGCATTCTTATTAAAAAAACACTATGCATGATTGTTTTATTGTTTTGTTAAGCAGATTTTCTGGAAGCTAGATTTTACTGAATGTTCATCAAGGATGAGAAGATTTATGAAAAGAAACTACAATGGGTCAGATCGTTTTGGTGCAGCTGTTAATTTTGAGGAGCAGATGCTTCTTTGTGATGGTGTAGAATCCAATGCATGCCACACAGAGGAAGGGGACACTCGATCTACAAATGCTCTCCCAACAACTTCGTTGATTATAGTGGCTGAGGCAATGTCAGTGGATAGAGGACATGAAGATGCAGAGCACATAGAAACCGAAACAATTCGCAGCAGTGTAGATGATCAATTAAGAAATTCCTTGCCACCTGATCCGTTTAAAGGATCAATAGATTCAAGAAGTTCAGACTTTTCTGGTGTCCGCAACCTGGTTCGATCCACAGTAATTGCACCTGGTTACAGGTCTGGCGAAGAAGATAAAAGAATTATAATTGAATTGCCATCGTTGATGGTGAGGCCATTGAAGACCGTACGAGGAACCTTCCAAGTAAGTGTGTGCTGATGTACGTACTTCCACCTGTATAGTCATACCTGGTGTATAGCTTTTTCTTAGGGAGTCCAAAGAGCTTCTATTGGTGCCATATATTACTTGAACACTGAAATTAAACGAATTGTTACTACGAATTCATGCTTTCGTTACTTGGCCATGAGCCCTTGACCGGGTCCTAATCAACACAGCTCTCTGATGAGCTTAACTAGCTAAGTTCATCATATGATTCTGAATAGTTTTGAGTCGTAGTCTAATCTCTAAGGAGTCCTTAGTAAAGTCCGGTACCACTGTAAGTAAATCAAGGGTGTGGGGATATTGACTAACACACATCACACAGTTATTCACCCTAATTTAATCTACAGTGTTCTTGGTATTGTAAGTTCCCCTTTGGAGAACAATAAAAGAATTGCGTTCAATATTAGCTATCCTTTATATTCAAGTTTAGAGAACTGCCCAAAATGATCACTGTGTAGATACAAAAACAGATGGAAGCAGTGTTCTTTGTATTGCACCTGTTCCCTTTGTAATATTCATTCAAATATTCCAAGATCCAAAATGAGCAGCGCACTGAAGAATCAATAACTGTTAGTGTAATAGCATATAAAAAACTTGAGTAATTGTGTCCCCACCTAGCTGAATCAAGTTCCAGCAGCCTTGACTACACTGACAAGTTATTTTTTGTTCTTATTTGCATTGAGTGCAGCGTTTCGGTGCCCAGGCTCATCTGCACCCGGTCAGAAAAAAAATCACAAAAAATTCAAAAAAATTCCAATTGTTTTTTGCATGGTAGAAAATTTGTTGCTGAGGTCCGCCCCAATTTTCAGATCATTTGGACATCTCAATAGCTCTCAGCAAAAAAGACAAATCAGGTCAGAACAGTGAACTTTTTTACAGACCCCGAATTTGTCTTTTTTGCCGAGAGCTGCTCAGATGTCCAAATGATTTGAAAATTGGAGCGAACCTCACGCATCAAATTATCTACCATGCAAAAAAATGGATTTTTTTGAATTTTTCTAGTATTTGTTTTGATTTTTTTCCTCAGCGTGGGTGCAGATGAGCCTGAGCTCAGAAGTGGATTATCGCCTTACATTGTACTATTCTGCCTATTCTTCTTCATGCCCTACTCCAACATGCTAATGCATATCATAATCCCAAGCATATATTTTTCTCAGGTCACATTAAAGAGGATTAACTTCATAGTTGATGAGCATACATCTGACAGTGACAGTTACATGGATGATGTTGCATCCACGAGCGGCCAATATGATCAGCAAGATAAAGATCGGAGTTGGTTCATATCTTCGCTGCATCAGATTTATAATAGAAGGTAAATAATTATTTTTATTATCTGGTACTCATTAAAATGTTAAGTGAGGTATTTTCAGCTTTTCTACCATCTGCGCCCCTTCTCGCATATGTAGACTACAGTCTACAGAGTGGACTGCCTGTTCAGTGCTTATGATGTATGTTTCATACTGATTAAAGTTAACTATTGCAGGTATTTGTTACGTCAAAGTGCATTGGAATTATTTATGGTAGATAGGTCTAACTTCTTCTTTGATTTTGAGGTACATAGTTGATGAGACTCACTTTATGTTGTTTGAATCTTATGCATGCTATATCTGGATAACCATTTTTAAGTTGTCTATGAAATTTATCTAGGATATAGAAGCACGTCGACATGCTTATCGGGCTATCATTCACACCAAACCTCCTTATTTGAATGATATTTTTCTAGCTACACAGGTTGGTGTTCAATGCAGTTCTCTAATTCTGAATGTTTTGAATCTACTCCTACCTGAATCTGATATCATTGTTTTTAGAAACCTGAGCAAATCCTTAAACAGACACAATTAATGGAGCGCTGGGCCAAATGGGAGGTATTTGAGCACAACTCATTTTGACGGTCATATATGTTAAGTAGAGTCAGGATATAAGGATAGCTTTCTTGTGCAGATTAGCAATTTTGACTACCTAATGGAACTGAACACTCTTGCTGGGCGCAGTTACAATGACATCTCGCAGGCATCCTTGCTTCAGAATTCTCACTTATGAACCTGGCAGGTTCTTGCTTCTGTTTCTATTTAACGATTCCTACCTGTTTCTGCAGTATCCTATCTTCCCATGGGTAGTATCAGATTACCAGTCCAAAACATTGGACTTGGAAGATCCTTCCTCATACCGAGATCTTTCAAAGGTAAATTGTGTGCTTCTATTCTTGCCGCTCATAACAGTAAGTTGGATCCCATTTTTATGTATTGCCCTGCTTTTCCAAACACTTACACGGGTGATGGTACTCGATTCTTTTCAATGAAGCCAATTGGTGCTCTAAATCCTGCACGGCTGAAGAAATTCCAAGACTATTACTCTAGTTTCAAGGATCCAATCATCCCAAATTGTCACTACGGTTCACATTACTCTAGTCCTGGCACGGTGCGTATTTTTAGATCTTGCATGCTTTTATTCAGCATTTTGCTTGTGTGTTGTGCCTTTTGTTTGGGCTAAGATGTACTTATGAAGTAATTCCATAATATCAACCATTTCCTCGCTGCATTTCAGTGACAATCCCTTATGTAGTTGATTGGTGTGACCATATCACCATACCTTGATTGCAATGATGGTGCATTGATATGAATCTCTACTGCAGGTATTGTATTATCTTGCCAGGATAGAACCTTTCACTACCCTCTCTATTGAGCTGCGGGGTGGCAAGTTTGGTGATGATAATCACATGCTCTCTGATATCACCAGAACATGGAACAGTGTCCTTGAAGACATGAATGATGTAAAAGAGCTAGTAAGTTTTGTTGAAAAATGTGCTCTCGACACATTTCCATGTTGCTAGTTTAGAAGTTATCAGAATCTTTGTTGGAATCTAACGATGCGACTATTTCTCTAGGTTCCAGAGATGTTTTACCTTCCTGAGGTATTTACTAATGTGAATTCTGTTGACATGGGAACAAATGAACTTGCTAAAAGGCTAGGTAAGTTCGCTTCACTCTTATACTCATAAGAGAACTGAGTGTCACTCAGTAGACGTGGCAACCCCCCCTTAACTTTGAGTGTCACTGCAGGCTCTGTAGAATTACCTCCTTGGGCCGAGAACCCTGTTGATTTTATACATAAACATCGGAAAGCTCTTGAGAGTGATCATGTCTCCGCTCATTTGCATGAATGGATTGATCTAATATTTGGGTACGTTAGTATTGTTATATCTCTGTTGCCATGTCATGATATCACTGCTTTATTTCACTAAATCATATTCATTGGTCTCATACACATTTGCCAAATGTCATCCATATCCTGTCCATTCTTTCAGCATTAGGGTAAGTATGATGTGAAGGAATACTACCTTTCCCTCCTTCCCAAAATGTAAGGCGCACTTTTTTTTTTTGACGCGTCAACAGCGGGCTTACACCGGCCTGAACTTATATTGCCAAACATGGTCTTTGATGTACGACTTTGACCATTAATATATACCAAAATACATGGAATGCACATGTATAGATGGTATCGTCGTATTTGTCTTGCAAAACAATTTTATTTCATATGTCTTCATACTAATTTTATAGACATACAATAAACGGAAATCATAGTCAAATTGTGCGATGAAATACTAGAAAAAGTCAAGGGCACCTTATATTTTGGAAAGGAGGGTGTATTTGATAAGGCTATTAGCTATTCCATTTGACAGTAAAGTAAGTATGATGTGAAGGAATGCACCTATCAAGTATTACCTCATTTGAGCGAATGGAAGGATTTGATTTTCTGGGGTACCTTCAAATGCTGGAGAATTTAATTTCCAATAGATACTCTAATGAAAAAAAAGTCGATACAGTAGTGCTGGTTCTCCCCTCATTGCAACTGGATCCTTATCAAAAGCCCAGCTTTGTACTGGATTGGTGCATCCTATTTGTAACCAATTTTGACTGATCCTACATCATTGAATGTAAAAATCATACAGATAACTTGTGTAAACTTGGAAATACCGTTTGAACCATGTAGTAAATGAATGACTGAATCAGTTGATGTGCGCAAAGACAAATGTGTTGAACCCAATCCCAACAAAGGACATCTTGCTGCTGCCATGTTTTTTGGTTATCTTTAGTGTAAAATTTCTTATGTTAAAAGGATGGATGTAAAATTTCTGATTCTGGTATCCATAGATCACAAGCAATAATCCATGGATTTTTTTTTAAACAGACACATCATAGGAAAATATATTCAGTAATTATTATTTCACATATTTAGTTTGCTGGCCTTAGAGGCTTGTATTAATGTCATTAATTATTCATCTATGTGTTAAACCCATTTGTCATGTAATACTTTCTCTAATTCAGATATAAACAAAGAGGTAAAGAAGCAGTGATGGCTAACAATGTTTTTCCCTACGCTACATACGAGGGGACAGTAGATATTGATAAAATTGCTGATCCAGTAAGTTTCGCATCCAACCTTTTAGATCATCTCAGTAACTTTCTAGCTGTTAACATTTTGCTGAAAATACTGAAGGTGCAACGGCAAGCTACACAAGACCAAATAGTAAATTTTGGACAAACGCCATCTCAGTTGCTGATAGTTCCACATATACAGAGAAGGCCATTGGCAGATATCTTACAGCTGCAGGTGATTTTTACAAGTACAAAATTGGTGATTTATTTCTGTAATTGTAACTGTTCCAAGTACAAAGACCATGCATAATTCAGAATAATCATAATAAAGTATGAGTTTCGCGAGTAAATCACACTCGTGCTGATTAATAATGTGATAACTTATTCAAGGTTCATAACGACACACTATTCAAGAGTTTATAGACTTATTACTTTATTAGGGATACAACCATCTTCATGTTTTCCTCAAGAAAGATATCTATCACAAAATCATATTACAAGTTCTATAGTACTTTCGCTTGAGAAAAATTCATATAGTACTCCAATTAAAACATGTCAAACTGACTTCAGTGTTGCATGTTACTCCTCATCGTCGGTCCATGTAACTGTGAGAGTAACTCAACTCCAGCCACTACCTTTTCCTTTTAAGCATGTTACTATTCTAAGGCCACCTCTTGCAGGTGCAGCCATTTGTTTCAGGAAATTTTTATTCCTCTCCTTCAAAACATCCTATGTAATATACATTTGGATGCCCCTGAACTTGCCACCTATCTCTTGGCTCCCGGCTGAGACTCTCATTCATCCCACTAGTATTTATCTCGATATTGTGCCAAGAGACACTTTTTTTTTAGATCGAAGGGGCCACACAGCCCCCGTTTTCATTACGAAAATGGAGTCTTTTTCTTACAGGGACACTGAGCAAACCATTACATCACTGATACAATAACTACACTAGGATGCTCCAAAAACTAACCAGCTGAAGCAAGAATCTACATCCAGCATACCAAGCATACTAACAATCAGGAGAAGCAACTACCCACCAACTACCAAGTAACACCAGTCTGAATTCTGAGAGGATAAAACATCAAATTAACATGAAATGCTTTTGAGGCCAGCAAGCATAACAGCAGCTGACTTCACAAAAGTCTCCTTACACGCGGCGCCGATCCATGCCCACCTCTGAAGACATCTCGAGTCACCAGCATAATTCTTCTAGACACCCGATGAAGCATGTTTTGTACCCCTCTTTTCTGCAGATTTTTCCAAGAGTCCAACAGAGTACAAACAAGAAAAATAATGTCAGTAGGATCTCTAGGCACAACACTTTGAAAACAGGACTTGTTCCTTGTTTTCCAGATAGACCACAAGAGAACAGCAGCACCTAGTGAAACAACTATCCTATCTTTGCCCGTATAGCTAGGCAGCCAGTTCTAGCATAGATAAAAAAAAAAGAAATTGGAGACCTCTTATTACCCAGAGCACACCCCACAATATTCCACAAAACGTTAGCTACTACCTCCGTCCTGGTTTATTAGTCCCCATTGTATTTTGGGTCAAATTTTGACCATATATTTGACTAGCAAAATATTAATGCATGTCACTGAAAGTTATATTGTTGGATTCGTATTTGAATGTAGTTTTCCACGATATTATTTTTGCTACATACTCCCTCTGTACCACAATACTTGTAGCTGGGGGAACTTGTAGTAGTTTTCCCCAACAACAAGTATTTAGGTACAGAGGGAGTATAACATATATTTTATTAGTTAAAATCATGGTCAAAATATGACCCAAAATACGAGGAGGACTAGTAAACCAGGACGGAGGTAGTAAGGAGCAAGAGAAAAATAAATGATCCACACTTTCTTCAGAGTCACAAAATTCACATAACTTGGCACCTTTCCAACCTCTCTTGCTCAAATTGTCCTCGGTCCGAATCCAATTTTTTCTATTACTAACCAAGAGAACGCCTTAACTTTAAGAGGCATCTTAATTTTTTTTATCCTTAACAACTTGTCTAGCAATAAGATAGTGATAAAGTGATTTAACAGAAAAACTCCCGGAAGCTGTAAGTAACCATTTAACTTACAGTGGAAGGGCATTCTTTGCCGAGATGGTTTACAGTCTCCGGCTAGCTTAAATATAGCCGACACTGTGCTTCGTGCAGTCATCCCCTTTTGGTTAGGTTATCCGCCATGAGGATCCTCAAGTACAAGGCAACTCATATCTATTGTGTATCTCACTGTGTAGATCAAATTATATCTGTCAACATTGCGTAACATGATAATTGGTTTTGTGTGTCATTAAAAAATCAGATTTTTTCATGACTTGAACAGTTTTCCAATCATGGGACCTTCCAAGTGCTTGTGGCACTGGATACTTTCTCTTATCTCGTGACTTACTAGATTGTTAATTTTTGTTTTGTTTTTTGTGCAGACAATATTCCGGAACCCAAGTGAAGTCAGATCTTATTTACTTCCTAATCCAGACCAGTGTAATGTTCCCGCTAGTGCAGTGCATGTATCGAATGACTGTATTGTAGTCGTAGATGCAAATGTGCCTGCAGCACATGTGGCAGTGCACCATTGGCAGCCAAACACCCCGGATGGCTTAGAGACACCGTTTCTCTTTCATCATGGGAAAAATGCCATAAATTCAAGCGGCGGCGCAATAAGGCGCATCTTCAAAGGACCTGCTTCTGCAGAAGACTACCATTTCCCAAGGGCTATAGCTTTTGCTGCTTCTGCAATCCAACCTTCGTCAACTGTTGCCGTCACATGTGACAAAGAGGTTATAACTGGTAATTATTGTATTCTCACCTTATTTTCTCCTTTTCTCAAAGCTATCATTTTTTCCACTCATTGATACTTGTCTGAAAACTAGTCTTCTTCACCTTTTTTTTTTGTGTCTGCTTCACTTTCATGTCTTCTTTGTACTGAGACCTCCTAGTTCTTTTCTGGATGATTCCTGATATCCAGCGTGACACCTTACAATCTGGTGTCAAAAAACTAGTTTCCTTACTAGTTCCTGAATAAAATAATGTATTATGTTGCTCTTATGCTATCATTTTACATCAAATAGTCGTCTTTATGATATGAAATATTGTAAGACTTCTCCATTCCTGCATTGTTTCTAATGTCCCTTTTTTTCTTTGACTGTAGGTGGGCATGCAGATAATTCTGTGAAGTTGATCTCCTCAGATGGAGCAAGGACCATTGAAACTGCATCTGGGCATATTGCTCCTGTGACCTGCCTCGCACTATCTCCTGATAACAATTACTTTGTCACAGGGTCTCGTGACACAACAGTTATATTATGGAGGATACATCAGATGAGCTCTTCACATTGGAAAAATGCTCCAGAACCTCCACCTTCACCAATAACACCAAGTAGTCCTCTAGCCAATAGTATTAGTAGTGGTAGCAGTCCAATCAGAACTTTGGAAACCTCCAGGAAGCGGCGAATCGAAGGTCCTATGCATGTTCTAAGAGGACATCTTGGAGAAGTAACTTGCTGTTCTGTTAGTTCTGACTTGGGACTTGTTGCTTCCTCTTCACATACATCTGGCGCCCTTCTACATTCTTTGAGGACAGGTCGGCTCATAAGGAAGCTGGATGTGGGAGAGGCACATTTGATATGCTTATCTTCTCAAGGAATCGTATTGATTTGGAATGAATCAGAGAAGAGACTATCCACCTTCACTGTTAATGGAATCCCTATGTCTACCTCGGTCCTGTCACCTTTCTCCGGACGTGTTAGTTGCATTGAGGTTTCTAGGGATGGCCAGTTTGCTTTAATTGCAGCATGTTTATCTAGCAATTGCACTCGTGACACTAGTACTGATGAAGATCATATGATTGAGAACTGCAACGATGATGAGGATGTACCAGAGTCAAAGGAGACCAAGCTATACGTTCATGCTCCCTCGATCTGCTTCATTGATCTACACAAACTTGAGGTGAACACTAAGAGAAAACTTTTGAACTTACATCCTATGAGCAAAACTCTCACTGATAAGGGGTATCTTGTCAGGTAATTCATACGCTGAAGCTGGCAGAAGGACAGGACGTCACAGCTGTTGCTCTAAATGAAGATAACACTACTCTTGTTGCCTCAACAGCTGATAAGCAGCTGATAGTCTTCACAAATCCTTCTGTAAGTATTCTATGTGTAGTATATTTTTATCTTCACTAGTTATCTTCAAGGCCTGATTGACAGATGTCCTATAGATTATCTCTCATCAGTAGGAATTTTTCAGGCTTTAATTGTCAAGATAGCCACTGACACAGAATGACCATCTCTGCAACTAATTTTCATATTAACTTGCCTGAATATTGCAGTTGAGTTCTAAAATAGCTGATCAGATGTTGCACGAAGGTGACGGGCTTTTGTAGTCGTGTGAGAAAACCGCCGCTGACTGACATTATTTCACTCACCGAAGCTCCAGCGAACGTTGCGGTGAAAGATGCATAGGGTGTTTGGGGAAGATGGCACAAAACCGCATCTGTACATAAAACAGGGGAGCTGCAACACGGGCCCTCTTTTGTGCCGCGGTGTACTGGTACAGATGACTTCCCTTTGGTTGGTTGTATGGACCTTGCTGTTCTTGCAAGTGGTGAAACGCGCCATACCGAATATCTGGGACCGTCTTTGTGTTGCGGCCATGGGATTCAGAAGCAAATACCTAAATGTTGCTAATTTTCTGCTCTGAGTACTTGTCTCGGTTGTGTGATACGGTGTGCCTACGTGGACGCCAGGCCGACTGCCATCTCTGTACAAAATCTCTTCCAACTAATTGATCATCTTTCTTTCGTTTATGCATGGCGTGTACACGCAATCCTCTGTTCATGAGTGTTGCCAATGCCATGTCGTCAGTGATCCACTCATTGTCGTGTTATTATTTGTTACTCCCTCTGTTCCGAAATATTTGTCATGGTTTTAGAACTATAACCACGACAAGTACGTACTCCCTCTGTAAAGAAATATAAGAGCATTTAGATCACTATTTTAGTGATCTAAACACTCTTATATTTCTTTACGGAGGGAGTACTTCGGAACGGAGGGAGTAACAATATACATATAGTGTTACAGCAAAACCTCTACATACGCTACTACAGATTGCACTCAAGATAACATCAATCAGTCAAGTCGATGTATCCAGAGTATTGCGAAGAAGATCCTACGAACATTCTTACAAAGTAGATGGTGTTTGTTGTCGGTGGCGGCACCGGATTTATGTGCGTAGTTCAAGTGTTTTGGTGTTTGAGAAAAATTCACGATTGCCGTTTTATTCGTACATAAAACTATTTACATGCATATCAACGATATCCATATTTGTTCTATACATGTGTGACACTACCAACCGAAGTGGTTTGGTACTGGCGATCAGCTTCTAAGCACACTGTAACAAGCCCTCCTCTTTCTCGCCAAAAAAAAAGCCCTCCTCTGAAGGGGCTTGACATGCCCGTGGAAATCTCATTTGTTCGCACGCACAACCTGTGCACTTCTTAAATTATTCAGACATATGCATATGGTTAGTGAAGGTGATTCATGGTCCTATCAAAAGAGGAAAGAAAGAAAAGGAAAGGAGAAAGTGGTCCGAAGTGGGCCCCGCCAGACGTGGTGGACTGCCCAAACACCCTCATTTTCTCCTAATATATGGGCTAGGTTTGAAAGTTTGCGGATGACCCGGATATATGAGGATAAAGTGGGGGAGGAGGGTCCGATTGGGTAGGCTTTTTCTCTCTCTCTTGTAAAGGTTGGAAGCGTTCCTACTCCTAGAGGGAGCCGCGTGGTGTGTATATATTGTGGACAAGAAGCCCTCATCATGGCGTACACACAAGGGATCGATCGATCTCCTGATCTGATCGTTACAAGGGATAGGGAAGAAGTTAAATAGAACACTGGAGGAGGTTGAGATTACATGGAGTCCATAACTCATACATCTAACACCTTACCTTAATCTCAACTATCCTACATTAGGATTTCTCCTGAATTCTTCAAATGGCTTGACTGGCAAAGCTTTAGTGAAACTATCTGCCACTTGATCTTTGGAAGGAATAAACCGTATGTCCAACTTCTTCTTTGCAACTCTTTCTCTCACAAAGTGAAAAACAATTTCAATGTGTTTGGTTATGCCATGAAAGATTGGATTAGTAGAGAGATATGTTGCTCTCAAATTGATCAGTGATGGATAATTATGTCGGATGGCATTCATCATGCAACAGTTATAACCTAGGGTGACACAGAACTAGCTCCAATTCATCAATATAATGTAGGCATGTATTCTGAATATAGTCATACGTGCTTATGGAAAAGAACTTGCATGGCATCTTTTGTCCTACCCTCCCGTGGCAGGGGGGTCCTAATGGAAACTAAGGGATATTAAGGCCTCCTTTTAATAGAGAACCGGACCAAAGCATTAGCACTTAGTGAATACATGAACTCCTCAAACTACGGTCATCACCGGGAAGTGTCCCGACTATTGTCACTCCGGGGTTGCCGGATCATAACACGTAGTAGGTGACTATAACTTGCAAGGTAGGATCAAGAACACAAATATATTCATGAAAACATAATAGGTTCAGATCTGAAATCATGGCACTCGGGCCCTAGTGACAAGCATTAGGCATAGCAACATCAATCTTAGAACATAGTGGATACTAGGGATCAAACCCTAACAAAACTAACTCGATTACATGGTAAATCTCATCCAACCCATCACCGTCCAGCAAGCCTACGATGGAATTACTCACGCACGGCGGTGAGCATCATGAAATTGGTGATGGAGGATGGTTGATGATGACGATGGCGACGATTTCCCCTCTCCGGAACCCTGAACGGACTCCAGATCTGCCCTCCCGATGAAGAACAGGAGGCGGTGGCGGCTCCGTATCATAAAACGCGATGAATCCTTCTCTCTGATTTTTTTTCTCCCCGAACATGAATATATGGAGTTGGAGTTGAGGCCGGTGGAGCTTCGTGGGACCCACAAGCCAGGGGGGCGCGC
Organism: Thinopyrum elongatum; assembly: GCA_011799875.1. Taxonomy (NCBI): domain Eukaryota; kingdom Viridiplantae; phylum Streptophyta; class Magnoliopsida; order Poales; family Poaceae; genus Thinopyrum; species Thinopyrum elongatum. The sequence goes on from CM022302.1 coordinate 387,713,146, forward strand.
CCTACCCCCGCCCAGGGGGGTAGGGCGCGCCCCCCACCCTTGTGGACAGGTGGTGGGTCCCCCTCGGTTGATTCTTTCGCCAATATTTTTTATTTATTCCAAAAATATTCTCCGTGAAGTTTCAGGTCATTCCGAGAACTTTTATTTCTGCACAAAAATAACACCATGGCAATTCTGCTGAAAACAACGTCAGTCCGGGTTAGTTCCATTCAAATCATGCAAATTAGAGTCCAAAACAAGGGCAAAAGAGTTTAGAAAAGTAGATACGATGGAGATGTATCAACTCCCCCAAGCTTAACCCATTGCTTGTCCTCAAGCAATTCAGTTGACAAACTGAAAGTGATAAAGAAAAACTTTTACAAACTCTGTTTGATCTTGTTGTTGCAAATATGTATAGCCAGCATTCAGGTTTTCAGCAAAGATTATGAACTAACCACATTCACAATAACATTTAGGTCTCACGTTTACTCATATCAATGGCACAATCAACTAGCGAATAATAATAATAAATCTCGGATGACAACAATTTTCCAAAACAATCATGATATGATATAACAAGATGGTATCTCGCTAGCCCTTTCTGAGACCGCAAAACATAAATGCAGAGCACCCCTGAAGATCAAGGACTGAATAGACATTGTAATTCATGGCAAAATAGATCCAGTCACAGTCATACTCAATATCAATTAATAACAACGCATACAAATGACAGTGGTGCTCTCTAACTGGGGCTTTTTATAAGAGGATGATGACTCAGCATAAAAGTAAATAGATAGGCCCTTCACAGAGGGAAGCAGGGATTTGCAGAGGTGCCAGAGCTTGAGCTTTTTGAAACAGAGATGAATATAGTTTTGAGCGGTATGCTTTCATTGTCAACATAACAACCAAGAGATCTCGTATCTTCCATACTAGATACATTATAGGCGGTTCCCAAACAGAATGGTAAAATTTATACCCCCCCATCACCAACAAGCACATTCCACGGCTGGTCCGAAACAACGGATACCGTCCAACTAACAACAATCCTGGGGGAGTTTTTGTTTGCAATTATATTTTGATTTGATTTGAGCATGGGACTGGGCATCCCGGTTACCAGCCATTCTCTCGTGAATGATGAGCGGAGTCCACTCATCGTGAGAATAACCCACCTAGCATGGAAGATACTGATAGCCCCCAGTCGCCACATGAGCGATTCGGGCATACAATACAGATTATCATTTGAAGGTTTAGAGTTTGGCACATGCAAATTTACTTGAAACGGCAGGTAAATACCGTATATAGGAAGGTATGGTGGACTCATATGGAACAACTTTGGGTTTATGGAAGTGGATGCACAAGCAGTAATCTCGCTTAGTACAAGTGAAGGCTAGCAAAAGACTAGGGAGCGACCAGCTAGAGAGCGACAACAATCATAAACATGCATTGAGAGTAACCAACATTGAGTGCAAACATGAGTAGGATATAAATCACCATGAACATAAATATCATGGAGGCTATGTTGATTTTGTTTCAACTACATGTGTGAACATGTGCCAAGTCAAGCCACTCGAATCATTCAAAGGAGGATACCATCCTATCATACTACATCACAACCATTTTAAAAGCATGTTGGCACGCAAGGTAAACCATTATAAACTCCTAGCTAATTAAGCATGGCATGAGTAACTATAATCTCTAATTGTCATTGCAAACATGTTTCATTCATAATAGGCTGAATCAGGAACGATGAACTAATCATATTTACAAAAACAAGATAGGTCGAGTTCATACCAGCTTTTCCTCATCCCAATCATTTCATCATATATCGCCATTATTGCCTTTCACTTGCACGACCGAACGATGTGAATAATAATAGTGCACATGCATTGGACTAAGCTAGAATCTGCAAACATTTATTCAAAGGAGAAAACAAGGTAATATGGGCTCTTCGTGAGATCAACAATAATGCATATGAGAGCCACCCAACATTTTCATCGTGGTCTTCTCCTCTCGTCCCCCAAAGAAAAGAAAAAGAATTTCAAAGAAACACACTGAAATGTTTTTGGAGTTTTTGTTTTTCTGAAGAAAGTAAAACAGGAACGAGAAAAACTATTTACACGGGAAAGCTCCCAACAAGCAAAAGAAGAACGAGAAATCTTTTTGGGGTTTCTTTAATACTACAACTAAGCATGGTAGGGAAATAAGCTATAACTAATTTTTTTTTGTTTTGTTTTCCTCAAAGTTTTTCAAACACACAAGAAGAAAGCGGGAAAAAGAAAGTAAACTAAGATGGATAATACAATGAAAAAGTATGAACACCGACAACTGAAATGAGTGTGTGAACATGAATGTAATGTCGGTGAGAAATACGTACTCCCCCAAGCTTAGGCTTTTGGCCTAAGTTGGTTTAGGCCCATGGATCAAAGTGACCCTCTCTGGTGTACCGAGGAGGATCCTGGGGGTTTCACTGGTTAGCGAGCTCCTGCGGCTCCCACTGATAAATGGACTCCTGATATGGATCAGGTGATGGCTCTGGCTCAGGAACTGGAGATCGCGTCCCCTCCCAGTATGCGCAAATGTCCGCGGGCATGATGAAGTACCTGCCTGAATGAATATCGAACAAAGAAGGTGCAGGCAAGGTAATAATCTGACAAGTCTTCTCGCTAAATACCAGGTTATAGATGAGTCTCTTGTCATCATCTTTCTTAATAAAATCATGTGCTACCATACTTTCATAATCTAAGTATATAGTGGGCAGCAGCTTCTCCTCTTTTTCATCGTGCCTAATGGGTATCTCGAAGCGTTTAGCAAGGCGAGAGGTATAGATACCTCCAAAGATAGGACCCTTCGTACGGTTTAAACTCAACCGTCGAGCAACCATAGCGCCCAAACTAAAGGTTTTATCATGAAGTAAAGCATGGCGCAAAATAGCAAGGTCAGGAGCACTAAGGCCTCCACTCTCCCCGCGACCAATTAAACATCTCCCCGCAAATAATGAGTAATAGTGCAAAACAGGAAAATGTAAACTAGCCACTCTCGCTTCCGACACCTTTCTCCTTTCCCCTACGGTAACTTCATCAATAAAATCTTCCACATCTCTAGGACGTGGCTCATCGACGCTACCTTCATAAGGTAATTTGCAAACCTCACAAAAGTCATAAAGCGTCATCTCCTTATGCTCATCATATAAATAAAATTCTACCGTGGGTGGTGATCTCCTAGCATGAAAGTGAAAATTTTGCACGAAAGTATTAGTGAGTAAGAGGTACTGATCACACTTATCGTGGAGAAAGTCGGTGATGCCTGCATTCCCAGCCAAATAATAGAAATCCTCATAAATTCTGGCCGCCTCCAAGAATGCATCACATGGCCATTCACATGGCCGAACTTCCGCGATGCGAGGAAGGTTGTACTTGGGCTTCTTCTTCTCTCCATTTTCCTTTTCTTTAGAACCCCGACTTGAAGAGCCTCTTAACAATCTTCTCATCATTTTCTCTGAAAATTTCTGAAATTTTTAGTGACTTAAAAATAAAAGTGAACCAAACTCAACAAAACTAATAGCAACTACTCCTACAAGTGTCTAGAGGCTATATCATGCATCAAAACTACTTTGGACCATATAAATCTGACATGCAAGCTCAAGAACAAGGTCACCACAGCAGCAAAAATTTGCAATAAATAAAGCACTAGAACAAAAACTAATTGGACCATTGGAGGAGTCACATACCGAAGAACAATCCCCCAAAACAGTTTTGCAAATGGAGCTTTGCACAAGGAGATCGAAAATGGCAGCAAGATGAGCAAGAACACGGGTTTGAGCTACGGGATGATTTTTTCTGGAGGAAGACAAAGTGGATGGGTGCTGGGATAAGTGAGGGGGACCTACGTGGGACCCACAAGGCAGGGGCGCGCGCCCAGGGGGTAGGGCGCGCCCTCCACCCTTGTGGCCCACTGGTGCAGACCCCTGGTGCATTCTCAGTGCCAGAAATTCTAAAATATTCTATAAAAATCATACTAAATTTTCAGGGCATTTGGAGAACTTTTATTTTCGGGACATTTTTTATTGCACAGATAATTCAGAAAATAGACAGAAAATACTATTTTTGCTTTATTTAATCTAAATAACAGAAAGTAAGAGGTGGGTACAGAAGGTTGTGCCTTCTAAATTCAGCCATCTCATGCTCATCAAAAGGAATCCGTTAACAAGGTTGATCAAGTCTCATTAACAAACTTCTTTCGAATAACATGAAACCGGAGAATTTTCGAATAACACTAAATTACCTCAACGGGGATATGCAAGTCCCCAACAATAAGAATATCATATTTCTTTTTGACAGCAGGGAGAGGGAATTCAAAACCTCCAATAGTAATAGTTGAAACTTTTCCAATATAATTGATACTATGAACTTGACGTTGTTTCTTCGGAAAGTGTACCGTATGCTCATTACCATTGACATGAAAAGTAACATTGCCTTTATTGCAATCAATAATAGCCCCTGCAGTATTCAAAAAGGGTCTACCAAGGATGATCGACATACTGTCGTCCTCGGGAATATCAAGGATAACAAAGTCCGTTAAGATAGTAACGTTTGCAACCACAACAGGCACATCCTCACAAATACCGATGGGTATAGCAGTTGATTTATCAGCCATTTGCAAAGAGATTTCAGTAGGTGTCAACTTATTCAATTCAAGTCTATGATATAAAGAGAAAGGCATAACACTGACACCGGCTCCAAGATCACATAAAGCAATTTTAACATAGTTTCTTTTAATGGAGCATGGTATAGTTGGTACTCCTGGATCTCCAAGTTTCTTTGGTATTCCACCCTTAAAAGTGTAATTAGCGAGCATGGTGGAAATTTCAGCCTTTGGTATCTTTCTTTTATTTGTAACAATATCTTTCATATACTTAGCATAAGGAGACATTTTCAGCATATCAGTCAAACGCATATGCAAAAAGATAGGTCTAATCATTTCAGCAAAGCGCTCAAAATCCTCATCATCCTTTTTCTTGGATGGTTTAGGAGGAAAGGGCATGGGTTTCTGAACCCATGGTTCTCTTTCTTTACCATGTTTCCTAGCAATGAAGTCTCTCTTATCATAACGTTTATTCTTTGATTGTGGGTTATCAAGATCAACAGCAGATTCTACCTCCACATCGTTATCATTGCTAGGTTGAGCATCAACATGAACATCATCATTAACATTATCACTAGGTTCATGTTCATCACCAGATTGTGTCTCAGCATCAGAAATCGAAATATCATTTGGATTCTCAGGTGTGTCTATAACAGGTTCACTAGAAGCATGCAAAGTCCTATCAGTTTTCTTTTTATTTTTATTACTAGGACTAGGTGCATCAGTATTAATTCTCTGAGAATCTTGCTCAATTCTTTTAGGATGGCCCTCAGGATACAAAGGTTCCTGAGTCATTTTACCACCTCTAGTCATAACCCTAACAGCATTATCATTGTTCTTACTATTCAACTCATTAAGCAAATCATCCTGTGCCTTAAGTACTTGTTCTACTTGAGTTCTAACCATTGAAGCATGTTTAGTAATAAGCTTAAGATCATTAACAGTTCTACTCATATGATCACCCAAGTGGTCAAGCATGTGAGCATTACGTTTCAGTTGTCTACTAACATAAGCATTGAAATTTTCTTGTTTAACAATAAAATTATCAAACTCATCCAAGCATTGACTAGCAGACTTATTATGAGGAATATCACCTTCATCAAATCTATAAAGAGAGTTTACCTCTACTACCTGTGTCGGGTTATCAAGACCATGTATTTCTTCAATAGGCGGTAAATTCTTAACATCTTCAGCTTTAATACCTTTTTCTTTCATAGATTTCTTTGCCTCTTGTATATCTTCAAGACTGAGAAATAGAATACCTCTTTTCTTCGGAGTTGGCTTAGGTGGTGGTTCAGGAAGAGTCCAATCATTATCATTACTCAATATATTATTCAATAGCAATTCAGCTTGCTCAAAAGTTCGTTCCCTGAAAACACAACCAGCACAACTATCTAGGTGGTCCCTAGAAGCATCAGTTCGTCCATTATAAAAGATATCAAGTATTTCATTTTTCTTGAGAGGATGATCAGGCAAAGCATTAAGTAATTGGAGAAGCCTCCCCCAAGCTTGTGGGAGACTCTCTTCTTCAATTTGCACAAAGTTAAATATTTCCTTTAAAGCAGCTTGTTTCTTATGAGGAGGGAAATATTTTTCAGAGAAGTAATATATCATATCCTGGGGACTACGCACACAACCAGGAGCAAGAAAACTAAACCATAACTTAGCATCACGCTTTAATGAGAAAGGAAACAATTTAAGAATATAGTAATAGCGAATTTTTTCCTCATGAGTGAATAGGGTGGCTATATCATTCAATTTAGTAAGATGTGCCACAACAGTTTCAGATTCATAACCATAGAAAGGATCAGATTCAACCAAAGTAATTAACTCAGGATCGACAGAGAATTCATAATCCTTATCAGTAACAAAGATAGGTGAAGTAGCAAACTTAGGATCATATTGCATTCTAGCATTCAAAGACTTTTCTTTCAGCTTAGCTAACAGTTTCTTAAGATCCTCTCTATCATTGCAAGCAAAAAAGTCTCTAGCAGTTTCTTCACCCATAATGTAACCCTCAGGTACAACAGGCAATTCATATCTAGAGGGAGAATCATAATCTTCAGTAATTTCATTTTCTCTAACCCTAGCAAGTTGTTCATCAAGAAATTCACCTAGTGGCACAGTATTATCAAGCAAAGCAGTAGTATCATCATAAGCATCATGCATAGCAGAAGTGGCATCATCAATTACTTGCGACATATCAGAATTACTAGCAGGTGTAGGTGTCGCAAGCTTACTCAAAATAGAAGGTGACTCAAGTGCAGAGCTAGATGGCAGTTCCTTACCTCCCCTTGTAGTAGAGGGAAAAATCTTGGTTCTAGTATCTTTCAAATTCCTCATAGTGATCAAAAAATATAAATCCCAAGTGACTTAGAGAATAGAGCTATGTTCCCCGGCAACGGCACCAGAAAAAGGTCTTGATAACCCACAAGTAAAGGGGATCGCAACAGGTTTCGAGGGTAGAGTATTCAACCCAAATTTATTGATTCGACACAAGGGGAGCCAAAGAATATTCTCAAGTATTAGCAGCTGAGTTGTCAATTCAACCACACCTGAAAGACTTAATATCTGTAGCAAAGTATTTAGTAGCAAAGTAGTATGGAAGTAACGGTAATGGTGGCAGAAGTAATAGTAACAGTTTTGTAGCAATAGTAACAGTGGCAACGGAAAAGTAATGAAGCAAAGATCAATATGTGAAAAGCTCGTAGGCAATGGATCAGTGATGGATAATTATGTCGGATGGCATTCATCATGCAACAGTTATAACCTAGGGTGACACAGAACTAGCTCCAATTCATCAATATAATGTAGGCATGTATTCTGAATATAGTCATACGTGCTTATGGAAAAGAACTTGCATGACATCTTTTGTCCTACCCTCCCGTGGCAGCGGGGTCCTAATGGAAACTAAGGGATATTAAGGCCTCCTTTTAATAGAGAACTAGACCAAAGCATTAGCACTTTGTGAATACATGAACTCCTCAAACTACGGTCATCACCGGGAAGTGTCCCGACTATTGTCACTCCGGGGTTGCCGGATCATAACACGTAGTAGGTGACTATAACTTGCAAGGTAGGATCAAGAACACAAATATATTCATGAAAACATAATAGGTTCAGATCTGAAATCATGGCACTCGGGCCCTAGTGACAAGCATTAGGCATAGCAAAGTCATAGCAACATCAATCTTAGAACATAGTGGATGCTAGGGATCAAACCCTAACAAAACTAACTCGATTACATGGTAAATCTCATCCAACCCATCACCGTCCAGCAAGCCTACGATGGAATTACTCACGCACGATGTGAGCATCATGAAATTGGTGATGGAGGATGGTTGATGATGATGATGGCGATGATTTCCCCTCTCCGGAGCCCTGAACGGACTCCAGATCTGCCCTCCCGATGAAGAACAGGAGGCGGCGGCGGCTCCGTATCATAAAACGCGATGAATCCTTCTCTCTGATTTTTTTCTCCCCGAACGTGAATATATGTAGTTGGAGTTGAGGTCGGTGGAGCTTCATGGGACCCACAAGCCAGGGGGCGCGCCCAGGGGGTAGGGCGCGCCCCCCACCCTTGTGGACAGGTGGTGGGTCCCCCTTGGTTGATTCTTTTGCCAATATTTTTTTTATTCCAAAAATATTCTCCGTGAAGTTTCAGGTCATTCCGAGAACTTTTATTTCTGCACAAAAATAACACCATGGCAATTCTGCTGAAAACAGCGTCAGTCCAGGTTAGTTCCATTCAAATCATGCAAATTAGAGTCCAAAACAAGGGCAAAAGAGTTTGGAAAAGTTGATACGATGGAGACGTATCATGGTTCCGCTGTGGTGTGAGGCTACCGTCGCCGGAGAATAACACAGGGTGTGGGTGAGTAGAGGGAAGGCCTGGCCGGCAGTGGGATTAGGGTGGGGCGGTGAGGCCTACGCGGCAGCACTGCCACCCACGTGAGGCAGGAGCAGGCGGTCCCGCCGGCACTGGTTTGGGCGGCTGGACCAAGAAGATCAGAGGTTGAAGAAGCAGCACGGCTGTTGGGTTAACATCCAATGGTCCAGCTGCTAGAATCATTTGTTGACTAAGTTGACAAAGCCCTGCGTACGCATCAGCTTAGTAGGCCCACAAGTCAGCGTAATAAGGAGCCACTTGCATGTGTGGGTCCCTACTGTCAGCCTCTCCACTTACATCCCTCTTCCGATGGCTGTCATTTGTTGACCATGTTGACCATGCTGCGCCGAGAGCACCAACGCGGTGGACGATGGCGAGGCCCAGGAAGGGAATGAACCGGAGCCGGCGAAGGCACATCAGTGGATGCCCATGCTGAGGGGAGTACGAGGGCTGACTGGTCGGTTGGGGGATGAGGCTGCCATCGCCGGAAAATAACAGGAGGTGCGAGTGGGTAGAGGGATGGCCTGGCCAGCGGCGGGAGTAGGATGGGCCGGTGAGGCCTGCGCGGCAGCACAGCCGGCCACGGAAGGAGGGAGTAGGCAGTCCCGCCGGCGCTGTTTTGGGAGGCTGGAGCAGGAAGATCAAAGATTGAAGAAGCACGACGGCGGTTGGATGGACATCCAACAGTCACTGCTCTGTGTTGACTAAGTTGACAAAGCCTTGCGTACACGTAAAAAAAATAGGACAGCGTCATCGTCACCTAGTAGGCCCACAAGTCAGCCTCCAAATCTGTGGAAGACAGCATACAGCCCATTTGCCATTATTTTTAATAGTTTACAGCCCATTTGCTAATTCTTAAGAATATTTTGAAGCCCATATTCTTTTTGTTAGCATTACAGACCATATTTTGGCCACTGCTAAAAAATTCAACAAAATTTTGCATATTTCGGTGGGGTCCAAACTCTTTTAATCACGAAATTTCGAGTCACATTAAAAATAATTATAAAAATAATTTTATTTCAAATTAAAATACAACAAAATTTTCCCCGTAAAAAAACAATGAAATTTAAAATCTTGAATTCCTGAAAAAACGAAATTTGAATCTAGTTGCCGATTTTCTGTGTTTTTAAAATTTACAGACCATTTCTTACTACTTATAGCCCATTTTCTGGGGAAGCCGAATACATCCCTCCTCGTCTTTAAAGAGTTGTAGCCCAGCAGGGCTGAGAAAAGCAAGTAGGCCTGGGTTGGGTATTGTCCAAAACAAAATAGAACTGGGCTAGCCATTTTCAGAAAGAAAAAAGATATCAACTGGGCTCGTCATGTGCTTAAATAAAAGCCTGGGATCCGTCTCTACAACTAGGCGAGCAGCTGGGTCCCTGTTGTTACAATATTTCTCTCTTTAATAAAGGAAATGGCAAGCCATTTGCCTTGTTTCAAAGAAAATATGGCAGTCACAGCCGAGTTGAAAAGGGCAACAACATCCAACTCAAGCTTACAAACGGCACGAAAGGCCAAGGATTAATTGTTCATGAAATTTAGACAAAAACCAGATTGAACATGGCAATAACATCTAACCCAACCACTACTTTTGGCAGTCACAAACAAATGGATCGGTCTGATCCATAAAATCAACATCCTGTGCGAAAAAATTTACTGGAACATGACCACAAGTTGTTGTAAATAGAAGTTGAGCATGTTCAGAAGCCCATTTGTCCACCTGAAACTTCTTTTTTTGCTATTCAACATATCCGTTCATGAGAAATTTCTTGTTGAAAAACTTAAGCCTCATGGACAATAGTAACCTCATATTCAACAGGAAGAATGTGACAAAGCTTCTGTTTGCCTGGTTGGATGCATATCCTTCCATCATTATTGTCCTCAAACGAATGTCATGAGAACTGAGAAAATCTCGGTGCTTATTACGCTGCCGATTGGTTATATGTTTTTCTCCATGTGTTAGTGTCTAAGTAGACATGAAGATTGAAAATAGTTAAGGTCTAAAAAAGAGTATGTCGAATGAGCGACAGCTGAATGGTTAATTCTAGTAGAATATATACGGGCTTTCGATGGCTGAATTCAATGTGCATGAAATCATCACCTTTATATACAAATTCTCCAGACATAGAAAGCATCACAGCAAGCCAATAATTGTGTTCAGATCATAACTAAACATTCCGATATATAAGATCTTGACAGAATCCAGCACCATTGATAGGCTATCCATGGACGAACTCTTCATTGAGCATATAACATAATATTAGTACCCAAAGTGTACTCCAAGATGATATAAAATTTATGCGCACAAATGAAAAATGCAGCTTATGATTACAAATGTGTAGATGATAATATACGGTACCTGAATAAGTGTGGAGCCAAACACCAACTTTTGATAATTAAATGGATCGGGAATTACACCCAAGGTCTCCAGTTTAGGCGCATAGACAACAATTATTTGCGAAGGTATATAACAATAATGAAGGAGCAACCTTTGAAGTGAAGGAGCATCTTCGATGATGAGCTGTTGTCCTTCAAAACAAATTCCAATGCTTTTAAGGTGAGGCGACTTTATTTGGAGACAACTGATAGGGATTTCTATTCCCAAAACAATAAGTAAGCGCTCCAGGGCAGGGCAACTGGAGTGGATGATGCTGTGCAGTGAGGCCTCAGACAGATAAACCACCACAAGCGAAAGTTTTTTAGCAGTGGGAGTCGAAGCATTTGTACCAGATCGTCTGGTAGATGGCACCGGGCGAAGGTGGCGGTGTGGAGAGAGGAGGAAAACCACGAGATGGACAACGGTGGTGTGGGCACAAATTCTTGGCCTTTGGTTCGTGGTATGTAATTTTTGTGGTAATGGTAGAACTCAAACTCCTGGAGTTTTTCGAATTCAGGGGATGTCAGCCAGGCGTCCACCATGCAGGGTATGGACAGCTGGTAGCGTGTCGGGATGCAGAGGCGTTGAACAGAGCCCTGGTGGGAGAAGATGATGGCTCTGAGGAGTTCAAAATCATGAACGACAGATAGGTGACGACAGTCGAGATTAAGGGGCGTGGCGCGCCATAGAGGGCGCCACCGAGTTGAGAGGACTTGGGTGCGGCAACAATCCTTGGTGGGGAGAAGCGAGATGATCTCCCCAAGGATGTCGTCCGGGAGATCGCTGATGCAGTCCACCCGAGATTCTATAGGTTCCTCAGATCCGGTTGGGGGGGGGGTCGCCGCTTCTCCCCGTGCTGCTGGGTGTGGGATCTACAACCGGCGTCGCCGCTGGTGGGAGCCTCATCTTCTTGGCGCTGGGGCCAGCTGACTCCATTTTCCTTGTGGGCGTCGCGCCGAGCTTACGGGTTTGAGCAGAGTAGAGAGAGACGAGCCTAGTGGCAGTGCGAGTGGGGAAGAAGGAGGGTTGGGGTTTTCTGTAGGAGCGAAGAAGAAGAGGAGCAGGCGTTTTCTGTACGAGTGAGGAAGAAGGTGAGCGGGGGTTTTCTGTACGAGTGAGGAAGATGGGGAGCGGGGGCAATTGGGGGGTGACGGAAGCGGGAGAGTCCAGCGAGCTACAGTAAGTTGAGGCGAGGAGGAAGGAGAGTTTTTCTGGGATCGCCCCTCTTCAAGAAATATGGGCTTTTCCTCGCAAAAAACAAAAATAAATGGGCTTTAAGATGGATAGGCTTTTGTATCGACCTAGTCGGCTGCCCGTGTTTCGTACTGGATGGCCTTGTACTAGAGGCAGCCCATTAGAGACACTCTCCAGCTCTCCAGCTTATTGCCCATTCGAAAGAAAAAAAGAGATGCCTCCAGCTTATGGCTCCTCATCGGTAACATTTTTCAACTTGGAAAAAAGTTATAGCTCCTTCTCGGGCCGGCTTGGCATCCACCAAATTAGAGGATGCAGTACTGCATGCAGACACTCACACTGGTTGTTGCGCGGCAAAATGAGGGATCAAATAACAAGCCCACAATATAGATTGTAAAGGTTGACATGCTAGTCAACATTCACACTAAACTAAGTTTCACAACATACGGTATGCATACTAGCTAACATTCACAAGCACTTAAGTGCAGCATGTTTACGCATCTAAATGATTCACAAGAATATAACCAAGACAAAGCTGTGAGAAGGTGTAGAAATAAAGAAAAAATGATCGATTTTTCTCTGAGCAAAGAGCCTCCCTATGCACACACATGCTTCTTTCTGCTCAATGTTGCGTGCACTTTGAGCATGTGGGCAACTCCACAGCTAGCTTGATGGCTCATCTTGCAATTTACGCAGACACATTGCAGCAAACAGAGGAGGCAATAGAGATCATTCAACATCAGACCATTTTGTGCAGTTCCACTGAAACCATCTTCATTGTCCTGAATGTGAAAAGATAGGAAAGCAATAGCTGTACTTAAACGGTGTCGCAAAATAGTAGAACATATCAATAGCTCGGCATGACAAAACACGATCATCTGGACAAAGGGGATACTAACCCGCGTGAGGAAGATTATGCATAATTTTATAGGTGGTTAGTTGATTTCCACCTTGGGATCTCCTATGATGGCACGGAGGAAATTCTATGCAATCGATGAGTGCAATTCCTTCCGTGTGGCTGTAGAAAATTTGTCCGACTAACCCCAATATCATTTTTGTGCAGTTCCACTAAAATAATGCACCGCTGTTTGCATGACCCCTACTCGCCGGCCAGACCATCAATGACTCAGTCTCTTTTATCTTGCATTGACGGCGCGGCTGCAGTGCTTGTTTGCTCCTCCACACATGACAGGCTCATTCCACACTGTAATCAGCAAGTCAACGTACGAATAAGCTTATTTCATCTTGTGTTGGTCATTCTACCTAGTTACGAATGTAGGAATACCTGGAGCACCGTGAGGTCAGCTAACAGCAGGTTACACTAAAATTGAGGTTTGTGCTTCTGTTTGCACAAATAAGACACCATATGGAGATAGACAACCCTGTTTGCACAAATATGTAATAGGGTTACTTAAGCAGTGTCATTTTTTGCAGCGGCATGTGATTAACAGCAGCATCTCATATGTTATCAATGGCATTACACTAACAGTATGAAAAAGTGCCATTAACTAAGAAGTGCCATCACATCAAATCAACACTGGCACTAGATTAACGAGGCCTTACATTAACATGCATAACAATAGCATTATTACTCTATGATGACAGATTGACAGTAGCACTTGATCAGTACGTATGTGCACGGTTAATAGGAACGATCGTTCTAACAAAGGGTGATACGGAAAGGAGAAACACAACGTCGTGTCAACCATTGTGCAATTAAATTTTGTGTAGTTCCATGGAGATGTGGCTATGTTACCGGTGTCAGATTTTAGTGTAACAGTAGAAAACACTCTTTATGAGAAATAAAGCAAGATAGAAGCATTTCATAAAATGATGGTGGCATTGATTCAGTTTATCAATGGCAATAGATTAACGGCAGATAACTTAACAGTGACATCACATTAACAGTGGCATTATTTCATTTTACCTGTGATGTTAGATTAACAGCAGCAGTAAGGGCATAGGTACAGGGGAGGCACAAGCACGTTTTACATCCACCGAGGCATAAAGTGGTGAGGCAGAGGTGTTGCCGAGTGTGGCAAACATGCAAAGCATGTCTGGATTTGTGCCTTTTTTGTTCTCGTCAGTGACCTTTCCTATGTGACCACAGGAAATCTAGACGTGCTCATTCTCGGTTGCATTGTCGACCAACCCCCCCCCCCCCCCCACTTTCTATCCTTTTTGGACCAAGAGACCGGTCAGGCCAGCATCTTTATTTCCCTTTCCAACCAAGAGATCAGTTCGTTAGCCAGTATCTGCAGTACCTTTTTCCTCTAATAGTAAAAATTTAGGTGGTGTTCGAGTGTTCGACAAGTCGACGGAGCTAGCTACATGGGGAGCTTTGTAATACTAGAAGAATATCCACATGTAGGATGCAGTGACGTGGGGAGCAATCCTAACTTGATGAAAAAAAGGGATGCAACGACGTGGGGAGCTGGGCCATTAGAACAAGGCCGGTTCTAAAAGAAGTTATACCTCCGGTCGGCGGGATGTGGCGAGGCAGTCGGCGGGATATGCCAACACGGCAGCGGGGAGCAAGGGTGCGGAGGACCTCACACGCCGGCGCCAGGTCAAAGAAGACGGCACACGTCGGCTTCCTCCCTCGCCACCGGCGACCACCAGCGGAAGGGATCCGGCCAGATCTATGACAATCGGTGAGAAGAGAGAGAGAGAGAGAGAGAGACAAAGAGAGTGGACACCGCCGTCTTGTTTAGATCTGGAGAGGGTGAGAGAGTGAGAAGAAGAGAGCAACCCTAGCAAGCAAGTCCCGAAGTGGAGTAGTAATTATTTTTCTCTCCGTAGTGATCGTTTTAAATTGAATACGCGGGGAGCCATCTTCTCATTTAACATACCAGTAAAAAGAAACTCAATCAATAACCGCGCCACCGCGTTTAGGTCGCACTTGGTATGGCTGACATTTGGTCCCAGACCCCACATTAAGTGGAAAACTAGATGTGTCAAATTGTCATGTTACCTACCTTTTCGTGTGCAAATGCGCTCCACTGTGAGTGTACCCGCGCGTGTGCATGAGGGGAGAGTGAAGTCCGATTTATAAACCTTGAGGTTGTAGAGCTAGTCGGAAACAAATCCTCACCTTTAAATCCCTGAAGTTTGTACCCTGTCCTCTGTAATCCCGATCATTTTTAACCTTAAGGGCGTGTGCGGTTCAAGGGGTTTTAATGGGGATTAACAGGGATTGTGGGGGATTAAGTCATGTACACGCCAAATTCCCCTCCATTCCTCTCCAAACCCCTTGGGAGGAGGTTGAACCGAACAAGGCCTAAGACTAACCATAGTGGGAGTAACTTCAAGAGTAACATCGGGTCCAACTCAGCAAATTCTATGAGTAACATCACACATACCAAAACAAAATGACTCTATAACCTAATAAATGAAGCTTTGCATGACACTACACGTGTGATGACCACTGGAGCAATCCACTCTTCATGCATGATTTTTATTACAAATAGGATGCACATGGCGATGTCATCCTCATACCAGCCACTATTGATGGATGGCCATGCAGTGTCGCCGTGCTCACCTGCAACTGCAACCCGAGTTGCGCATGCAGCAACTACGACTGCAATGGAGTACTAGACGCACAAGGCATGTTGTTCGTGCTGCTTCATGAGCTACCGAGCCATCTAGACGAGCGTGCGGTAATGGCCATCACCTGCGGATTGAAGGACGTCTTTCTTTCGTCGCGTCCTGGCCATCACAAAGGTGGTTACGCACTTTGCGGGGTTGTCAGAGACGGAGTCCGTCGTCCCACTCCAGCGATGGATAGCGCTCGCCCGAGAGCGCGAACATGGACGCAAATTCGTGTAAACAGGGCCGAATTTCATATAAACATGACGGATTTCATTACATTTATATTAAATAAGATGTGCTAGTCCGGAGCTAAAGGTAGAATTAATATACCTAATCTAAATGGCCGCCGGCCGATCTCTTTGTCCTCCTCCAGCATCCGGCTGAAGAAGAATCGTGCAAGACACCGGCTGTTTTCGCCGGCGTTGCCTCGGCGGTGGCCTTCATGGGATACAATCGGTGGCGGCCTCCCGTGTTCTACTTCTCCTCGATGATGGCGGTGGGTGGGGACGTGCTGGCTGTCACCTCATGGACATCCGCGTAGCCGCGTCACCTCGTCGACATTCGCGGTGGCTTCTTTCTCTGCCTACATGGCGTGGCTACGCGCGCGTCGACGGCGGATGGCGCAGTCGCATGCACTGGAGGCGCTGTACGATGCGATGGCGTCGAGGGCAGCGACGATGCCCGTGCCACCGTGCTCCCTGACAAGCTGGCGTGGAGCAACTCGGCACTCTTCCTCGAAAAGGATTGGAGCGGCCAGCTGCGGAACCACACGCTGGCTTAGGGCGGCAACTGGCTCCGTCGGGCTAGGCGAGGTAGGTGGAGCAGCGAGCTGCCTCGCTCGTAACTGCCGGGCTTGGCGGGCCACCCAGACGGCTTTTATGCCGAAGAACTGCTCTTCCTGCTCGTCGGATGCAGCCGAAAGAGTGGAGAAAATGGTGGAAGGAGGAGCTTGGCCGGCGTCCCACTCCTGAACGGACGTGTGGCCGGAGTGGGTTTCTCACATTCCACGCGGGTTTAAATGTACTAGGTGTTTGAATGCGGCGAGGAGGCAGGTACAGCTGGGAGAGTAGTCAGCGGCGCCCTCGGCCGGCGCGCCATTTCAATGGCGGACGCAGTGAGAGGTCGCGTCCGCCCTGACCCCCTTGACCGTGGACCTTGACCGTGTATGTCCGGCTTTGAGCACAACATTATCCTAAGGCTGGTCAGAGTGGGAGTAACATAACGCACCCCAATGCAAATTTGCTTATGTGGCAAGTAATTAATGAAAAGAGAGGTGCTTAGAGTAACATAATATGTTACTATAACATAGCCCTTCCCAAGAATAAATGAGTCTATAAGTTAATATAAATGCAATCATCTATATGTTACTACTTCTTTGTTACTTTGCACTATTAACATAGTAACATAGGCTAGTGTCATATGCATGACACTAGTCTAAGTTACTCCTCACTATGACTAGCCAATTGACCTTGACGGTGTACGTCACCTTGTGTCCAGATCTGAGATGCCATGTGTACCAGATGAATGACTCCAAAGTTCGACCCATGATGCTAAGTGCGAGCCGAGGAACATTGTTGGAGAGACCCCCCCTCATAATTTTCCTACATTGGTCGTTTGATTCATAGGATAGAATGCTATAGGAATTTTGCCTATGAAATCATGTGTTAATTGGCAATCTAGCATCCACTCCAACTTTTTTTCACTTCCTTTGTTTTTCCTGTGTCAAACACTGTGTTAATGCTAGTATGGGATTCAAGTGGACATGCCACTCCAATCCTTTATTTTTCCTATTCCTGCGTTTTAAGTTCCTACGAATGAAAGAAAAGAAACGGAGAGAGTACTTGCTCTAAATGATGTGCCGCTGCAAGAGCCGCCTATATTAATTAACCATGCTCTAAAAAGGTGGCCCAGCTTTGGCTATAGTACTGTACTCCTACTAAAGGTTAGTAGGTGACCTTGCGCTTGGCTCTTCGCCTCTTCCGGAAGTCAAACAATGATGATGGTACTACAGTAGTAGTATATACTTCTGGCAATCTGACACCAAATGAACTGTTGCACGTCCACCGCTTGTATAAAGCAAAAGCTTCTCCTCGTGCTGCGAGCCATCGCGTGCGCATGGGCAAGGGAGAGGGTGTAGTAAACAAGCTTCTCGTCGTTTTGTGAGTTGACGGGACACATCAAAGTTATTTATTACTCTCTCCAAAAAGGGCCGACCATGTCCATGGCTACCATCCCATGCTCCGTCATTGAGTACATGCATGATTCACGTGCCATCGAGGAGAAAAAATATTGCGTAGTACTACGTGCCATCAAAGTGCATGACTCACTTACGAACTGCTTATCTCCATTTTCTTGCATGACATGTGCACCTTGATGCTAGATGTCCCGCATGTTGGCAAAAGCAAAGCTCATGTCTAAAACAAAAGAGTGCAAGAACATAGATTCCCGACGACCGAGAAAAAGCAAGGAACCTCACCGTGGAGCGTCTGCACTCATAATATTTTATATTATTCAGTGATATAAAATCAACCAAATCTCTCCACGTTTAACCGAAAGAGTCCGAAACACATCATACATGGCCCGCCTCACGCATTCACCATATTCCTTGGCCTCAGCAGCCCATCGCTTCACGCTCCTCGTCCTTATAGCCATGCGACTTCATTGCACGGAACATCAAGATGCATTTTTTTTATAAAAAACCTGTTGTGATTGATCCATGCGGGAGTAATCCCATGTGTAAAAACTAATGATCTCTACTCCTATAAAAGAATCAGTTGGTGATGATGGTGTGTCTGTCATCTGTCATTTCTGACCATTAGATCTGCATCTAACGGTTGTGAGGTAAGTTGTGGCATTTTTGCAACAATAGCCCACTTCTCTTCTCCAATTTACAGAAAACCCCTTATTATCTTGAAAGCAACCACATCCCTCCCTCACCTCATCAAAACAGCCTAAGAAATATATTTTGAGTGAAACATAATATATTTTTAGTGTTATATGTATATCAAAACAAGAGTGTTTTCTTTCAAGTTTGTGAACAAGTACTATTCTACTTTGGATCCGTTGCAACACATGGGCACATTGCTAGTATCTTGAGAAAGAGGAGAGATAAGGTGAGGAGGAGTGGGGCGTGGTGGTGATTGGTGGTCGGACTGAGCGAAGGCATGGGGATGGACGACGTCGGTAGCGGCCACCATGCCAGATTGTTCCAAAGGCTTCCTTTTTTAATTGCTCAACAATGAGGTTGTGGGAGATAAGGATGAATGAGGGAAGGCCTTATCTGCAAATGTGGAGAGAGGTGCGGGTATCTTTTTGCAAAATTGCCATAGTTTTCTTTATATCCGCCAGATATAGATCGGACGGTCTATATTGCAAGATGGCAGTCACACCATCATCACCAACTCGGTTTTTTATAAGAGTAGAGATAGAGATATCCAGTAGCCCGTCGCTTCTCGTCCTTATAGCCCGTGTGACACCTAGTTATAGTATAACTAAAAGAGTACTTGCTCTTTGAGCAAAGGGCCTCCCTAAGCACGCATTAATTTCCTGGGCATGCTTCTTTCTACTCAATGTTGCGTGCACTTTGAGCATGTTGGCAACTCCACTGCTAGCTTGGTGGCTCATCTTGCAATTGATGCCAACACATTGCAGCACTCCTACAAGGCCCAGAGGTTAATTTCAGAACAAGTACCTCGAGGTTAATTTCACAGACATGAATTTTTTTTATTAAAGACTAAGGCTATAGACCTTCGATTAACATGTGTTTAAAAAACAAAAAATGTCAAAAATTACAAAACAAAGACCTCAAGGTTCAACTAATTTGATGGGTCACTATAAAGGTTTAAATTAAACATTTGCAGTGATCCATCAAATTAGTTAACATTGAGTCCACTTCCCATCCGGTCACCCATCTCATGACTACTTCAGCCTCAGCACAGTTAACTTGGGAGTTCTGTTAGATGAGCTATCGGTAGGGAAGCTGGTCCTTGCTGATATAGGATGCCTCTTTGTATCCTTTATTGCATACACGGATGACCGCCTGTTGCCGCCCAATAGCAATGCCACGCCCCCGCAAATGTAGAAGCTTCCGTCCCTCGTCTAGCTGCTTCTTATGTTTTCCCCTGTTTTTTGCCGCCTGCCCACCTATAGAACCGCCTAGCGCCGGCCAATTCCTCTCCAAACACCTAGTGAGGCGATTGAACCGAACAAGTCTAGACTTGTTTCTAGTGGATTCATTGACGTGGCACCGAAAGGGTGATAGCTGACCCTGACAAAATAATTGACTACCACATTGGCATAAATGAGCATGGGGCCCACTTGTCAGCATGCTGGACGGAGGAAGTAACGCAAGACAAAATGGAGCACGGAAGGGTGCGAATCGATTGGCTCACGTGTGATGACCACTGGAGCAATCCACTTAGATTGTACGTAAACAAATTCGTGCAAACACGGCCGGATTTCATTACATTTACATAAAATAACCGGTTTCCACGCGGAGAAGGTTTCTCGAATTCCACGCGGGTTTAATGTAGGTGTTTAAATGCGGTGAGGAGGCTCGTTCAGCCGGGCGTGCAGCGGGCAGCACCCTCCGCCAGCGCGCCGCTTCAATGGCAGACGCAGTGAGAGGTCGCGTCCGCCCTGTGCCGCCTTGACCGTGGACCTTAGTACATTAGTCGATTGATTCATAAGATTGAATCCTATAGGAATTTTTACCTATAGTATGGAATCACGTATACTACTACAAAATTTCATTGGAAATCTAGGGTCTCTTTGATTCAAAGGATCTCCGTAGGGTTTTTTAAGGATTAGAATCCATAGGAATTTTTCCTACGTTGGTCGTTTGATTCGTAGGATTGAATCTTGTAGGATTTTTTCCTAAGGATTTATTTGTACTACATTTCACAGCAATTCTAACATCCACTCCAACCTCTTGGAAGAAATCCTTTGCTTTTTCCATGACACAATCAAACAAACTCAAATCCTATAGGGATCCAATGGACATGCCATTTCAATCCTACAGTTTTTCTATTCCTGTGTTTTTGCAATCCTACGAATCAAAGAGGCCCCTAGAATCCGCTCCAACTTTTTTTTTCACTTCCTTTCTTTCTCCTGTGGCATCAAACACTTGGTGCTAATACTATGGGATTCAAGTGGACATGCCACTCGAATCCTTTGTTTTTCCTATTCCTGCGTTTTAAGAATCCTAGTACTTGCTCTAAATGATGTGTGAATCAAAGAAAAGAAATGGAGGGAGTACTTGCTCTAAATGATGTGGAGTTCCAGTTCCTCTTGGTCAATGTGTAAATCTCTATATGTACAGTCTTTCACGGACGAAGGGAGTAGGTTGAGCACTTGAGCGTGAGCGTGTGTGTGCGTGAGTGTTGCGTGCGTGCATGTGTACGTGTGAGTGTTGCATGCATGCATGCATGAGGCTTCTACTCCCTCCCATTGACATGTTCATATTTCAAGCTTCATTAAAACGTTGCATGCAAGAATTAAGAGAAAACTCCACCTATGTTCGTAACCGTTGGTGAGTCTCTCCTACAAAGTTGGTCAAACTTTACAAAGTTTGACTTTGACCAAGTCTTATATGCAGAATAAAAAGTAACAGAGGACATGTGGACCTGGATGCTAGATATTTTTCTACAGAGTTCTTGCATGACCCATGGACCTGGATGCTGGATGTCCAACGTGTCGGCAAAATGAAGAAGAACGCTTTCCGACGACCGAGAAGGAGCAAGGAACCTTGCGGTGGAGCGTTCTGGACTCTTAATATATTTTATATATTCAGAGATATAAAATCAACCCAATCTTCTCCACATCTAGTAGACCTCCGAAACATGGCAGCCCAGTGTACTTTACATCATACATGGCCCACCTCACGCTATCACCATATTTCTTGGCCTCCGTGCGACACCTAGCTCTAGTAATCCACCAGCCTGTATCGCTTCTCGTCTCTCTCAAAGTACTACTCCCTTCATCCATATGTATATATAGGGCCTAATGTATTCTTCGAGGTTGCCTTTGACTATTGATAAGATTTTATATAATTTAAAAATTATATCATTCGAAGATCCTTTCACGTACGAAATTGACGGCATGCTTTGAGCAACTTGCATGTCCTATACTGTTAGTCTCGAAAAACTCATTAGGCCCTATATACATGGACAGATGGAGTACATGATACATCAAATGCTCACCATCTAGTAGTTCATTGGTTGGTTTCGATTTTTGAATTGAGTAGTGCTAGTACATTTGATGTTGTGCTGCTACCGTCCAATATTCGCGTGTGGTGGTTTCTAGAATAAAAAAAAGGAGGTAGTACTTACTGTGGGAAAGGTGAAGTGATGGTTGCTTCGTCCGAGCAACTTATTACTCTGGGAATATTGGAGTACCAGTGGATTCAACGAAGAGTGAAATGATGGTTGCTTCGTCCGAGCAACTTACTGTGGCAAAGGTGGGGCTCTGTGATTTGACTGCTCACTAGTCATTATTACTACGGTGCAACAACCAGGGTGAATCTCCCCTGCAGTTGTGCACTCAATATTGGTGCATGGAAGGTGGAGCCGGATGAAGGATGTCCCACATGTCGGCAAAACAAAGTTGAATGGTTTCTAGCATTGCTATCAATCTTTCAGGATTGGGAAAACTTTGTTTTTGCCACTCTAGCTTTTGTCCACTTCGTTTATGCCACTCTAAAATTTGACATCTCACTTTTGCCACTCTTAACTTTCGACAATACATCACAAATGCCATTCCATGGCAAAAGCAATAATTTTTCATTTCACTTTTGCCACTCTTAGCTTTTGACAATGTATCACAATTGCCACTCTGAAATTATTGCTTTTGCCACAAAATGGCAAATGTGATATATTTTCAAAAGCTAGGAGTGGCAAAAGTGAAATGTCAAATTCTAGAGTGGCATAAGCAAAGTGGGCAAAAACTAGAGTGGCAAAAACAAAGTTTTCCCTTCAGGATTTGTTTATATGTACTCATAATTTTCCAGCAAAATGAAATACTACTGTAATGCTATGAAGGTTTCAACTTTGGTTCCCGCAAAAAAAAGTTTCAACTTGTAGGATTCATGTGTCCTCTTGCCTCAAGGTTGTCTCATTACAACATTCCATCAAATACAAATGAAACTACCATGGCTGCTAATGCATCTCAATGATTCGCAGATCAACGCCAATATTCACATCAAAACCGAAGACAAAGTTGTGAGAAGGTGTACAAATAAAGAAATATATATATTTGATCGATGTTGTTCGCAGGCATGGCTCCATTTCATGGCCACGGTGTTTATTGGTTGGCAACTAGTTTCACGCAACTCTGTAGCCAAGAAAGAGGTGTATGGAGCACATCACAATCAGATCATTTTGTGCAGTTCCACTAAAATTGAGCTAATCAACCCTGTTTGCAAAGATATTCAGTCAGTGTGAGTACAATAATAGTGGAACTAGATGATGAAACATAACACACACAAATAGAAGCCGATCACCTCTGCAATCTCTCTTTAAGACTAACTACTTGTTGGAAAAGATTAGGCTCAAAGTTGGATGAGGAGGATAGCAAAACCAATCTCCCATTGTGCAGTCCCACTGAAATGTAGAAATGTTGCCCGTGTGACATTTCAGCAAAACTGCACAAAACACTCTTAAGAAAAAAGTGATTTGTGCAGTTCACCAAAAGGTCGCAATAGCGACGAGGTGAAATGGATAGCCCTGTTTGCAAAAAAGAGGTAGAAAGGAAACAATTACTGGCCAATAACAGTTTATGACACATACGCTGACAAAAAAGAAGCATATTCCTTGTGCTAAGGGAAGATAGCAGCACGGTTGTTTATGTAAAACAGTGTGAGGACGAGATTGCAACATGGAAAGTACGCCGGCCAAGCTATGTTTTGGGCAAAGTACTAGGGAAGATCCACATGCAGGATTTGCCACATGCAGCGACGTTGGAAGATGGGCAGTGGAGCAAGGCCGAAGGGGAGGAAGCTGTACCTGGGGGTCGTCGGGATGTAACTATGAGGGCGTCGGGCCGCCGGCGGGCGGGATCTGCCCTACCGTACCAGAGCTTGGTCAGAGAGAACAGTGGGTACCGCAGATCGGGACGTGCTGCCTCGACACCGTCGAATGGAGCAATGATGCATGTCCTCCCTTTCCGCCAGCGGACGGGATGGGGCCGGATCAGTGACCAGCGGTGAGAGAGAGAGAGAGAGGCCACCGCCGTCTTGTGTGATAGAGTGTGAAGACAGACCAACCCCAGCAGGCAAGCTCCATTGTATATAGTGGACCGGATTACTTTTTTTCTCGATAACAGTCGTTTTATATTATGTACGTGCCATTAAGCAATATAATTTTATTTAAAAATAACGCGCCAATGCGTCAAGTCAAACTTTGTTTCATGCACGCATGGTACACGACCGCCGTAAGTAAACAACCGCTACACGCTCTCAAATTAGCACGTGGGCTGCCATTTCGTACAGAATTGAGCTCCACCCGTGTACCCGCGCGAGCGTGGCTGGGAACGAGGCGTGAGTACCTGCACCTATTCTCTTCGTGTACGTACACCATCTATGTGGGTGTGTGTGAGAGATATACAAACCTAGAGAGAGATGGTGTGTGGGTTCGTGAGTTCTTTTTGGGGGGTGCGTGAGAGATAGCAGGGAATATGTGTCGATGATATCTCAAACAAAAAATGTAACATATGCAATGTGTGTGAAACAAATGCCTGGATATATCATATAGAGAGGGGGTGATCCACGAGAAGAGAGTGGAGGGATCATCGGCGTGAGATATCCATAGAATCGAAGAGATGGATGAAGTGTGTGTGTGCGCGATCGATAAAGAGTGCCATCGAATTGGTGTGTGCCCATGTCACAGATATAGGGCGGCTGGCCTGCTGGAACGTGAGAGGGGAGAGGTGCAGTTTGTCTCTGTGGCATGGATACCTACCTATAGCGTTCGACTATCGGTGTGTGTTTGTGTGGGGGGGGGGGGGGGGTGATGGGGGCGGCAGAGACCTAACTATAGAGGTAGAATGACTAGTATATATGTGTGGAGAAGGAGAGAGACCTAGCTATGTATTGGGGGAGATCGATCGGCATTCATGCATGCATATGTGTAGGAGAGGAATAAGGTTGGGAGAGAGACAGAGCTAGAGTGTCGGAGGGTTGGTGGTGGAGTTGCTTCTCACAAATGATGGGAGAGGCCTTCTAGACAAATAGAGGGTACGACTGCAATATCAATAAGAGAGGGGATGCCTGCCTGTCTGTGCACGTGCGTGTGAGAGACGGGTCAGGAGGCATGCACGGATGATGAGAGGGGACGATATGGTTGTGGTAAGCAGATGTAACTACATAGGAAGATCAATTGTCGTGTGACGGAGAAAGGGGAAGACATAACTTGTGAGGTACGTCGATCGGTGCGTGGGGAAAAAGAGTTATAGTCGACCTAGCTATATGTAGGGAGATCGATCGGTATACATGCATGCATGTGCTATAAGCAAATAAGGTCCTGATAGAATGGATAGAGAGAGAGGGATGCGACTAGGAGGTGGTGCAAGAGGCCTACTATATCGAGGGGGAAGGAGTGTGCGAGTATGAGATCGATGAAAAGAGGGGCGGGAGTGTGCACATGCGTGGAACCGTATTAGACAGAGGGGGGCATGGACGGTGAGAAGAGAAGAGGGAAAGCCTGTGTTTGTGGTACGTACACCTGGCTAGAGAGGTATCTCAATCGGTGTGTGTGCCGGAAAGAAGGAGCTGGGGGGCCTACACACATAGTGGGTGAACGACCTAAAGAGAAATAACGAATGTGCGCGATGGAGCTAGAGAATGCTGAGGGAGGGTGAGAGGGAGGCGGGCATGTGCATGCACGAGATAAAGTTAGCGGTAGCTACAAAGAGAAGATGATTATGTGGGTATAAAAGACAAACAGAGATCATAATTCTTTACTAGCAAGATGCCCATGCATTGCACGGAACATCAAGATGCATTTTTTAATTGGTGGTCGGACTTAGCGGAGGCATGGGGATGGACGACGCCGGCAGCGGCCACCATGCTAGATTGTTCCAGAGGCTTCCTTTTTTAATTACTCAACAATGAAGTTGTGGGAGATAAGGATGAACGAGAGAGGTGCGGGTATCCTTTTGCAAAATTGCCATAGTTTGCTTTCTATCCGTCAGATATAGATCGGACGGTCTATATTGCAAGATGGCAGGCACACCATCATCACCAACTCGGTTTTTTTATAAGAGTAGAGATAAAAGTGGATTCGGATATTTGAACAAGAGTTCATAGTGTTTTAAACCGACGCATGCATGAATATAATGGTGATACGCATGGTGTGGTTATGAACATGTTATACTACATATAATATATATATATATAACATTTTTTTGAATTTGTGATAATGTGTGGCTTTTGCAGCCCAGGGCTAAATACTTGTCATAATGTAGGGGGCGGGGCACTATACTTTGTGTGATAAACACAGTGTACATATGAAACATGGTTCAGTATGAAGATCTAGTTAGTACATCGAATGTACTATTATTTGGAATCAAAATGAAGTGTATTCAAAATTTTGAATTTGAGTTCATATATATATATAGTACACATAGTTCATATCTAACTCTATAGTAATCATGAGGTGTGTTATTAAGATAATATACAAATTATGGTTAACTTGGCAACAATCATGATTGTAGATTCTTATTCAAATAGAGAAACAAATTTAAATATAGTTCACATTGCAGCGGTAGTATATAAATTTGGAATGCACTAAAATATTCGTATGAGTAGGTTACATACATTATAGAGGTAGCGAAAAAAATTTAATTCGACATAACATGGATTCGTAGTTTTGAATAGCACTTGTACAGTAAAACAGGACAAGACTCTCCCTTTGTGTGGTGCGAATAGTTTTTGTTTTTTTTTCGTCGAGGGAAGTGCGAATTGATTTGGTACGTACATTATTACACGGTAGGTTTGTCCTGAAATTTCAACCCGCGCCTTGTTATCCCGAAAATTGACATATCGCTTTGTCTATTTGTGCTCCGAAAACTCGCGCCTTCACAACCCGCGCCTTGCTATCCCGAAATTACAATGCACGCGAAAACTCCCTCTAGCTGCCAAATCCCAACTTGCGAAATCACCCTTCTATCCCTGAGTCGAAACAGCCGCTAGTTCAAATCGGTGGGGGTACTTTCGTAACACAGCCTACATTTTGGACAAGCGCGTCCCTAAGTCATGGTTCCCCCCTCCCATCACCTCCTTTTCGCCACTCGAAAACCCAGGCCGCCATAACCTCTCTGCTCCAGCCACGAAACCCCACCCTCCGTCGTCCGCCACCCCACCGCTGCCCAGCCGGAGCCTCTTCCCCGACGACGTCATCCACCGTAACAGCTCGGCGTCCCTCATCCACCGCCCCGGATGAGGATCCGTCGTCGATCTCGTCATCCCGCCGGTTCAGCCGCCCCGTCCTCCACCTCCAAGGAGCTGCTCCGATGATCGCGTCGTCTATCACGGCTACTCCGTCCCCACATCACCGCCTTAACCTGCTCCACCGGAACAACAACATCCTCACCGACTCTGGACGAAGCCGAGGCCTACTCGATGCCACCAAAGAGGTTGTACACTCATCACATCGCACCTTCTCCTTAACTTGACCTCCCGGCGCCGCCGGTGTTCGATCCCGCTCCCCCATGGTGTGGCTACCTCGTAGTCGGCACCGCCGGCGACATCTCCACGACTGCTCTCCCCCAGTGCGAGGCTCCCTCAGCGGCGGTGTCCATACCAGCCGGAGCTGCTGCTGCTGCTCTGGCTCTTGCTCGCTCGCGCTGCTGCTCTGCTGCTGCTGCTGCTACGGCTCTTGTTCGCTTGCGCTACTGCTGCTGCTGCTGCTGCACCGGCTCTCGCTCTCTTGCGATGCTGCTCTGCTCTTCCCCTCGCTCATGTTGCCGCTCTGCTCTTGCTCTCGCTCGCGCTGCTGATGCTGCTACACGGGCTGCTGCAGCTACATGAGTTGCTGCTCTGGCTCTAGTTCGCGCTGCTGCTCTGGCTGCTATCTGCTACTGTGTTCCTTGTCGATCACCTGCTGATTTAGATCACTGTTTCTCTACTACTAGTGGTCGAGCGGCCTAAACTACATGTGAAGTGCCTCTCTGCTACCAGTGCGTACAGTTTCGACAGTAACATTCAGATTCCACAGTAAATTTCAGTTTCGACAGTTAAGTTCAGAGTCAACAGTTTTTACCTCATTTGTTGTAGTCAGGTGTTTTTTGGTGATGTAAATTTTTCTCTACCACTTTTTGGTAATGTATTTTACATCATCTATTGGAGATGCTATTAGAATCCCACTTGAGATTAATGATGTCTGTCTTGTGCTACTTTAGCCTCGATGTCTTACGGCTCGCCGGAGCTGCTCCAACGATGGAACCATCCATCACAACAGAGTAGTACCCTGGACGCCGTCTACAGATGCCTCAGATCTTCCACCACACCTCCGACAGCCACCTCTGCCGCAACTTCTTCAGCGACCAACCCAATGATGCTAAGGTCGACACGGCTATGCCAAAGAGGTTGTACACTTGTCGCATCACTTATTACTCTACATTCATGTTGATCCATTAGGGCTATTTTGGTTCAAAGGAAAAAGTGAAGGAAAAACATAGCAATAGAAAATTTTCCTATGGTACTCTACTATTCAATTATTCATGCATTTGGTTGAAAGGAATGGAGCAAAACATCCACCTGGACCTACTTTTCCTATGCATGAAAACAAGACTAAGTGCATTAGTGGCAGAATAACATTCTAACTGTACACACTTTCATATGGTTTCACTTTAATTTGGCCATGTTTCTTTGCATTCCTCTGCTCTTCCAATTCCTGTGAACCAAACACCCAAGTTGACAAAAATCCTGTGTTTACAAATGCTCTGTTTCCCACGTGCATTCCTATCCTATTCCGTTGTTTTTCCTATCCCTGCGTTTTTAGAATCCTGCAAGCCAAAGGAGTCCTTACAGAATTACTTCAGTTATAGATAGGTGTCGAAGAAAACTTTGTGTGGTTTGTCCTGCTCCTGCCGTAACGTCGTCCACCTCACCTGAGCTGCTCCATCGACAGAAGCATCCACCATACCAGAAATCACGACTCCCAACCGTCTTTCGCCGCCTCAGATCTCCTTCCCTGCGGCCGGCACCCACCGCAACTGCATCACCATCATCGACTCAGCAGATGAACCTGAGGAGTACACGGGTCCACAAGAGAGGTCACACTCTTTTGTTTCTGCTTATGTTATGCATTGCTTAATATTACCTGCTACTTTATCTTCCTGTTCACCTCTTAGACTCCAAGTCAGGTCCGAATGAATGTTCAAACTTGAGTTTTAAAATGCTTGTGGGGCACATATTGAGGCAGTAATGAATACTATCTCTGTCTATTATCTGGTTCACCTAGGGCATGTCTATGTTGTTCATCTTGGGTGGGAAACAAACAGTAAAGCAATCATCATCTGTCTTTTTATTAAAGTAAATCTATCATCAGCTTGCTATCATTATTTTTGGATCTATCCACTGGTTGTTACCATCACTCTAGATTTCTGCATGCTCTCCTTACATAATCTCACTATATATTTTCATATGCATGTCAGATATTGTACACAGTCATGCTGAACATGTAGAGAAAAAGAGAAGAGTTGTGTGGCAATACAATGTCATGCAGACATTGCTCCATGGTGGGTGCAACGGCAAACCCTCCCCCCCTCCAGATTGTAATCCAGAGGAAGATATCTGTTCTGAGGCGGATTCAGACGGAGCTGACCACTCCTATTTACCCCCCGAGGTGTTTGCTCTAACTTGGCATGATGATGTTGGTCATATCATGCATATGTTGCCTTGTAGTGCCTACTTTCGACATCATATATGTCATCTGCTTAGTTTAGACATGTTCTGTAATACCACCTGTTTAGTTTCTATATCATATATGTGAATTATGCAATGTCATCTCTTTTAGCCAGCCATAATATATGTGAAATATGCAATGCCATCCTGTTTAACCAGGCATCATATATTTGAATTATATCTTGCCAATCCTTTTCTTCATTACATTTCCATTTGTCGACAATGTTTGTACATTCAACTACTCTTCCTGTGAATCAGCCATTTGAGTGGGCGATGAAAAAATCTGGAGTGAAAACAAGGTCTTCAGAGCAGACAGTGCTACCTGTCGAAGAAGATCTCTTGTTGGGTCCCGATAGCTCCTCAGAGATGGATTCAGAGACAGATGACCAGTCCTATTCCCCCACCGAGGTGTATGCTCTAACTTGGCACGGTTATACTGCTCATATCATGCATATGGTGTGTTCCATTGCATAGTTTAGACATCATATACACAATGTTCAACACCATGTTCTTAGTTCAGACATCATATATGCGAATGCCGTCTGCTTAGTATATAAATCACACATGTGAATTATATCATGCAATCCTGATTACTTAGATAACATGTATGTGAATTATGTCATGCGAACCTATTTACTAAAGACATCATATAATTATCTCATGCCATCCTATTTAGTTAGTCATCATATCTTTGAATTATTTCATGCTATGCTATCCAGTTTAGATAGACATCATATATGTGAAATTATGTCATGCTATCCTTTTTAGTTAAACAATATACATGTGAACTATTTCATGCCCTCTTTTTTCCACACTATCTATTGCATCTATCTCTCATACAAGGTCTATACATTCAACTACTTTTCTTGTTTATCAGCCATTTGAATTGGAGGGGGTGATGGCAGTATCTAGCGGACTAAAAGCACGGTCTTCAAATAAAATAGTGCTACCTCTTGGTGGAGATAGCACCCCGATTGTACATGCACGAGAACCAGCGCTACCACACATAACCCAGACTCTCACAGATTATACCCCTACTCCGATGGACAGAGAACCAGCTTCACCCAATCTAACCCCAACCACAGAAGATAGTAACCCAGTTCCAGTTGACACAACACCATCTCCAGCACAGAGCTCCCAAACAAGAGCAGTTAGTATGTCAGCTCCAGTGCCCAAAGCGCCAGTACTACCACGACGAACCCCAACTCCACCAGTTAGTACAGCTATTCCTATGGACGAAGCACAACCAGCCATTCGTAGTTTAGCATCTGTCACATTTGATGTTGTTAAATCCTATGTGCGTATCTTCCCATCATGGAAATATTATATTGAAGATGAAGGAAAAAAGCCAGTTGCAGGTGTTCATCCAGGAGTTATGTGTAAGTAATGTTATTCATGGCAAATACTTTGCTTTGTCCCATACATTCTACCTCCATGCTAGTTATAATACAGCAAATGTTCCCAATTTTCTCTATAGAGAAGGATCGATTTGGAAACTCGGGATGAGGTAACCTGTGCTAATACCTCTGCTATCTTCAAGAATGCTTGGTGGCAGTATCGAAATTACCTAAAGAAAACGTACTTCACTGGCAAAGAAACTCATCAAATTCCCTTACTTTCTCCTGAGACACATTTACGGCACGATGACTGCGAACGCCTTGTTCAGTATTAGTCCCGAACCAAGAATGTGGTAAGGCTATGAGCTCAATTTTTATTTTGAAGTACTATATGCCCGCGTCTTACTGTACTCTATTCGTGTAGAACAAGTGCTTAAACCTGAAGAAGAACTGTTCTCATTTAAGATTCCATTGCGATGGTGCATACTGCTTTGCTCTTGTATCATTTTATTTACTCATACAAACTTATTTTTAAATTGAAGGATCCAATCAAAACTCCAATGGCACAATAGGTATGTTTAAACATGTTTCTTTAACAAGTTTGCTCTTCTAAATTGCTCTATTGATTTCAATTTCAATTGTGTATACAGTTGACTTCTCATATCATGCACATTACTAGCATCACAACAGAGCCAATAGTGTTGTTGTACATGTATACCCGTGTTACCCATCTGAAATCGTGTTGTGCCGTGTAGTTTCCCACACTTGAATTCTTTCAATGCTGCTTTGTCTTGAACTGATATGATTTGAATCGTGTCTCTATTTTGATCTAGCAAGACAATGCAGTGAGCATAGGACATAGATATATGTTTGTTTGATGCTTTTATTATGTACTACTTGGCAATAGAAGACTTGGTAATTTAATCCTGTCCACCTTACTACTGAACTGGTTCACCGAAATGAGTTTCATATACTACATGCTAAACCTGTTATGTGTCTACTTGTTTCTTCTTTTAGAATGCTGACAGAATATTGGGGAAGAGTACCTTATTAAGCAATGGTAAAGGAAGTAATGCAGATAAGGTTCAGGATAGTGAGACATCCTTGTTGGTCTCCAACAAAGCTGATAAAACAGCTAAGAAAAACAATCTTGAAGACAGTGAGACAACCCCAAAGTCCTGTCTTGGTGTAGTGTTCGAGTTACTGGCCACTACCGCTGGCACAAGCTCTTCAAACTCACTGTCTGAATTAGTTCGGTTTCTTGAGTCTCAACTACAAGATGAAAGACATCGATCACCTGTGCTGTGACAAGAAGCCGAAGGACCGTGGAAGTCACTTGAGAATTCAGATGCATATGTTCTGGTGCAATAGCAAGCGTTGGAGAATTTTAGCGCCAAACAGGAGAAAGCTAATAAGCTTGCTAAGCTTATTGCCAGCATGGTGGATACCCAGGATAATTTTTCTTGAGCACTTCTGAAGTTGTTTCAGTTATGGACTTGCTTTGCTGCCGCGTTTATTTGCACTGGTGGCCAATTTAGACGGTCAGTGTATGTAATATGCTGCTTTGTTCCCTATATTTGCACTGGTGGTGAACTTTGATGCCCAGTGGATGTAATATGTGTAATAGCCATAATAGCCTAGCGTTAATTGCTTGCTTATTTATTTCCTTATTGTCTTGTTTAGTTTTTTGCTTGTAGTCAATGCAGTTCTTTTTCCGCGTTTTTCTAGTGGCCACAATAACCTATTTTTTATAAGTAGGCCACAATAACCATGGGCAACATACAGACCGTTGTAACCATAGTCCTGCTACCTGCTATAGTGACTGTGGGCCTCCTACGGGCCGTAGGATCCATGTGCCTTCTACGGGTCGTATAGTCAATGGGCCTTCTACGGGCCATATGATCGATTGACCAAACATGGGCCGTACTATTTGTGGTCCAATAACGGTCCGCAAAATGGGCCGTAAATGGGCTAGAGTGGAAATCATCTGTTTATGGCCCGACCATAACGGGCCGTTAATAGGCCGAAATGTATAACGGGCTTAATTCTATCGACATGCACCATGGGTCGTTAATGGGCCGTATTTGATGACACTATGAAAACAGCCCAACGGGTTAACGGACCACAAACGGGTCGACTGTAACCACAGGCTAAATTTGGCCCACAAGCGGAACAGACCAGTAGCGGACCGTAAGTAACCGAATGCTGGAAATGAGCTCAAAAATAAATGGGCCCTTAGAAGGCCGAAAGTTAACACGGGCTGGAAACGGCCCAACGGAATAATGGGCCGTTAATGGGTATAAAGCGATACACTATTCATTATGGGCCAGTTTCACCACGGGCCTTTAATGGGCCTAGAGTTACAAAGGGCCTCGTATGGGCCGAAAGACGTCATGGACCTTACATGGGCCGGAAGTTACAACGGGCTGGAATCATTTGGACGGCCCAGATGACGCTACTGGGCCTAATTCGGATAGGCCATAATGGGTCGTGAGTTGGCGGGCTGTAAATGGGCTATATGCGAACAGGCCGTTAACAGGCTTTCCGTGGGCTGGCCCGCTACCTTTTGACCAAGTTAAACGGGCCAACCTTTTCACCTGAATGGGCCTTTGTTGGGCCGTGTCATGTGTCGATGTATCATAGGCACTTCCCGTCCAATGAGTGGATGCCATCTGTCCCAACGCTGAGCCGACACGTGGTTCCTCTGGCCATTGAGAATTTTACACGTGGAAAATCCCCATTGTTCCGGCCTGTTAATGGGTTATTGGATCCAAACCAGAACCCGATAGGTTAACGGCGACCCGTTACAGTGGATGCCACTTGTCGGTTACCCTTGACGAAAGCACTTCCATGACGCGCTATTTATCGTCATGGAAGTGGGCACTTCCATGATGATAATTTTGGTATTGTCATGGAACACTTATACGACAGCACAGGTATGACTATCTTGATTCTGTCATAAAATCGTCATGGATGTACATGCATGACAGAAAACGTGACCTACTGTGACAAACACGTATTATCACGGAAGTGGTTTTTTTGTAGTGATTATAATGAGTTGGTTTATTAATAATTTGGGATATGAGAATTGGTTGGCGGAACCATCTCATTAACGTAGGGAAAAATCTACTTTTCACAAAAACTATAAACTTAGAGCCCCACCAGCCATATCTGCATGTAGTATAGATATTTTATTTATCAGTTCTCTCTTGTGACTTTGCCAGCATATTCAAAATGATGACCTACATGACTTCAACGTCTCATGTTGCAGAGGATTATTTCGACAAGGAGTGAGGCTACGTTCTACGCTCGGTGATATGCCCTTGGAGTCGGATGGACTCACTATCTTCTACGCCTTCCATAGTAGTTTATCTCATGAGTTGGCCTTCAGCCAATTTATTATTTTTGTAATAAAGACTCTATATGATATTTCGATGTAATAAAGCAGGTGTGATTGAACTTTGATATATACATTGATGTACTGTGTGTGCCAGCATGATCTTGGGATGGTACATATACAAAGAGACTTGACCATTTCGGGTCGGGTCGCTACATAGATGGTATCAGAGCACACGCTGACCGTAGGACATAACCACTAGGATTGGAAAGCCCTTAGGAAGAAAACTATTTTATTTTATGTTCAAATTCCTATATTCTCATCTGTTCATTTTTGACTCTTCTTCGATTTTCAATCTTTTAGATGGCCGTCTCCTTCACCCCAGTCCTGATCATGGAGTTTTGCCAGCCTGATGAGACGATGCCCTTCCACAAGTAGCTGGTGCAGATCATTAGGGAGTTGAGGATTGCTCTGCCTACTATCACCGGGACCCCCATCATGGCTCTTCCAACGGACCCTCATTGGAAGATTGAGGTGCAGTAACTCAGGAGGACCTTCGGAAATATCTCGGAGCCCATTGACTTCCAGTTCGTTTCTCCCACTTGGATCCTCGGGAGAAACATGGCAGTTCACTGTGCACTTGGACGCATCTGGGAGGAATACAGGGGAGAGCTCCTTGGATCATACATCACCATGATCTCCCGCAGGACTACAGATGGAGAGATCATACGCACCAGGAACAACGACTCCATCATTTCATTTGTCCAAGACATGGAGGTTCACATCAGGACTCTGGAGACTCAGCTGCGCAGAAGCACGAAGACGATCAAGAAACTGATGTTCCGTGAAGTTGACTTGGAGGATGAAGCACGCGAAGCCCACTACGAGTATGAAGAGGAAGTCAAGGACCTTCTGGTGAGGATCAAGAACTTGAAGCTTTATATTGCCACGGTGGAAGAGAAACTGGACCAGGGAGAAGACCTTCACTAGAATGACGTCAATGGTCCCTTAGTGAGCAACGATAATGACTACGAAGAGAGCACCAATGGAGGAGGCGCCAACATGGAGTTCCGAGGAGGACACTTAGTCATGACCACCATATTATCTTTATTTTTTTGTTAATCGATTAGGCCGATATTTCGATTTGTCGTAAGACTTGTATGAGTTTGAACCTTGATTGAGTTGAATAAATGAATGTTTGGTGTGTTAATGATTGTTGCATGCATATGGGTAGTGTTATTTTCTCTTTAGACCCTTGTTCTATTCTAATTCGCATCCACTCTAAAACATCATATGCCTCTCAGACATGACCCCGAATCCAACTTCCCATCGGAGCTCACTTAGCCGATTCAGCAGCAGAATGCACTAATGCGGTTGTTGATCCAGAACCAAGCCAACAACAACAACCCTCCATCGCAGGCCGATAACCTCACCTGTTTCTTGAGGCTGAATCCACCAACTTTTTCCAGTAGCACTAAGCCCATTGTGGCAGATGATTGGCTTCGTAAGATGGACAGAGAGTTGATTACCGCTGGATGCACTGAGGCGGAAAAAGTGCGATTTATCGCACTTCAGCTGGAAGGACCGGCGGCTTCTTGGTGGGAGAACTACACCACCACTTATCCCATCGCCACTGTGACATGGGGTCAATTTCAGCAAGCCTTCCGCACTGCACACATCTCAGCTGGAGCCATGAGCTTGAAGAAGCGTGAATTTCGCAACTTACGCTGGGGCAATTGTTCAGTGGCTCGGTACATGGACGAGTTCAGCCTGTTGGCCAGATACGCTCCCGGAGATGTGGCTGATGATGCACCCAAATAGGAGAAGTTCTTGGAGGGACTTAATGATGAACTTGGAGTTCAGTTGACAGTGGCTTGATACATCCATTTTGCATCATGTTTTTATGTTGATATTTATTGCATTATGGACTGTTATTTCACATTATGGTACAATACTTATGCCTTTTCTCTCTTATTTTACAAGATTTACATGAAGAGGGAGAATGCCGGCAGCTGAAATTCTGGACCGGAAAGGAGCAAATCTGAGATACCTATTCTGCACAACTCCAAATGTCCTGAAACTTTATGGAGAATTGTTTTGGAATATATAAAAAATATTGGGTGAAGAAACTACAGAAGGGAACCCACCAGGTGGCCACAAGCCTGGGGGGCGCGCCCTACCCCCCAGGGCTTGTGGGCCCCCTGGCCATCGTCTGGTGCCCATCTTTTGCTATATGGAGGGTTTTGACCTAGAAAAAAAATAAGAAGAGAGCTTTCGGGATGAGGCGCCGCCGTCTCGAGGCGGAACCAGGGCAGGAGCAATCTAGAGCTCCGGCAGAGCAATTCTGCCGGGGGAACTTTCTTCTGGGAGGGGGAAATCGAAGCCATCGTCATCACCAATGATCCTCTCATCGTGGGAGGGTCAATCTTCATCAACATCTTCACCAGCACCATCTCCTCTCAAACCCTAGTTCATCTCTTGTATTCAATCTTTGTCTCAGAACCTCAGATTGGTACCTGTGGGTTGCTAGTAGTGTTGATTACTCCTTGTAGTTGATGCTAGTTGGTTTATTTGGTGGAAGATCATATGTTCAGATCCTTAAAGATATTTATTACTCCTTTGATCATGAACATGAACATGCTTTGTGAGTAGTTACATTTGTTCCCGAGGACATGGGAGAAGTCTTGTTATAAGTAATCATGTGAATTTGGTATCCGTTCGATATTTTGATGAGATGTATGTTGGCTTTCCTCTAGTGGTGTTGTGTGAACGTCGACTACATGACACTTCACCATGATTTGGGCCTAGGGGAAGGCATTGTGAAGTAATAAGTAGATGATGGGTTGCTAGAGTGACAGAAGCTTAAACCCTAGTTTATGTGTTGCTTCGTAAGGGGCTGATTTGGATCCACATGTTTCATGCTATGGTTAGATTTATCTTAATTCTTCTTTCGTAGTTGCAGATGCTTGCGAGAGGGGTTAATCATAAGTGGGAGGCTTGTCCAAGTAAGGACAACACCTAAGCACCGGTTCACCCACATATCAAATTATCAAACTAGCGAACGCGAATCATATGAGCATGATGAAAACTAACTTGACAATAATTCCCATGTGTCTCGGGAGCGCTTTGCTTTATATAAGAGTTCGTCTAGGCTTATCCTTTGCTATAAAAAGGATTGGGCCACCTTGCTGAACCTTTGTTACACTTTTTACTGTTACCCGTTACGAAATATCTTATCACAAAACTATCTGTTACCGATAATTTCAGTGCCTGCAGAAAATACCTTGCTGAAAACTGCTTGTCATTTCCTTCTGCTCCTCGTTGGGTTCGACACTCTTACTTATCGAAAGGACTACGATAGATACCCTATACTTGTGGGTCATCATGGCTACCTTCAACAACTACCAGGAGCTGGTAGACAAGGCCATCATTCTTGAAGGCAAGAAGCAGTGGATGGAGAACCGCAAGAGGAAGTACTAGCAGGACAAGTACAAACTCTGGACCACATCAGAAGTCCCGCTCAGCACCATTCTTGGGCCATGTAGGCTCAATGCCCGGGAAGTTCAGTGGTCACAACCACCACAACCATGGAGGCCAAAATCAACATGTTGGGCATAACCATGGAGGAAATGGGAACAACCACCACAACAACAACAGCTTCAAGACTGGCAATGGGGGAAATGGCAGTCAGCACCATTCCACCCTGGCTCAGAGGGATCTGAGTCATATTACCTACTTCAAGTGCAAGAAGACGGGACATTACTCTACCGATTGTCCTGAGGGCAAGCAGGGTAATGGAAATGGCAATGGCAAACCAAGAAGCCCAACCCTTTTCCCGTGCTCAAGTGAACCACATTAATGTGGTGGAGATTTACGATCGAGGGTAGTTGTGGAAAAGTATGGTTTGCCCACTAGAACCCTTAGTAGACCTCTTCAGATCAGTTCCCTAGGAGCCAAGATGACGGCAGGAATAGGTTGTCACCCGATGAACCTCAGCATTGGAAATCATGAATTTCCCACCGATCTCATCGTATTGGAGTCACAAGGATTTGATGTAATCCTAGGCATGTATTGGATGACCAAGTATGAAGGAAACATCAATTGTGACCGCAAGTTGATTTTGCTCACCACCCCAGAGCAGAAGAGAATCAAGTATGTATCCAGAAACACACCAAGGAAGACGCAGGTGAATTCCCTTACGGGAGTTGTTCAATAGGAATTGCCGGTAGTACATGATTTTCCTGATGTGTTTCCGGAGGAATTGCCAAGCATGCCACAAGACCGAGATATTGAGTTTTTGATTGACTTAATGCCAGGCATAGCACCAATATCCAAGAGACCCTATTGGTGCCCGCTAATGATTTGGTGGAAATCAAGAAGCAGATTAAGGAGTTAGTGGAGAAAGGATATATTCACCCAAGTTTGTCACCTTGGGGAGCCCCAGTTCTCTTGGTAGAGAAGACGGATGGAACCTTCAGAATGGTCATGGATTATTGTTCTTTGAACGAGGTGACCATCAAGAACAAGTACCCTCTGCCTATGATCAATGATTTTTTTGATTAGCTAGTTGGAGCCAGTGTATTCTCCAAGATCGATCTTCAATCAACATATCATCAGTTGAAGATTTGTGAACAGGATATACCCAAAACAGCTTTCACCACAAGGTATGGTCTATATGAGTATACCATCATGTCATTTGGATTGAAAAATGCCCCTACATATTTTATGAGTATGATGAGCAAGGTATTTATGGAATACCTGGACAAGTTTGTTGTGGTGTTCATCGATGATATATTGGTTTTGTCCAAGAGCGAGGAAGAGCACAAGGAACACTTGCGTTTAGTTCTGGAGAAGCTCCGAGAACATCTGTTATATGCCAAGTTCAGCAAATGTGAATTTTAGTTGAAGGAAGTCTGATTTCCCGGACATATTATTTTAGGAGATGGAATAGCAGTTAACACCTCCAAGGTTGAAGCTATCACAAAATGGAAAGCACCCACCTCAGTCAAGGAGATCAAGAATTTTCTTGGACTTGCATGATATTATCGGAGGTTTATTGAGAATTTCTCCAAGATTGCAAAGCCCGTGACAGAGTTGTTTAAGAAAGAGACCAAGTATACTTGGACTGAGGAATGTGAAGCTAGTTTCCAGGAGTTTAAGAAACATTTGGTTACAGCCCCAGTGCTGATTTTGCCGAACATTCGTAAGGATTTTCAGGTATACTGCGATGCTTCATGTCAAGGACTCAGAGGAGTGCTCATGCAAGAAGGAAAATTTGTAGCCTATGCATCCAGGCAGCTATGACCTCATGAGTTAAATTATACCACGCATGATTTGGAATTAGCAGCCGTGGTGCATGCACTCAAGACCTGGAGACATTTCCTTATCGGGAATAGTTGTGATGTTTACATGGATCATAAGAGCTTGAAGTACATCTTCACGCAGAAGAAGTTGAACGTCAGACAAAGGAGATGGCTAGAGTTGATCAAGGATTATGACATGAGATTGCATTATCACCCAGGGAAGGCTAATGTTGTAGCAGATGCTTTGAGCCATAAGAGTTTTGTGAACACCCTTACAACAGGAGGATTAACGCGAGAGCTATGTGATGAACTCAGAGATCTCCGATTGGAGATAGTTCCGAGAGGTTTTGTTGCCACACTAGAGATTTAGTCCACCTTGACCGGAAGAATCAGAGAAGCCCACAAGTCGTACAAGGAAATTGCTGAGATAAAGGAAAGGATGAATAACGGAAAAGCTAAAGGTTTTCGTGAGGATGAGCACGGAACCATCTGGTTTGAGGATCGTATCTATGTGCCCAATGATCCAGAGATCAGGAAGCTAATTCTTAAAGAGGACCATGATTCACCATACTCGATACACCCAGGGAATACCAGAATGTATTTGGATTTGAAGGAAAGTTTCTGCTGTACAAGTATGAACAAGGATATTGCCGAGAATGTAGCTGTATGTGATGTTTGTCATAGAGTAAAGGCAGAACATCAAAAACTAGCAGGGTTAATTCAACCCTTGCCGATACCTGAGTGGAAATGGGAAAAACTTGGAATGGATTTTTGTTGGGGAATGTTGCATGGAAAACAAAAAAATTCTACGCACACGCAAGATCTATCCATGGAGATGCATAGCTACGAGATGGGGAGAGCATCTACATACCCTTGTAGATCGCTAAGCAGAAGCGTTTATCAACGTGGTTGTTGTAGTCGTACACCTTCATGATCCGTTCCGATCAAGTACAGAACGCACGGCACCTCCGCGTTCAGCACACGTTCAGCTCGATGACGTCCTTGCCTTCTCGATCCAGCAAGAGAGGCGAAGTAGTAGATGAGTTCTGGCAGCACGATGGCATGGTGACGGTGGTGGTGAAACTATTCTGTAGGGCTTTGCCAAGCTCAACGGTTTAGGACGGAGGACGGACTAGAGGGAGAGGGGGCGCCGCACACGACTTGGGAATCATGGTGTGTGTTGTGCCCTCCCCTCCTCTCATATATATAGGTGGAGGGGGGAGGGGAGGCTGCCTAGGCAGGCCCCCAAGGTGGCCGGCGGCCACCCTAGGCGCCTACCCTGACCGCACCCCCTTCCTTCTTTGGCGCGTGGGGGGAAGGAAAGGGGGATGGCTGCCCTATAGGGCGCCTCCCCTTCTCATTCTCCCTTGTGTGGAGAAAGGCAGGAGGGGGCTAGCCCCTCCCCTTTCCTTTACAGGGCCAGCGGCCAGGATGGGGGCGCGCCAGCCCCTTGTGGGCTGGTTTGCTCCCCTCCCCTTGGCCCGTTAGGCCCAGTAACTTCCCGTGGCCTTTCGGAACCCCTTCCGGTGATCCGATAAATATCTGGTGTGTTCCGAAACCTTTCCGGAGACCAAATACTATCATCCTATATATCAATCTTTACCTCCAGACCATTCCAGAGCTCCTCGTCATGTCCGTGATCTCATCCGGTACTCCGAACAACATTCGGTCACCAACATACATGTGACGCCCCCGGCCCGATCGTGCACTAATCATACACGCAAATGCACACGATCAAGCCTAAGGACTCACGGGAAGATATCACAACACAACTCTAAAACATAAATAAAGTCATACAAGCTTTATATTACAAGCCAGGGCCTCGAGGGCTCGAATACATAAGCTTGCGGACAAGCGTCAGCGGAAGCATCAGATATCTGAGTACAGATATAAAAGAAAGTACAGAAAGGCCTTTAGAAAGGCGGGGCAAAATAAAACACTACGATCGAAAGGCGAAGGCCTCTTGCCTGGGACCCTCCGATCCTACTCCTGGTCGTCAGTCAACTCGTAGTAGTATCCATCCTCTGGGTAGTAGTAGTAACGATCGTCGGGGCATCTGTCTCAGGGGGGCTCCGTCCTCTGGTCACGTCAAACTGATATGGGGAGAAAAAGGAAAACAAAGCAACCGTGAGTACTCTGAAGTACTCAGCAAGCAAGGATCTACACTACATATGCAACATTATCAAGGGGAGGCTGTATATGTGGACTGGGCTGCAGAAATGCCAGAATAGAGAGAAGGCCTAGTCCTATCGAAGACTAGCATCTTCAGCGGTCTTGCAGCAGTAGAAGAGAGTAGAACAATGCCATATAAAGTAGTAGTAATAATATCAACCTCACCCAGAG
This sequence comes from Thinopyrum elongatum, assembly GCA_011799875.1. Lineage (NCBI taxonomy): Eukaryota > Viridiplantae > Streptophyta > Magnoliopsida > Poales > Poaceae > Thinopyrum > Thinopyrum elongatum. Next base: position 387,755,037 of record CM022302.1, read on the forward strand.
ATCCTTTCTCGACTCCCTGCGAGAAAGCAATCCCAGAGCCATACATTCATCAACCTCGTCCTGAGATCCCTTCTCGACTCCCTGCGAGAAGCAATCCCAGAGCCATATATACAGGTCTCATCACAGGTATCCAGTTCTAAATTGTATCAATCAGGATACAACTCCGAGTGTCCTTTACCGTAGGACCGGCTATCGATAGAAGTGTTCTTCCCTGCAGGGGTGCACCAACTTACCCAACACGCTCGATTAACTTCGGCCGGACACACTTTCCTGGGTCATGCCCGGCCTCGGCCAAACGACACATCGCAACCCTACCTACAGCTCAGCAGAGAGGTCCCCGTCGGTCTATATCCTAAGCGCTCAGAGGTCTTGGGCCATCGCCCTGTGCACTCCGAGTCGTTGCGTGCAGGGGGAAGCCAGGCACCAGGGGGGCGCCGGTCCGTCCCGGCCGCAAGGCTGAACTAGACGTCTGACAGAGCTTTCGGCTGATGCTACGATGCAGAACGCCCATACTATGCCCACGTGATGGTTAGTGCTATCAGACCAGAGGCCTGCTCGGATCAAATATCCAAATCGCTAGGACTAGGGGCTTGCGGTAACGAGCAGAGACTCACGAAAGATGTGACCCCGTCGCCCCGTCTCGAGGACTTGCGGCAAGGGTTAAGAATGCCCGGCCGCGCCTCGTATTCACCACTCGGGCACCACACTGGCAACCCGCCTTCACATCACACGCGGGTACCCCTCAAGGTCGACCCGCCTTTCCAAGTAACAATGTAAGGTCCAAATATCCGTGTGTCCATAACATCAGGGAATCCGAGGTATCACCCTCATTGAATTCCCACTCGATGTATCCGTCAAGGTGAACTAGGAGGAATCACCCTCACTGGGTCCACACTTGAGGTGTTGTACGACAGCGTCGTTATCGGAAGCGGTGAAGGAGGAATCACCCTCGATGACCACGACCGAATAACTACTCTACAGAGTTAACATCAGAAGTGCTACATGAGGTTTCACCCTCGACACTCGATAGTAACGCTGCAGTGTCGTTACAACTAAGGGGGGTGATGTGCGGTGTCGGGTCCTGGTCTTCAATCCCATTGATCGGGTCTTCTGACGATCCAGCGCGGCAGTCGGGATAAGTGGGGTCACTGATAGGTCTCTACCCAGCCTAGACTAAACAGTTTAGGATATGTAGGTAATTATTAACAGTAGGTTACAATGAACAGGCTATGCATCAGAATAGGTAAAGCAGCAGCAGCAGTAATTCTAATGCAAGCATGAGGAATTTAGAATGGGCAATATCGGTATGCTCAAGGGAGGGGCTTGCCTGGTTGCTCGGCGGCAAGGGCAAGGTCGTCTATGGTGTCTTCGGGATCCGGAGCTGCGTCGGTCTCGGGGACGACGTCGGTGTCGGGGTCTAACGAGAGAGAAGAGGGGGAGGAAACAGTATAAATTCACAGCAAACCATGAGCAACGCAAAGTACGGCATGACAATATGCAGTGCCGGGTGTGTTCTAACGTGTGGTTGCACGTCACCGAGGAAGGAGGAATCCATCCGGGAATGTTTTCCCGGTTCCGGACATTTGTCAGACAGATGACCGGAGAGGAACGGTTGCATGTTCGGATAGCTAGGGACGTGTGGCGGGCGAACGGACCGCGTATTCAGATTCGTCTCGTCGTTCTGAGCAACTTTCATGTACAAAGTATTTTCATCTGAGCTACGGATTATTTTATATGATTTTCTAAAGTTTCTCTAAACCTCCGTCAGCAAAGATGGATGGAGACCATTGCGGACTATGACTTGGGTATTTCTTATACCCCTGGCAAGGCTAATGTAATGGCTGATGCGTTGAGCCGCAAATCCTATTGCTGCGAACTTGAGGTTCAGCTACAGCAACCACTTCTGTATGAAGAGCTTCGAAAGCTAAATATCGAGATAGTTCCTCAAGGATACCTAAAAACCTTGGTTGTTGAACCAGATCTTGAGAAAGCTGTTAAGAATGCGCAAGCTAAAGATGCTGAAGTTGATCTGATGAAGAAAGACCTTCACCTTGTAAAGTACAGGGATTTCTCGCTGTCTGAAGATGGAACCTTGTATTTCAGAGACCGCATTGTCGTACCTCGCTTCGAGCTTATGACTGACAAAGTCATGAAGGAGGCACATGATACCCCGCTGTCTATTCATCCGGGTAGCACCAAGATGTATCGTGATCTCCGTCAAAGGTACTGGTGGTCTAGAATGAAGCAGGACATTGCTCGTTATGTTGCTGAATGTGATGTGTGTCGTCGCGTTAAAGCAGAACATCAGAAGCCTGCTGGAATTCTGCAACCACTTCCTATTCCTTTATGGAAATGGGATAAGGTTCAGATGGATTTCATTACAGGACTTCCCAGGTCACAGAAGGGTCACGATGCTATTCTTGTCGTCGTCGACCAACTCTCCAAAGTTGCACACTTTCTGCCTGTCAAGGAGACGATCACTGCTAGTCAGTTAGCAGAGTTATATATCTCCAGAATTGTTTCACTCCACGGTATTCCGAAAGAGATCAGTTCAGACCGTGGCAGCATATTCACTGGTCATTTCTGGGAAAGTTTCCAAAAGGCTATGGGAACTCATATTACCTGGAGTTCAGCTTATCATCCTCAATCCCAAGGCCAAGTTGAACGAGTTAATCAAGTGCTTGAAGACATGTTGCGAGCTTGTGTTATATCGTTTGGCAAGAAGTGGGAAGAATCTCTTCCATATGCCGAGTTCTCCTATAACAACAGCTATCAAGCCAGCTTGAAAATGGCTCCCTTCGAAGTACTCTATGGACGTAAGTGTCGAACCCCTCTGAATTGGTCAGAAACTGGGGAACGACCTCTTGTTGGACCGGATATTATTCAACACGCCGAAGAACAAGTCCATATCGTCCGTGAAAACCTCAAGGCAGCTCAGGACCGCCAGAAGAGCAACTATGATCGCAAACGATGGGGTTTGACTTATCAACCTGGTGATCAAGCTTATCTTCGTGTCACTCCTATGAAGGGCACTCACCGTTTTGGAATCAAGGGCAAGTTAGCTCCCCGCTACATTGGTCCTTTCCGCATTGTTGCAAGACGTGGTCAAGTGGCGTATAAATTGGAATTGCCGCCGCAATTCTCTCATATCCACGACGTCTTCCATGTGTCGCAACTTCGTAAATGCTTCAAGGAATCTCCGCACCGATCTGTGGATCACGAGATGCTTGAATTGCAAGATGGCCTATCTTATAAGGAGCATCCGATCCGCATTCTCGATGAAGCTGAACGTCGGACCCGTCAGAAGGTTACCAAATTCCTCAAAGTGCAGTGGTCAAATCATACTGAAGATGAAGCCACTTGGGAACGCGAGGATAATCTTCGTGCGGAATACCCCGAACTTTTTCCTTCTACTTCTTAATTCTCGGGACGAGAATTCTTGTTAGTAGAGGAGATTTGTAACACCCCCGGTGGTTAACCACAGTAATCCCATTTTGATAATGCCAAGTCAGCATGATTATCAGTGCATGATCATCATTAACATCATATTGCATTTCAACTCCTAACCTCAAATTCAAATTTAAATGAAAGTGGAAAATAAAAGTTGTCCAACATAGAAACTAAATTGTTCATTAAATAGCAAATAAATCAGAGACAATTCTAAAATTGAAACCAACATCATTGGAGTTGGGTAAGTGACTCAAACATCTTCAAACAGCGACTAAAAACAATATTTAATAACCATTTATTAAATCTAATTTAAGTATGAAATGATGTTTTGCCCAAACTGATTTTAGGTTTTAGGAAATAAAGCACTGGTATTTATGGACTAGGTCTCCCTTTTTACAAAATTCGGTTTGGGGCCTAACTATTTACTAAACCGAGGTATATGAATTTATAAAAAGAAAAAGAACAAAAGAAAATAAAGCCCCCCCCTTTGATCATCCCGATATCGCCCATTCTATATTCTCATGCTTGCATTAGAGTTACTTCTGCTGCTGCTTTACCTATTCTGATGCATAGCCTGTTCATTGTAACCTGCTGTTGATAATTACCTACATATCCTAAACTGTTTAGTCTAGGCTGGGTAGAGACCTATCAGTGACCCCACTTATCCCGACTGCCGCGCTGGATCGTCAGAAGACCCGATCAATGGGATTGAAGACCAGGACCCGACACCGCACATCACCCCCCTTAGTTGTAACGACACTGCAGCGTTACTATCGAGTGCCGAGGGTGAAACCTCTTGTAGCACTTCTGATGTTAACTCTGTAGAGTAGCTATTCGGTCGTGGTCATCGAGGGTGATTCCTCCTTCACCGCTTCCGATAACGAACGCTGTCCTACAACACCTCAAGTGTGGACCCAGTGAGGGTGATTCCTCCTAGTTCACCTTGACGGATACATCGAGTGGGAATTCAATGAGGGTGATACCTCGGATTCCCTGATGTTATGGACACACGGATACTTGGACCTTACAATGTTACTTGGAAAGGCGGGTCGACCCTGAGGGGTACCCGCGTGTGATGTGAAGGCGGGTTGCCAGTGTGGTGCCCGAGTGGTGAATACGAGGCGCGGCCGGGCATTCTTAACCCTTGCCGCAAGTCCTCGAGACGGGGCGACGGGGTCACATCTTTCGTGAGTCTCTGCTCATTACCGCAAGCCCCTAGTCCTAGCGATTTGGATATTTGATCCGAGCAGGCCTCTGGTCTGATAGCACTAACCATCACGTGGGCATAGTATGGGCGTTCTGCATCGTAGCATCAGCCGAAAGCTCTGTCAGACGTCTAGTTCAGCCTTGCGGCCGGGACGGACCGGCGCCCCCCTGGTGCCTGGCTTCCCCCTGCACGCAACGACTCGGAGTGCACAGGGCGATGGCCCAAGACCTCTGAGCGCTTAGGATGTAGACCGACGGGGACCTCTCTGCTGAGCTGTAGGTAGGGTTGCGATGTGTCGTTTGGCCGAGGCCGGGCATGACCCAGGAAAGTGTGTCCGGCCGAAGTTAATCGAGCGTGTTGGGTAAGTTGGTGCACCCCTGCAGGGAAGAACACTTCTATCGATAGCCGGTCCTACGGTAAAGGACACTCGGAGTTGTATCCTGATTGATACAATTTAGAACTGGATACCTGTGATGAGACCTGTATATATGGCTCTGGGATTGCTTTCTCGCAGGGAGTCGAGAAAGGATCTCTGGGTGAGGTTGATATTATTACTGCTACATTATATTGTATTGTTCTACCCTCTTCTACTGCTGCAAGACCGCTGAAGATGCTAGTCTTCGATAGGACTAGGCCTTCTCTCTATTCTGGCATTTCTGCAGCCCAGTCCACATATACAGCCTCCCTTTGAAAATGTTGCATATGTAGTGTAGATCCTTGCTTGCTGAGTACTTCTGAGTACTCACGGTTGCTTTGTTTTCCTTTTTCTCCCCATATCAGTTTGACGTGACCAGAGGACGGAGCCCCCTGAGACAGATGCCCCGACGATCGCTACTACTACTACCCAGAGGATGGATACTACTACGAGTTGACTGACGACCAGGAGTAGGATCGGACAATACGAACTTGTTCTTCGGCTTGTTGAATAATATCTGGACCCACGAGCGGTCGTTCCCTAGTTTCTGACCAATTCAGAGGGGTTCGACACTTACGTCCATAGAGAACTTCAAAGGGGGCCATTTTCAGACTGGCTTGATAGCTGTTGTTATAGGAGAACTCGGCATATGGAAGAGATTCTTCCCATTTCTTGCCAAACGATATAACACAAGCTCGCAGCATGTCTTCAAGCACTTGATTAACTCGTTCAACTTGGCCTTGGGATTGAGGATGATAAGCTGAACTCCAGGTGATATGAGTTCCCATAGCCTTTTGGAAACTTTCCCAGAAATGACCAGTGAATATGCTGCCACGGTCTGAACTGATCTCTTTCGGAATACCGTGGAGTGAAACAATTCTGGAGATATATAACTCTGCTAACTGACTAGCAGTGATCGTCTCCTTGACAGGCAGAAAGTGTGCAACTTTAGAGAGTTGGTCGACAACGACAAGAATAGCATCGTGACCCTTCTGTGACCTGGGAAGTCCTGTAATGAAATCCATCTGAACCTTATCCCATTTCCATAAAGGAATAGGAAGTGGTTGCAGAATTCCAGCAGGCTTCTGATGTTCTGCTTTAACGCGTCGACACACATCACATTCAGCAACATATCGAGCAATGTCTTGCTTCATTCTAGACCACCAGTACCTTTGACGGAGATCACGATACATCTTGGTGCTACCCGGATGAATAGACAGCGGGGTATCATGTGCCTCCTTCATGACTTTGTCAGTCATAAGCTCGAAGCGAGGTACGACAATGCGGTCTCTGAAATACAAGGTTCCATCTTCAGACAGCGAGAAATCCCTGTACTTTTCAAGGTGAAGACTCTTCTTCATCAGATCAACTTCAGCATCTTTAGCTTGCGCATCCTTAACAGCTTTCTCAAGATCTGGTTGTATCACAAGGTTATTTAGAGAGCCCTGTGGGACAATACGGAGATTCAGCTTGCCCAGTTCTTCGAAAAGACGAGGTTGAGCTCGCCTAACCATTAGGTTGTCGCAATAGGACTTGCGGCTTAAGGCATCAGCCATCACGTTAGCCTTGCTAGGGGTATAGGAAATACCCAAATCGTAGTCCGCAATGGCCTCCATCCATCTTTGTTGACGGAGGTTTAGAGAAGGTTGAGTGAACAAGTACTTCAGACTTTTATGATCCGTGTAGATCTCGCAACGATTACCGAGGAGATAATGTCGCCACAACTGCAGTGCATAGATGACAGCAGCTAGTTCTAGATCATGTACCGGATAATTCTCTTCATGCGGTCGCAACTGACGAGAGCCATAGGCAATCACTTTACGCTCTTGCATTAGGATACAGCCTAATCCTTCACGGGATGCGTCACAATAGATCACAAAGTCTTTGCGAGAATCTGGAGGAGCAAGTACTGGGGCAGACGTTAGCTTGTCCTTGAGTGTTTGAAAGCTTTCCTGACATTTTTCTGTCCATTCAAACTTAACGCCCTTGTGAAGCAGATCAGTCAACGGCTTAGCAATTTTAGAAAAATTCTCAACAAAACGACGGCAATAACTTGCAAGACCGAGAAAACTTCTCACTTGCTTGACGTTCTTCGGAGGAGTCCAGTCAAGAATAGCCTGAACTCGTTCTGGGTTAACGGCAATGCCATCTTTCGAAATCACATGGCCGAGATATGTCACTTCAGACAGCCAGAATTCACATTTAGAATATTTGGCATACAGTTGGTGTTCTCGGAGCCTTTCCAGTACAAGACGGAGGTGTTCAGCATGTTCTTCCTTATTCTTTGAATAAACCAGAATATCATCTAGATATACCACGACGAACTTGTCGAGGTAATCCATGAAGATGTAATTCATCAGACGGGAAAATGTGGCTGGAGCATTGGTTAAGCCAAATGACATGACAGTGTACTCATAAGAGCCATAGCGAGTAAGAAAAGCAGTCTTCGGAATATCCTCTTCACGAACACGGATCTGATGATAACCCAATCTCAAATCAAGTTTAGAGAATACCGATGATCCAGCAAGTTGATCATACAAATCATTGATCCGAGGAAGCGGATATTTATTCTGAATGGTGGCTTGGTTAATGGGCCGATAATCCTGAACCAATCGGTTAGTTCCATCCTTCTTCTTAACGAAGAGTGAAGGTGCTCCCCAAGCAGAGGAACTGGGGCGGATGAAACCTTTCTTAAGTGATGTGTCGATTTCTTCCTTAAGCTCGAGAAGATGATGCGGAGGCATCTTATAAGGACGCTTTGCAATAGGAGTAGTGCCTGGTTTCAAGTCAATGACAAACTCAACAGCTCTAGCAGGGGGTATTCCTGGAAGTTCTTCTGGAAATACATCTTGAAAATCACGAACAACTGGAACGTTCTCGATGCCTTCAAGAGGTGAAGCATTCAATGCATTCAGAACATAAATCTGAGCTTCGGCGTCCAGAACTGTTCGAGCTGAGTATCTGACTATCTGGCCAGAAGGGTGTGTGAGGCGGACTATTTCAGTGGCACAGTCAATCAAAGCTTTATGAGGCTTCAACCAGTCCATACCCAGAATAATGTCTATGTTGGAGGTCTTGAGAGCAATGAGTGAAACGGGGAACATCAATCCTCCGATCGCAATGTGGTTACCGTGGCTTACCATGCTAGTTTGCCAATTAGCCCCAGGTGACTGGATTACTAATGGAGTGGACATCTCCTCGAAATGTATATCATGGCTTCGCGCAAAACTTTCGGACATGAAGGAGTGCGATGCTCCAGAATCAAAAAGGACTGAAGCTGGGATTGAATTGACTAGAAGGGTGCCCATCACAATTTTGGGGTCCTGTCGAGCTTCTTCAATGTTGACTTGATTGACATGAACAAGCTGACTAGCAGGTGGTCTGGCATTATGCTTTCTGCTATGATGGTTCCGACGGCCCTTTTTACGGTCAACAGAACAACGTGATGAACTCTGCGGCTGACCCTGAGGACAGTTGAAAGCACGGTGCCCTGGCTGTCCACACTTGCGGCACAAACCATCATTATGGAGAGGAGCCACAACATTGGACTGTCCACCCTGAGTCGTTAACTGGCTTGGGGGCGGAGGCAGACGAGGCGCCACATATGACGGCCTTGGTGCAGGGGCAGGTCGGTGATGAACATTGTGTGGGATCCAGACTCGACGTTTCTGAACAGGCTGACCCGAGGATAAGCCAGCTTCATGAGTGCGCTTGAGCGACTCCTGGCATTCAGTCAGAGCTGTTTCAATTTGAAAAGATTTGCTGACAAGCGTTGCGAAGTCTGTGCAATCAAGGACTGCAAGTGCGAGTTTTATGTCAGTACGGAGTCCTTCACGGAATTTATCCTGCTTACGGGCGTCAGTGCAGACGTCATCTTCAGCATAGCGGGACAATTCAAGAAATTTCCTCTGATATTCATCCACAGTCATTGTGCCCTGGGTAAGTTTGCGGAATTCCTACTTCTTCTGGTCCATCAGGCCTTGAGGAATGTACCGTGCACGAAAAGTCGACTGAAATTCCTGCCAAGTGGTTACGGTTTCAGCAGGCAACATACCCTTGTGGCTTTCCCACCATTGAGCAGCTGGGCCCTTTAGGTGGAATGTCGCGAAGGTGACGTAACTGTCAGGGGCAACATTAGCTGACTCCATTTCAAACAGGATGTCACGAAGCCAATCATCAGCATCCATAGGATTGGTGGAGTTGCGGAAAACGGACGGGTTGAGGTGCACAAATTCTGGCAGCGAGATCGGTCCAGGCTCCTGACGAGCCTCATTGCGTTCCAAACGTCTTACCAGACTCTCGTTGAGCTGACGGTTCAATTCAAAACTAACAAAGCTTCTCGTCCGAGAGAATAAGAAAGTAGAAGGAAAAAGTTCGGGGTAGATTCGCACGAAGATTAATCTCGCGTTCCCAAGGGCTTTCATCTTTCAGTATGATTTGACCAACTGCACTTTGAGGAATTTGGTAACTCTGACGGGTCCGACTTCAGCTTACGAGAATGCGGATCGGATGCTCCTTATATAGATAGGACATCTTTGCAATTCAAGCATTAGTGATCCACAGATCGGTGCGGAGATTCCTGATGAAGCATTTACGACAGTTTGCCGACAATGGAAGACGTCGTGGATATGAGAGAATGTGCGCGGCAATTCCAATTTCTACGCAACTTGACCACGTCTTGGCAACAATGCGGAAAAAGGACCAATATAGCGGGAGCTACTTGCCCTTGATTCCAAAACGGTGTGAGTGACCTTCATAGGAGTGGACACGAGATAAGCTTGATCACGAGGAGTTGGCATAAGTCAACCCATCGTTTGCGTTCATAGTTCTCTTCGGGCGGTACCTGAGACGCATTGAGGTTTTCACGGACCTATGGACTTGTTCTTCGGACAGTGTTGAATATATCCGTCAACAAGAGGGTGTCCCCAGTTCTGACCAATTCAGAGGGGTTCGGCATTACGTCCATAGAGAATTCAAACGGGGTGCCATTTCAGCTTGGCTTGATAGTGTGTGATAGGAGAACTTGAAATATGGAGAGATTCTTCCCACTTCTTGCCAAAGATATATATACACACAAGTCGCAAACATGTCTGTCAAAGCACTTGATTAACTCGTTCAACTTGGCCGTGGGATGAGGATGATAAGCTGAACTCCAGGTGCAAGGTGATATGAGTTCCATAGCCTTTTGGAAACTTTCCAGAACATGGACCAGTGGAATATGCTGCCATGGTCTGAATGATCTCTTCGGAATACCGTGGAGTGAAACATTCTGGGAGATTATATAACTCTGCTAAACTGATACTGCAGTGATCGTCTCTTACAGAGGAGAAAGCGTGTGACAACTTTGGAGAGTGGTACGACAACGACCAAGAATAGAATCGTGACTTACGGTGACTGCCGGAAGTCCTCGTTAATGAAAATCCATCTTGAACCTTTATCCCATTTCCATAAAGGAAATAGGAATAGTGGTTGCAGAAGTCCAGCAGGCTTTGAGTTCTGCTTTAAGCGTCGACACACATCACATTCAGCCAAAATTATGAGCAAGGTCTTGCTCATTCTAGACCACCGAGTATTTGACGGAGATCAGATACATCTTGGTCACCCGGATGAATGAGACAGGGGGGGATCATGTGCCTCCTTCATGACTTGGTCAGTCATAAGTCGAAGCGACAGGTGTACGACACATGCGGTCTCTGAAATACAGGTTCCCTCTCAGACAGCGAGAAATCCCAGTCTTTTCAAGGTGAAGACTCTTCTTCATCAGATTCAACTTCAGCATTTTAGCTTGCGCATCCTTAAACAGCATTTTCAAGATTCTGTTGTATCACAAGGTTATTTAGAGAGCCCTGTGGGACAATCGGAGATTCAGCTTGCCCAGTTACTTCGAAAAAGACGACGGTTTGCAGCTCGCCTAACCCATTAGGTTGTCGCAATTAGGACTTGCGGCTAAGGCATCAGCCCAGTGAGACCTGTAGGGGGTATAGGGAAATACCCCCAAAAAATCGTATCGACAGGCCTCCATCCATCTTTGTTGACGGAGGGTTTAGAGAAGTTGAGTGAACAAGTACTCTAGATTTTATGATCGGTTAGATCTCGAAACGATTACCGAGGAGTATGTCGCCACAACTGCAGTGCATAGATGACAGCAGACTAGTCTAGTCATGTACCAGGATAATTCTCTTCATGCGGTCGACAAACTGACGAGAGCCATAGGCAATCCACTTTAACGCTCTTGCATTAGGGATACAGCCTAATCTCTTCACGGGGGGATGCGTCACATAGATCACAAAGTCTTTGCGAGAATCTGGCAGGAGCAAGTACTGGGGAGACCGTTTAGTTGTCCTTGAGTGTTTGAAAGCTTTCCTTGCATGTTTCATGTCCATCAAACTTAACGCCTTTGGAAGAGATCAGTCAACGGGCTTAGCAATTTTAGAAAAATTTCTCAAAAACGACGGCAATAAACTGCAAAGGACCGAGAAAACTTCTCACTTGCTTGACGTTCTTCGGCAGAGTCCAGTCAAGAATAGCCATGAACTCGTTCTGGGTTAACGGCAATGCCATCTTTCGGAAATCACATGGCCAGAAGTGTTCACTCAGACAGCACGATTCACCTTAGAATATTTGGCATACAGTTGGTGTTCTCGGAGCCTTTCCGTAAAGACGGAGGTGTTTCAGCGAGTTCTCCTTATTCTTTGAAATATAAACCAGAATATCATCTAGGGATATACCACGACGAAACTTGTCGAGTGGTCATCCATGAAGATGTAATTCATTCAACGGAAAATGTGGCGTGGCACAGCATTGGTTAAGCCAAATGACATGGACAGGTGACTCATAATAGAGCCATTGGAGTAAGCAGAGAAGCTTAGTCTTCGGATACCTACTGCACGAACACGGATTGATGATAACCATCTAATCAAGTTTAGAGAAAAATACCGATGATCAGAAGTTGATCATACAAATATTGATCCGGAGGAAGCGTGGATATGTATTCTGAATGTGGCTTTTGGTTAATGGGCCGATAATCCTGAACCATCGGTTAGTTCCATCCTTCTTCTGAACGAGAGTGAAGGTGCATCCCCAAGCGAGAGGAACTGGGGGCGATTGAAACCTTCTAAGTGATGTGTCGATTCGTTTTCCTAAGCTCGAGAAGATGATGAGGAGGCGTCAATCTGTATAGGACGCGCTTTGCAAAGGAGTAGTGCTGGTTCAAGTCAATGGACAAACTCAACAGGCTCTAGCAGCGGGGTATTACCTGGAAAGTTCTTCTGGAAATACTATTGAAAATCACGAACAACTGGAAGTTCTCGGATGCCTTAAGAGGTGAAGCATTTCAATGCATTCAGAAAATAAATCTGAGATTCGGCGTCCCGAACTGTCGAGGGTGTAGTATCTGACTATCTGGCCAGAAGGGTGTGTGAGGCGGACTATTGCAGTGGCACGTAAATCAAAAGCTGTATGAGGCTTCAACCAGTCCCATACCCAGAATAACATGTCTATGTGGAGGTTGAGAGCAATTGACGTCGAAACGAGGGGAAATCCATCCTACCGATCGCATATGTGGTACCGTGGTACCCATGCTAGTTTGCCAATTAGTCCCAAGGTGACTTGGATTACTAATGGAGTGGACATCGTCCTCGAAATTGTATATCATGGCTTCGGCAAACTTTCGGACAGAAGGAGTGCGCATTGCTTCAGAATCAAAAAGACTGAAGCTGGGATTATTGCTGGAATTGATTGACTAGAAGGGTGACCCATCAAATTTTGGAGGTCTGTGCGAGCTTCTTCAATGTGACTTGATTGACATGAACAAGCTGACTAGCAGGTGTGGTCTGGCATTATGCTTCTGCTCATATGATGTTACCACGGCCCTTTTACGGGTAACAGAACAACGTGGAAACTCGCGGCTGACCCTGAGGACAGTTGAACGCACGGTTGCCCGGGTGTCCCACTTGCGGCACAAACCATCATTATGGAGAGGAGCCACAACATTGGATGTCCCCCTGAGTCTGTTAAAGGCTTGGGGCGGAGGCAGACGAGGGACCACATAGATGCGGCTTGGGTGCAGGGGCAGGCGTGGATGCGGTGGATTTGAACATGTGTGGGATCCAGAATCGAGTTTCTGAACAGGCTGACCACGAGGAGTAACCAGCTCATGAGTGCGCCTTGAGCGACTCTAGGCATTCAGTCAGAGTGTGTTTCCAGATTTGAAAGCTATGCTGAAAGCGTTGCGAGTCTGTGCCAATCAAGGACTGGCAAGTGCGAGTGTTTAGTCAGTACGGATCCGTCCTTACGGAATGGTATCCTGTTCACGGGCGTCAGTGCAGAGTATCTTCAGCCATTAGCGGGACAATTCAGAGAAATTTCATTGATATTCATCCACAGTCTATGTGCCTGGGTAAGTTGCGGAAGTCTCTACTTCTTATGGTCCATCAGGCTTGAGAATGTTTACGTGCACGAAAAAGTCGACTGAAACAGGTCCATGGCAAGATGGTTACGCGTATTCAGAAGGCAAACATTACCCTGTGGCTTTCCCACATGAGCAGCTGGGCCCTTAGGTGGAATGTCGGAAGGTACGGAATGTCTCTGTCAGGGGCAACATTAGCTGACTCCATTTTCAAACAGGATGTTCACGAAGACCAATCACCAGCACATAGGATGGTGATGGAGTTGCGGGAAAACGGACGGGTTGAGGTGCACAAAATGTCTGTAGGGCAGGCGAGAGCGGGTCAGCTCTGACGAGCTCAGCGTACAAACCGTCTTCAGACTCTCCGTTGAGATGACGGTTCAATTCCAACATGTGCATATCATTGCGGCAATATAGGGTGGAGGTGGGAGGATCGTCAAGCATCCTGCCAATCAAACAGGGCAATTTAGCTAGTAAGCTGCAGCGGGATGGAATGTATCTATGAAGTAACACGCACAAGACAGAAGGAATGCTGATACTTCATCAATATTCGCACCAGACATTCAAAGCACAACAAGCCTCGGTTTTGCATCCGGCATTGAGACAGTTGAAAAAGGAAAGGCTAGACATTAGGCGGCCCTGGCGCAGGGCACGCGTGATGGGAAGGTACCAACGAGAATAGCAAAGGCTACATCAACGTCGAAGAGAGAAGGAAAGGACGAAAATATTGGAAGCGGAGGAATCTGCACGGTGACACACAGGGTGCCCTCGATATAAAAGGATCCTGTAAGCAGAACCTGGGCACCACAATCTGTGAAGCCAAGGGGGGGGTATTTTCAGAAACTCACGGGTGGATGTGACCACAGAGAACTAATGTTGGAGTAGAAACAATTTAACCCGAATAGAACGAAGAAGGTCAGATCCCAGATAAGGATCGAGGACTAAAGATCATAATACCACCCCAATGGCGATGTGGGCAGTAAGCCACACAGCCAAGAGTAAAAACAGTTTTCGGTTTATAGAATCAACTTCGGCCCAGGGAGTTGGAAAGGGGGTTCCTACAGGCAAGTCGGCTCTTAGATACAACCTGTGACGCCCCCGGCAAGAACACTATCCGATCGTGCACTAATCATACACGCAAATGCACACGATCAAGCCTAGGACTCACGGAAGATATCACAACACAACTCTAAAACATAAATTAAAAGTCCATACAAGCTTTATATTACAAGCCAGAGGGCCTCGAGGGCAGCCCCTCGAATTTTTTTAAATTAAGTTGGGACAAGCGTCAGGCGGAAGCATTCCAGATATTGAGTACAGATATAAAAGAAAGTACAGAAAGAACGCGACCTTAGAAAGGCGGGGGAAAATAAAACACTACGATCGAAAGGCAAGGCCTCTCTGCCGGGACCCTCCGATTCCTAATCCTGAGTCGTCAGTCAACTCGAGTTAGTATCCATCCTTGGGTTTAGTAGTCCGGGGAAGGAGGTGAGGAAAGAGAGCGAGGACGTAAAGGATGCAATGTGAAGAGGGAGAACAGGGGGGGAGAAGGAATGAGGGGGCTTTCTACCATAACATCCAGCAGAGCTCCTTTCCCTTGCGTTACAAATTCATACATTACATAAAACACCTCACGGTAATGTCCCCTTTCCTCCTCTAAGATTATCCTACATCCACTCGTTCCCCCCGCTCCATCTGTTTCCCGTTATTCACCCCTACTTCTTCTTCTCACATGTCCTTACCCCCTGAACCTCCCTTCTCCCACCATTCTAGTATCCACCACCCTTCTCTTTAGGCCATTGCTTCCTCCCCCCCGTCTTTTAGTATCTGTATTCCATTCGAACTTTCTTCCCTCCTTTCCGTCACTTCCACCATTTTCACTCCTTTAGTTTCCCCTCCCCCCCCCTCACCTGAAAGTAGACGTCCAACATCCTCTGTCCCTTCCTTTCCCTAAGTTCTTACACTCTCCTCTGTTCTCCTCCGCTCTCCCCCCTACTGATGGGACTTATGTCCATCAGCTACTTGTCTTTCCTTTTTTCTATTCAGTGTTCCCGAACCCCCCCAAAAGCTTAGTCCTCTTTTTTCAATCTCCTTTACCTGTTTCGCTCGCTCCTCCATCCTGTTCCCTTCTCGACTTTTTTCGCTTTATCCGGGCACCCCCCATCACCCCCCTTTGTATATCTTATCACCCCCTCTACGCAAACCACAACACTATATTATATATAAGCCACCAAGTACCATGTCCTACCCTTACTCCAAACCCCCTTCAAGTTCAAACTGATATGGGGAGAAAAAGGAAAACAACAAAGCAACCCGTGAGTACTCTGAAGTACTCAGAAGAAAGGATCTTTGTTTTAACTAATATGCAAAATTTCAAGGGAGGTGGGTTGTGTGTATATGGGAATGGGCGCAGAAATAACTCCGAATACGAGAAGGCCTAGTCCTACGAAGGACTGCATCTCAGCGGTTCGTGCAGCAGTCGAAGAGAGTAGAACAATGCCATATAATAAGTTAGTAGTAATAATAGTCAACCCAAACCACAGAGATCTTCTCGACTCCTGCGGAAGAAAGCGAATCCAACAGCGAGACATACAAATAATTCACAAATGTCCTGAGTCACTTATCCACTCGAGAAGACAATCCGAACACCCGTAGAAACAGCCAAGGGTCCCGGGAAGAGCCATAATATACAGGTACTCATCACAGGTATCAGTTCTAAAATTGTATCATCAAGGACTACAACCTACGAGTGTCCTATTTACGGAGGACCGGCTAGATAGAAGTGTTCTTCCCTGCGGGTGCACCAACTTACCCAACGCTCGATTAACTTCGGCCGGCACCACTTTCATGGGCATGCCCGGCCTCGGCCAAACGGACACATCGCAAACCCTAACTACAGCTCAGCAGAGGAGGTCCCCGCCGGTCTACATCTAAGCGAAAGGGGGGGTCGTTGGCCATCAGCCCCTCGCCCTCCGGGTCGTTGCGTGGGGCGAGACCAGGCATCCACCCTACAGGATGGTGCCGGGCCCAGCCCGGCAGCAAGTGCTGAACATGGACGTGCTGACAGAGCTTTCGGCGGAGATACGATGCCAGAACGCCCTACTATGCCACGTGAGGTTAGTGCTATGCAGCCAGAGGCTGCCTGCTCGGAAAAATATCCAATCGTTAGGACTAGGGCTTGCGGGAACGAGCAGAGACTCACGAAAGTATGTGACCCCGGTCGCCCCGTCTCGAGACTGCGCAAAGGGTTAAGAATCCCGGCCCGCGCCTAGTATTACCCACTCGGGCACCACAACTGGCAACCACGCCTTCACACACACGCGGGTACCCCTCAGGGTCGACCGCCTTTCCAAGTAAATTGTAAGGTCCAAAGTATCTGTGGGTCCATAAATCAGGGAATCCGAGGTATCACCCTCATTGAAATTTCCCACTCGATGTATACGTCAAGGTGAATAGAGGGGATCAACCACTGGGCCCACACTCTGAGGTGTTGTAGGACAGCGTCGTTCTCGGAAGCGGTGTGAAGGAGCGAAATCACCCTCGACTGACCACCGGACCGAAATGCTTACTCTACCAGACGTTAAATCAAGAAGTGCTAAAGAGTTTCACCTCGGCACTCCGATAATAACGTGCAGTGTCGTTACAAACTAAGGGGGTGTGGGTGATGTGCGGTGTCGGGTCACTGGTCTTCAATTCCCATTGATCGGGGCCCATTCTGACGATCCAGAGCGGCGTCGGGATATTAAGTGGTGGTACACTGATAGGTTCTACCCAGCCTAAATAAACAGTTTAGGATATGTAGGAATTATTAACAGTAGTTACCAAAACCCCCCCCCGAGGATATGAGTAAGATACGGACACGGGTGATAAAACACGCCCGGGAAGACCAAGCAGTAATCTAATAGAAGACATGAGGCAATGTAGGACCCCATGGGCGATATCGGGATGATAAAGGAGGGGCTGCCTGGTTGCTCGGCGGGCAAGGGCAAGGTCGTCTATGGTGTCTTCGGGACCGGAGCTGCGTCGCTCTCTGGGGGACGACGCGGGGTCGGGGGGCATCGTAGAGGAGAGAGGGGAGGAAAACAAGTAGAAATATAGAGCAAAACATGAGATGACCAATACGATTACACGGTTGATAGGGGTATCTAACGCAGCTGATCACACGTATAACAGCCGGAAGCGGGAGAAATATTGACGAGTATTCCCGGGGTCATGGGATTATCGGGGACAGAGGATAAGAGGGGAACGGTTGCAGTTCGGATAGTTGGAGCGTGAAGGAGAACGGACCGCGTATTCGATTCGTCTCGTCGTTGAGCAACGTCATGTAACAAAGTATTTTCTATCTGAGCTACAGGATTATTTATATTGATTTTCGAAAGTTGTTATTAATTTCTGAGAATTTAATAATTATTTAAATTAACATATCCGAGAAACGTGTCTTGCTGAGTCAGCATGACGTAGATACGTCAAGGACCAGTGGGTCCCACCTGTATAGGCTTGTTAGGTTAATAGTGATTAACTAATTTAAAATTACGGTTTAATTACACTAACACTTAATTAAATTAACACTAATCAGGATTAATTAAACAATTATAATAACTTGAATTAATTAATTAATTAATTTAATTATTTTTATTTTTTTTTCATTTTTATTTTTTTTCTAAAACGTTTTTGGGGCTGGGCGTCCCCACTTGTAAAGGCATTAGGGGACTCGGGCCCCCAATGGGGCAAGGTAGAAACAAAGGCAAAGAGCCGGGCGACGGAGGCCCCTAGCGGGGCCGCAGCAGGGAAGAGAGGGGGGACCAGGGAGAGACAAAGGTGAGAGAGACCGGAAGCCCCTGGCAGGATGGGAGAGACTCCCAGAGGGAGAAGAAAGAAAAGGAGCAAGGTAAGGGAAGGGAACGGAGCTAGGGAGAGGGGAGCAGGGGCCCGAGGGGAGGGCAGGTGAGCGGCCCCCAACCCGACCAGTCGGAGGAAGGAGAAAGGAGAGAAGCGGAGGGGGGTGTGTTTGGGGGGGGGAGGGAAGGGAGGGAGCGGAGGCGAGGGAAGGAAACGGGAGTAAGGATTTTAGGGGGAAGCCGCAAGCAGCGCAGCGACGGAGTAGTAGCAAGGGGCGGCTGCGAGCGAGGACACGGGAAAAGGGAGGCGGGCGCGAGCAGCGGAAGCAGGGCCTGCGGACGGCGCGGCGACGCATAGCGAGCAGCGGGCGGGTTTGACCAGGGGGCCGACGGGCGGTGAGCGGGCACGGGGGAAGGAAAGCTCACATTGGGGGCCGAGTCGGGGAGGGCAGCGTGCTCGGGGTGGAAGGCGAGGTGACGGGGAGGAGGGAGGAGAGAGGGAGAAGGAGGGGGGGAAGATGGACGGGGAGCGAACGGAGGGGAGGGCAATCGGCGGGAGGAGGCAGAAAGAAGTTAGGGGAGAGGAGCTCAGGGCGACGAGATGGCCGAGGGCCGTGGCTCAGGCGGGCGTAGGCGCACGAGAGATGAGGGAGGTGGCGCAAGGGCGGCGGAGAGGGGCTCTTCAGGGACCGGCGAGCGGCGGCGGAGGGAGGGGACGGCCGGCCGGTGACGGGCGACGGGGGGGGGGGGGCGGGTGGGGGGGGGGGGGGGGGGGTCGATACCGATCCAAGATTCTGGATCGGGGGGGGGGGGGGCTTATGGCGGGGCGGGCGACATTGAGGGGGGGGCTGGGAAGCGGGCGGGTGCGGAACAGACCACGGGGGAGGGGTACCAGGGTGGGGGGCGATTATGGGGGGCGGACGGGGAAGGGGGGGGGGGTGGACATGGGGGTCATAGGCAGAAGGACGGTGAACTGAGGGGGGGGGGGGGGGAAGGAGGCGAGGGTGGGGGAGCGGCGGTAGAGGCGAGGGGGTTAGTCTGGTGGGGTGCAAGGAGGATAGGGGGGAGGGGGGGGAGGCTTGGAGGACGGCTGGGCCGGCAGACTGGCTAGACAAAAGTGAACAGATGGGCGAGGCCCAGCGAGGGTGGGGGGGCGTTTATTTCTTTTGTTCTTTTTCTTTTTATAAATTCATATACCTCGGTTTAGTAAATAGTTAGGCCCCAAACCGAATTTTGTAAAAAGGGAGACCTAGTCCATAAATACCAGTGCTTTATTTCCTAACACCTAAAATTAGTTTGGGCAAAACATCATTTCATACTTAAATTAGATTTAATAAATGGTTATTAAATATTGTTTTTAGTCGCTGTTTGAAGATGTTTGAGTCACTTACCCAACTCCAATGATGTTGGTTTCAATTTTAGAATTGTCTCTGATTTATTTGCTATTTAATGAACAATTTAGTTTCTATGTTGGACAACTTTTATTTTCCACTTTCATTTAAATTTGAATTTGAGGTTAGGAGTTGAAATGCAATATGATGTTAATGATGATCATGCACTGATAATCATGCTGACTTGGCATTATCAAAATGGGATTACTGTGGTTAACCACCGGGGGTGTTACAATACATAACTCATATTATACTATATTGTCAACGAACATTAAGCGTGCGGATCCTACGGGTTCGAGAATGATGTAGACATGACCGAGACGCTTCTCCAGTCAATAACCAATAGCGGGACCTAGATGCCCATATTGGTTCCTACATAATCTACAAAGATCTTTATCGGTCGAACCTTTATGAGAACATACATAGTTCCCTTTGTCAGTCGGTATGTTAGTTGCCCGATATTCAATCATCGGTATCTCCATACATAGTTCAATATCGTTACCCGCAAGTCTCTTCACTCATTCTGTAATACATCACCTTGTACTAACTCCTTAGTCACTTTGCTTGCAAGCTTCTTGTGATGCTGTATTACCGAGAGGGCCCAGAGATACATCTCCGTCATACGGAGTGACAAATCCCAATATCGATTCACGCCAACTCAACAAACACCTTCAGAGATACCTGTAGAGCATCTTTATGATCACCCAGTTACGTTGTGATGTTTGATATCACACAAGGTATTTCTCCGGTATCCGGGAGTTGCATGATCTCATGGTCGAAGGAATATGTATTTGATATTAAGAAAGCAGTAGCAATAAACTGAACGATCACATGCTAAGCTAACAGATGGGTCTTGTCCATCACATCATTCTCCTAATGGTGTGATCCCGTCATCAAGTGACAACACATGTCTATGGTTAGGAAACCTTAACCATCTTTTGATCAATGAGCTAGTCTAGTAGAGGCTCACTAGGGACACTGTATTTGTTTATGTATCCACACATGTATTTAAGTTTCCGGTCAATACAATTATAGCATGAATAATAAACCTTTATCATGATTAAGGAAATATAATAATAACCACTTTATTATTGCCTCTAGGGCATATTTCCAACAGTCTCCCACTTGCACTAGAGTCAATAATCTAGTTCACATCACCATGTGATTAACACCCAATGAGTTCTAAGGTGTGATCATGTTTTGCTTTTGAGAGAGGTTTTAGTCAACGGGTCTGAAACATTCAGATCCGCGCGTACTTGCAAATATCTATGTCTACAATGCTCTGCATGGAGCTCATCTAGCTAATTGCTCCCACGTTCAATATGTATCGAGATTGAGACTCTGAGTCGTCCGGATTGGTGTCAAAGCTTGCATCGACGTAACCCTTTACGATGAACTCTTTATCACCTCCATCACCGAGAAACATTTCCTTAGTCCTCTTTAGGTACCTAAGGATAATTTTGACCGCTGTCCTGTGATCCACTCCTAGATCACTATTGTACCCCCTTGCCAGACTCATGGCAAGGCACACATCAGGTCTGGTACACAGCATGGCATACATTATAGAGCCTATGGCTGAGGCATAGGGAATGACTTTCATCCTTTCTTTTTCTTCTGCTGTGGTCGGGATTTGAGTCTTACTCAACTTCACACCATGCAATACAGGCAAGAACCCTTTCTTTGACTGATCCATTTTGAACTTCTTCAAAACTTTGTCAAGGTATGTGCTTTGTGAAAGTCCTATTAAGCGTCTTGATCTATCTCTATAGATTTTGATGCCCAATATGTAAGCAGCTTCACCGAGGTCTTTCATTGAAAAATTCTTATTCAAATATCCTTGTATGCTATCCAGAAATTCTATGTCATTTCCAATCTGCAATATGTCATCCACATATAATATCAGAAATGCTACAGAGCTCCCACCCACTTTCTTGTAAATACAGGCTTCACCGTAAGTCTGTATAAAACCAAATGATTTGATCACTTCATCAAAGCGTATATTCCAACTCCGAGATGCTTGCACCAGTCCATAGATGGATCGCTGGAGCTTGCACACTTTTTTAGCACCCTTAGGATCGACAAAACCTTCTGGTTGCATCATATACAACTCTTCTTTAAGAAACCCGTTAAGGAATGCAGTTTTGACGTCCATTTGCCAGATTTCATAATCATAAAATGTGGCAATTGCTAACATGATTCTGACAGACTTAAGCATCGCTACGGGTGAGAAAGTCTCATCATAGTCAACCCCTTGAACTTGTTGAAAACCTTTTGCGATAAGTCGAGCTTTGTAGACATTGATATTACCATCAGCGTTTGTCTTCCTCTTGAAGATCCATTTATTCTCAATGGATTGCCGATCATCGGGCAAGTCCACCAAAGTCCATACTTTGTTCTCATACATGGATCCTATCTCAGATTTCATGGCCTCAAGCCATTTGTCAGAATCTGGGCTCATCATAGCTTCTTCATAGTTCGTAGGTTCGCCGTTATCTAACAACATGACTTCCGAACAGGATTACCATACCACTCTGGCGCGGTACGTGTTCTGGTCGACCTACAAGGTTCAGTAGTAACTTGATCTAAAGTTTCATGATCATTATCATTAGCTTCTTCTCTAGTTGGTGTAGGCATCACAGGAACGGTTTTCTCTGATGTGCTACTTTCCAATTTGAGAGAAGGTACAACTACCTCATCAAGTTCTAGTTTCCTCCCACTCACTTCTTTCGAGAGAAACTCCTTCTCTAGAAATGACCCATTCTTAGCAACAAAGATCTTTCCTTTGGATCTGTGGTAGAAGGTGTACCCAATAGTTTCTTTAGGGTATCCTATGAAGACGCACTTCTTTGCTTTGGGTTCGAGCTTATCAGGCTGAAGCCTTTTGACATAAGCGTCGCATCCCCAAACTTTAAGAAACAACAGCTTAGGTTTCTTGCCAAACCATAGTTCATACAATGTCGTCTCAACGGATTTAGACGGTGCCCTATTTAACGTGAATGCGGTTGTCTCTAATGCATAACCCCAAAATGATAAAGGCAAATCGGTAAGAGACATCATAGAACGCACCATATCTAATAAAGTATGGTTACGACGTTCGGACACACCATTACGCTGTGGTGTTCCAGGTGGCGTGAGTTGTGAAACAATTCCACATTGTTTTAAATGAAGGCCAAACTCGTAACTCAAATATTCACCTCCGCGATCGGATCATAGAATTCTTTTTCTTGTTACGATGATTCTCCACTTCACTCTGAAATTCTTTGAACTTTTCAAATGTTTCAGACTTGTGTGTCATTAAGTAGATATACCCATACCTACTCAAATCATCTATGAAGGTTAGAAAATAATGATACCCGCCGCGTTCTTCAACTCTCATCGGACCGCATACATCGGTATGTATTATTTCCAATAAGTCATTAGCTCACTCCATTGTTCCGGAGAACGAAGTTTTAGTCATCTTACCCATGAGGCATGGTTCACAAGTATCAAATGATTCATAATCAAGTGATTCCAACAGTCCATCTGCATGGTGTTTCTTCATGCGCTTTACACCAATATGACCTAAACAGCAGTGCCACAAGTATGTTGCACTATCATTATCAACTTTGCATCTTTTGGCTTAAATATTATGAATATGTGTATCACTACGATCGAGATTCAACAAGAATAGACCATTCACTAAGGGTGCATTACCATAAAAGATGTTACTCATAAAAATAGAACAACCATTATTCTCTGACTTAAATGAATAACCGTCTCTCAATAAACAAGATCCAGATATAATGTTCATGCTCAACGCTGGCACCAAGTAACAATTATTGAGGTCTAAAACTAATCCCGAAGGTAGATGTAGAGGTAGCGTGAAGACGGCGATCACATCAACCTTGGAACCATTTCCAACGCGCATCATCACCTCGTCCTTAGCCAATCCTAGTTTATTCCATAGCTCCTGTTTCAAGTTGCAAATATGAGAAACCGAACCAGTATCGAATACCCAGGCGCTACTACGAGCATTAGTAAGGAACACATCAATAACATGTATATCAAATATACCTTTGTTCACTTTGCCATCCTTCTTATCTGCCAAGTACTTGGGGCAGTTCCGCTTCCAGTGACCATTTCCTTTGCAGTAGAAGCACTCGGTTTTAGGCATGGGTCCAGCTTTGGGCTTCTTCACGGGAGCGGCAACTTTCTTGCCATTCTTCTTGAAGTTCCCTTTCTTTCCCTTGCCCTTTTTCTTAAAACTGGTGGTCTTGTTAACCATCAACACTTGATGCTCTTTCTTGATTTCTACCTCCATGGCCTTAAGCATCGCGAAGAGCTCCGGAATCGTTTTCGTCATCCCTTGCATATTATAGTTCATTATGAAGCCTGTGTAGCTTGGTGGCAGTGACTGAAGAACTCTGAGAGTAACACTCTCAACTAGAAGATTAATTCCCAGCTGAGTCAAGTGGTTGTGGTACCCAGACATTCTGAGTATGTGTTCACTGACAGAGCTATTCTCCTCCATCTTACAGCTAAATAACTTGTTGGAGACTTCATATCTCTCAACCCGAGCATTTGCTTGAAATATTAACTTCAGCTCTTGGAACATCTCATATGCTCCGTGGTGTTCAAAACGCTTTTGAAGTCCCGGTTCCAAGCCGTAAAGCATGGCACACTGAACTATCGAGTAGTCATCAGATCGAGCCTGCCAGACGTTCACAATGTCCGCATCAGCTCCTGCAGCAAGTCTATCACCTAGCGGTGCATCAAGGACATAATTCTTCTGTGCATCAATGACGATAATCCTCAACTTACGGACCTAGTCTGTGTAGTTGCTACCATCATCTTTCAACTTAGCTTTCTCTAGGAACGCATTAAAAGTCAAGGGAACGGTAGCACGGGCCATTGGTCTACAACATAGATATGCAAAAACTGTTAAGACTAAGTTCATGATAAATTTTAGTTCAAATAATCAAATTACTAATGAACTCCCACTTAAATCAACATCCCTCAAATTGTCTAAGTGATACATGATCCAAATCAACTAACCCATGTCCAATCATCATGTGAGATGGGATAGTCTTCAATGGTGAACATCTCTATGTTTATCATATCTACTATATGACTCACGTTCGACCTTTCGGTCTCCAGTGTTCCGAGACCATGTCTGTACATGCTAGGCTCGTCAAGTTTAACCCAAGTATTCTGCATGTGCAAAACTGGCTTACACCTGTTGTATGCGAACGTAGAGTCTATCACACCCGATCATCACGAGGTGCATCGAAACGACAAACTTTAGCAACGGTGCATACCCGGGGAGAACACTTTTATCTTGAAATTAAGTGAAGGGATCATCTTATAATGCTATCGTCGTCCTAAGCAAAATAAGATGCATAAAGGATAAACATCACATGCAATCAAAATATGTGACATGGTATGGCCATCATCATGTGCTTTTGATCTCCATCTCCAAAGCAATGGCGTGATCTCCATCGTCACTGGCGTGACACCTTGATCTCCATCGTTGCGTCGGGGTCGTCTCACCAACTATTGCTTCTACAACTATTGCTAACGCATAGTGATAAAGTAAAGCAATTACATGGTGCTTAGTGATTGACACACATGTCTTATAATAATTAAAGACAACCCTAAGGCTCCTGCCGGTTGTTGTACTCATTGACATGCAAGTAGTGAACTTATTACAAAACATGATCATCTCATACATCAACATATATCATATCACGTCTTGACCATATCACATCACAACATTCCCTACAAAAACAAGTTAGACGTCATCTACTTTGTTGTTGCAAGTTTTAAGTGGCTGCTACGGGAAACTAGCAAGAACCGTTCTTACCTACGCAAAAACCACAACGGTGATTATCAAGTTGCTATTTAACCTTCTGCAAGGACCGCCATAGTCAAATTAGATTCAACTAAAGTGGGGGAGATAGACACCCGCCAACCACCTTTATGCAAAACAAGTTGAATGTTAGTCGGTGGAACCGGTCTCATGTACGTGGATATGTAAGGTTGGTCCGAGCCGCTTCATCCCACAATACCGCCGAGTCAAAATAAGACATTGGTGGTAAGCAATATGAATATCACCGCCCACAACTCCTTTGTGTTCTACTCGTGCATATCATCTATGCATAGACCTGGCTCATAATGCCACTGTTGGGGAACGTTGCACGGAAAACAAAAAAAATTCTATGCACACGCAAGATCTATCCATGGAGATGCATAGCTACGAGAGGGGGAGATCATATACATACCCTTGTAGATTGCTAAGCGGAAGCGTTTATCAACGCGGTTGATGTAGTCGTACACCTTCACGATCCGTTCCGATCAAGTACCGAACGCACGGCACCTCCGCGTTCAGCACACGTTCAGCTCGATGACGTCCTCGCCTTCTCGATCCAGCAAGAGAGGCAAAGTAGTAGATGAGTTCCGGCAGCATGACGGCTTGGTGACGGTGGTGGTGAAACTATTCCACAGGGCTTCGCCAAGCTCAACGGTTTAGGACGGAGGACGAACTAGAGGGAGAGGGGGCGCCGCACACGGCTTGGGAATCATGGTGTGTGTTGCCCCCCCTCCTCTCATATATATAGGTGGACGGGGAAGGGAAGGCTGCCTAGGCGCGCCCCCAAGGGGGCCGGCGGCCGCCCTAGGCGCCTGCCCTGGCCACGCCCCCCTTCCTTCTTTTGCGCGTGGGGGGAAGGAAAGGGGGGCTGGCTGTCCTAGGGCGCCTCCCCTTCCCTTTCTCCCTTGTGTGGAGAAAGTTAGGAGGGGGCTAGCCCCTCCCCTTTCCTTTACAGGGCCGGTGGCCAGGATGGCGGCGCGTCGACCCCTTGTGGGCTGGTGTGCTCCCCTCCCCTTGGCCCGTTAGGCCCAGTAACTTCCCGTGGCCTTCCGGAACCCCATCTAGTGATCCGATAAATATCCGGTGTGTTCCAAAACCTTTCCGGAGACCAAATACTATCATCCTATATATCAATCTTTACCTCCAGACCATTCTGGAGCTCCTCATCATGTTCGTGATCTCATCCGGGACTCCGAACAACATTCGGTCACCAACTTACATAACTCATATTATACTATATCGTCAACGAACATTAAGCGTGCCGACCCTACGGGTTCGAGAATGATGTAGACATGACCGAGACGCTTCTCCGGTCAATAACCAATAGTGGGACCTGGATGCCCATATTGGTTCCTACATATTGTACGAAGATCTTTATCGGTCGAACCTTTATAACATACGTAGTTCCCTTTGTCTGTCAGTATGTTACTTGCCCGAGATTCGATCGTCGGTATCTCCATACCTAGTTCAATCTCGTTACCGGCAAGTCACTTTACTCGTTCCGTAGTACATCATCTTGTAACTAACTCCTTACTCACTTTGCTTGCAAGCTTCTTGTGTTGCTGTATTACCGAGAGGGCCCAGAGATACCTCTCCGAGTGACAAATCCCAATCTCGATTCACGCCAACTCAACAAACACCTTCGGAGATACCTGTAGAGCATCTTTATGATCACCCACTTATGTTGTGACGTTTGATAGCACACAAGGCATTCCTCCGGTATCCGGGAGTTGCATGATCTCATGGTCGAAGGAATATGTATTTGACATTAAGAAAGCAGTAGCAATAAACTAAACGATCACATGCTAAGCTAACGGATGGGTCTTATCCATCACATCATTCTCCTAATGATGTGATCCCATCATCAAGTGACAACACATGTCTATGGTTAGCAAACCTTAACCATCTTTTGATCAACGAGCTAGTCTAGTAGAGGCTCACTAGGGACACTGTATTTGTTTATGTATCCACACATGTATTTAGGTTTCCGGTCAATACAATATAGAATGAATAATAAACCTTTGTCATGATTAAGGAAATATAATAATAACCACTTTATTATTGCCTCTAGGGCATATTTCCAACAATTTTATCACAGGATTACCCAGGACTCATTCAGATTATGATTCTATCTGGGTAGTAGTTGATCGCTGCTTGACCAAGGTAGCACACTTCATCCTTGTGAAGACCACATATACCAGTGCTAAGTTAGCCAAGATATACATGACCAAGATCGTATGTCTGCATGGAGTTCCGAGGACCATTGTATCAGATAGAGGAACACAATTTACCTCAAAGTTTTGGAATCAGTTACACGAAACTTTGGGTATGAGACTGGAGTTCAGTATAGCTTTTCACCCGTAGACAGATGGACAAACTGAGAGAGCCAACCAGATTCTGGAGGACATGTTGAGAGCTTGTATGCTAGATTATGGAGCTATCAGGGATGATAATTTACCCTGCGTAGAGTTCTCGTACAACAACAACTATCCGACCAGTTTGAAGATGGCCCCTTTTGAAGCTTTATACGGAAGGAGGTGCAGAACACCATTGATGTGGGATGGTGTTGGAGACCGAAAACTTTTTGGTTCCGACCTTATCAGAGATTCTGAAGAGAAGGTCAAGTTGATTCGTGAAGGATTCAAGATAGCTTAGTCTAGACAAAAGAGTTATGTCAATAGTAAACGCAAGGAGGTATCATACGAAGTGGGAGACCGAGCATATCTTCGTGTGTCTCCACTTCGAGGAATCAAGAGGTTTGGTGTTAAAGGAAAGTTAGCATCTAGATTTATAGCCACCTACAAAATTTTTGAACGTAGAGGAGAAGTAGCATACAAGCTGGAATTGCCGGAAGGATTGTCAGGAGTTCACGATGTCTTTCATGTTTCCCAGCTAAAGAAATGCCATGCTGAGATGGCTGATATTCCTTTGAGAGACATAGTACCACTGGAGTCCATACAGCTTGACAGTGATCTGACTTATGAGGATAAGCCCGTCAGGATCCTCAAGACTGCAAACAGAGTTACCTGTAGCAAGATCATCAAGTTTTGCAAGGTTCTGTGGAGTCATCATACCAAGGAGGAAGCCACCTGGGAACGAGAAGAAGACCTCCGTCGAGACCACCCGCACCTATTTTCTAGCCAACCCGAATCTTGAGGGTGAGATTCATCTTAAGGTTGGTAGGTTTGTAACATCTCAAATTTGCAATTTTGAATGTTTTACAAAAATAGCTAAGCATCTATGCATATTGATTGAATTGAATGTAGCATTTGAATTTGCAAGGGTCCATTTGACTTCATTTCAAATTTGGCATTTGAATTATATTCAAATTCTCTGACAAATAACCATATGAGAGGAGGTAACATGACACCCCCAAAAAGTCAGAAGAAATAATGCCAAAATATTTGAAAGTCGAATTTGCATTTATTTGGAATTTTTAAAAAATGTTTTTCATAAAGTTTTTATTACGTCTCTGAAAAATAGTTCATGATTTAGGATGTTTTCTCCTGATCATTTTGGTATATAATATGTATATATAATATTTTTATTTTCAATTCTTTTATTTCCTTTTCTCTTCGTAAATTCAAAAATGGAAAATACTTTAATTTAGAAACCCCTCTGGCGCGGCCCACCTCTCTCTCTCTCCCAAACCCCGCGGCCCACTGGCTAGCCGGCCCAACCACGCGCACCCGAGCCGAATCCCGCAGGATCCAGTCGGCCGATCCCCTGTCCCCCTCGCCCTCTCATTGACACCCCTGGCCCGCCGACCGCCCGATCCTCCCTGGCGCTCACCTTCCTTCCGCGCGCCTGATTCCATGCCGCTCGCCGGAGATCGCCGCGTATCCGATCCACTCGCCCTGTTCGAGCTCACCCGAGACGCTCCCTATAAAGCCCTCCCTTCCCTCACTCGACCCCCCCACTACTGCAGGATGCTGCTAACGCGACACTACAATCAGAGACCCTTCGACGAAACTGTGTGCGATGCATTAATCGCAAACGGTGATGTAAAAAACCATAAAAAAGATGCAAAACATTTGCGATGGCGGATACATCAAATACAGTTCAGATTTTAGTTACGTGTGCGATGTAGGGCATACAGTTCACTCGAATGAACTATTTGCGATGAGCTTAACAACAGAAACGGACAGCCAGATGAAGGTGTGTGCGATATACGACATACAGTTCACCTCGATGAACTGTTTGTGATGAGCACAGACAACAAAAACGGTGAGTCAGATCAAGGTGTGTGCGATGTATGGCTTACAGTTCACTCGGATGAACTGTTTTTGATTAGGCAACACAATAGAAACGGTTAGCCAAATCAAGGTGTGTGCGATAGAGGGCATACAGTTCATTCTGATGAACTGTTTGCGTTCAGCCAAGAGAACAGAAACGGTTCAACTTAACAAGATGTGTGTGATACGCGGCAAACAGGTCCATAATCAGAAATGTGTGCGAAGACCGATAATAACACAAATGATTGCTGCTAATAAGCTATGTCTGTTGTGGGCAAACGCTTGCTGGTATACAATTGTCAGCGATTGATGAAATCATCACCGACGGGTTCCCTAGTATGGTCCGTGTGCGATGTCATTGCACATAGAACAACAGCATATGTACTTATAACTTATATGGACTTGATTCCATAAACAGATTGAACATCCAATTACATAGGTGGCTAGTACACACATGACCTTTGCACACACCAAAGTATGTTCCAAAATGCCTAGAAAACTCAAATAATGTATAAAAAGGCAAAACGAACCCTGTATAATTTCATATTTTTAGGACGACACTCCTATAGTTGCATGTTGCCTCTGTAAAATAAATCAAGGCGGGAAGAGACAGCGTATGTTGTTTCGCACACATAGGTGACAAGTTCCCTCTCGGAACCATGAGCCTTTTTGAGAGAAGTTCCGGTTTGTAAGAAGTTTATACCAAAACTTGTACCAAATTGGACTAATTTTTTACCACAGCATGTTGGTGTCATGTCATAATACCATGCCAAGTTTCATAATTTTCAGGCGAGTTTTGGATTTACAGTAATTTTAAAACCAGGTTTCTCAATGTTTACTGTCGAGTCGACATCGTCTTGGATAGGCTTTTTCCTCGTGGGTCCCAAATGTCAAAATCCAAATCTGTCTGTAGCATGCAGCTTTTCTTATTAAGAATTACAGCTCATTTGGTGTGCTAGCTGAAAATAAGTTTGTGGGTGCTGGCGGGCGCTAAGAACTTGCGGGTTCTGTAATGAACATTGATCTCAAGGATCCCGCAAGAATGATGTTGTTTCCCTATGTTGTGATTGGTTATAATATTTATGTCTTAATTAAAGTAATGACAAGTCATTGGACCAGTATGAAAGAAAATATGGGTCAAAGCCGAGTTGAAAAGGGCAACAATATCTAACTCCAGCTTACAAAAGGTACAAAAGCACAAGGATTAATTGTTCATCAGGTTTACACATAACCCAGAATGAACAGGGCAATAACGTCTAACTCAACCAAAGTTTCCGGCAGTCACAATCAAATGGATCGGTCCGATCCATAAAATGAAGATCCCGGTACAAAAGATCTACTAGTCCATGATGACAGCAAGTTGTTGTAAATAGAAGCCGAGCATGATCAGAAGCCCTTTGGTCCACCTAAAACTTCTTTTTATGCTGTTCAACATGTCCATCCGTGAGAAATTTCTTGTCGAAAAACTTAATCCTCACGGACAATAATGCCCTCGCATTCAACATGAAGAATATGACAAATCTAGTGTTTGCACGGTTGGATGCATATCCTTCCACCGTTATTGTCTTCAAACGAATGTCATGAGATCTGAGAAAATCCTTGTGCTTCCTCTGCCATCGATTGGTGTAACATCCCGATTCTCGGAATGTTTAAGAAAAAGTTTTCCAAAAATCAAGGTGATTTTTTTTTCATTTTTTTCTCTGTTAACAAAAGCTTAAGTTGTGTTTTCATAATTCGGAGGATTTAATTTGAACTAATACCAACTTAAAATTTAATTTGAGTTTTGTTCTTTTCTTTTAGCTAGATTTTATTTTTGTCTTCGCCATATTTAAATATGTGAGTCTCCACTTCCTTGGATTTCCCAGTTCGTTTGATATGTGTTCAAGCTTTTAATTCCCTTCTAGATTTCCTTTCCCTTTTTCTCTTTGTCAAACTATGTGCTGAATTTCCTAGCCCAACACATCTCTCTCTTCTTCCTGTGAGCAGCCCACCTCTTCTTTTTTCCAACCGCATGGGCCTAGCCCATCTGTTGTTTTTCTCTTCCTCTCTCATTTTATTTTCCCTCACTTCTTTCTCATGGGCTGGCCAAACTTCTTGTTTTTCTCCTCTCCTTCTTGTACGTTCCCAATCTACATAAGGGAAACAACCACCTACACTTACACAGGAAAGGAAATGTTCAGGCATGATGGAAACCCCTCCTCTTTCTCTTTTTAAGTGCTACCGTTTCCAAATCTAAAGATAAATAAAGTGTCCATCTCTCCCATCGAGCGAAACCCCTCCTCTATGTACGTTCCTTCTCAACCTACAGAACAGAAGAGGAGAAAACCTACAGCCACCACGCACCCCTCCTCCAATTCCTTCAACTCTCAACCGTTTCAAGTTTTGAATATATGCAGAAGTGCGTCTTGATCTCCTCTTCCAATCCCACCACTTGTCCTGCCCTCTCCCTTCCTCCTCTCTACAAGACATCTCCATGACCTTGTGAAGCTCCATGGACGCCGGTGCTCCTTCCCGGTAACTCCAAGCACCTACATCCAAATCCTTGCGCCAGATGATACTCCTCCATACCGTAGCTCCATTCAGAGAAGAAAGAATGCGGTCCGTCGACCACACGTGAAGAATTTCACATGTCCGTCTACACTGTTTGTCAAGTTCATCGCACCATTCCATCAAACTCGGTGAGCCTCTACCCAATTCATCTTGCACACATTCTCAGCGTCACTTGTAGTATCTCCTAGACATCATGGTTCAACCTATCTAGGTCGCTGGCCGTGCCAATGCCGCCATGTCTATGAACCGAAGGTCATCCGATGGTATTCACATTTTTCTTTAGTTTTCAATCGTCATATGACTTGGTGCCCCATGGATGAAATATTCTCTAGGGTCTTCGTAACCCCGTGGAGGAGTTAGATTACATGTTTGGTCAATTGGATGTGGTGTAGATTTTATTGTTTGTTGAGCGGTGATATTTTGTTTGTTTGTTTGTTAAATACATTATTTATCATATGCAAATGACATGCCTAGGACTCGCTCCTAATTATTTCATAATTTTAGGAGTAACATATGATTCATTAGATTTATTTCACTCTTGCTTTAGATTGTTGAAATAGTTGTATGTATGGCTTCGGCGCGATAAATTGTGGTACTCGGTATATTTCTCTATTATTATTTTTTGAATATTCCATGTGTAGGAGTCGATTCGGTGTACCGGATTATCATTGTTCATACATGCTTGGCGGGTGTTATTATTTTAATTAGATTTGGATCATCGTTAGGATAATCATATTATTATTATTTTAGTTATGTTCGATACTTATTGTTTGCAAGCGTACAAATTTTGGTGAACGTTCGCCATGTTTATAATTTCATAGGATTATTCTAGGCTTTGCTTTGTTTATCGAATCATGAAATACTTCATGTCTTTGACTATTTTAATTTTTTTTAGCATAGCGACGTTTTAGATATGGTTTACATATTCATTTTCATTCATGTCGCATGTTTGCTTTATTGTTCGAAATCATTGCTATGTCTACGGTAGATGTTTTTTTTGTGTGTGTTGTTGCATAGTTCTCTTCGTACTAGATGTCAAATGTAATGCCTTGTTATTTGGAAACGATTATGCTGTAGTTCATAGCATAGAATATTATTGGCTACTTGTTCTTTTTAATTTATGCATGTGTGTTATACAAGATTGCATGGATAGTTGCTTCATGAAATCATTTAGTTTTGTATTTATATAATTTATTCTTGTGAAATAGAATTTAGTTTATTTCATCTTGGTAACTATCATGTGTGTCCATTTACCTTAGTTTATTACCATGCCATGTTAGCACTTGCTCAAAGTCCAACACATGTTTTGATTGTATGTGTTATATCATTGCTACTTTATAATATATGATCACACATATGGTTAGACTTCACTTGCTATAGATACATGTTAGTAGTTTATGATTTCATACATTTTAATTAAGAAGGATCCCTACTTAGTTAATCAATACCATGCTACAATGTTGTGATTGTATAGCGAGGTTGTATAGCATGTCTATAGCAATTCATGTATTAGATCATGCCTAGTGATGTATCTTATGTCTTTGCTACTATAGGTTGTAACAAATAGAAGTGCATGTCATTTTGTTACTCATGCTAGTATAGTACATTACTTGATGTCATGATCTGGTTTTCTAACTTTCCTAAATGCTTAGTATGGTATGTCCATATGCTTATATGACATAACAAGTATGTAAGCTTGTGTGCTCTTACCATTGTTGATATTCATGTTAGTTGATATCAACTAAGTTATCTCATTGTTGTGAGTGGTATTCTATTGGTAGCATAGTTTGGCAACTTGTGTGACGACCATCTCCATACTTAGCGCCATATCTAGTATATCTAGT
Source organism: Thinopyrum elongatum (assembly GCA_011799875.1). NCBI lineage: Eukaryota > Viridiplantae > Streptophyta > Magnoliopsida > Poales > Poaceae > Thinopyrum > Thinopyrum elongatum. The sequence continues at coordinate 387,789,222 of CM022302.1, forward strand.
TGTTGCATTGTTGTATGTCTAGCGATCATTCATGCAAGTTATCTTTCATGTTTTATTATGTTCCATGTGCTATGGTTGAGTACTTAGTTCCTTGCGTTCTTTAATATATGATTGCCTTTGTTTCATGTTAGTATTATGCGTGTTTGACACATGTCGCCACAGGTCATCACATGCATAGTATAGTTTACCTTTCATGTTAGTTGAGTTATATCTTCCTCATATGCGTAGTGTGCATAGTTTGATCTGTTATGTGAGCATGACGTGGTAATCTTATTGCTAGTGGTTACTTGAGTATTACTTGTTCTTTAGTAGTATCCTAGTTTAGTATCTTCTCATGACAACTCGTAAGTGTGATGCTTGTGTTATTAGATAAGACCTCTTAATGATTTTCTACTCACATCCCTTGTATGATGTGTGTGTCATTATTTAATTATTTAATAGCTTTGACCGTAGTATTGGGTTGGCTCTTGTTATAGAAGTGTTTCTAATAGTTGTTATGGTTGATGTTTAACTCTGCTTGATGTTAACCATTATAAATATTTAGAAGTACCTAAATATTTAATTATGGTTAACTTTCTTTTTCTTTATCAAACCATGTTGTGATTGGGTAGTTAAATGCATGGGATGGTTTCACTCTGTGTGTTGATACCATTGTGGTTGTACTATGGTAGTTTCTTATTTAGTTGAGATGTGTAGTGGGAACTACTAGTGATTAGTAACATAGTTCATATCGAACCTTAGTCTTGTTGGCAAGCCTTCCTTAGTAGTGTCAACCTAAACCATGTCACATCATTGAATCCTTTCTCTTACCTCCCTATCATGCTATCTCACTTTGGAATCTACATCTTGATCAATATCTTGATATCCATCCATTCTTAATTTGTTTTGGATGTTATTTGGATTTGATATTGCTTTGGTATTTATTGTTTGTTTTTTTCCTATCGTTGCGATGAGTAGGGAGTGATGATGTTGGACATGGACAGAACCAGGTTACAAAGGACTCAACAACGAAGGCATGCCTCCTTCTTTGATCATACTTATCCTATGGTTTATAAAATTGCATTGAGTTTTATGGTTACTATATGCATGCTTTTTAATCTCGTATCTAGGGTGTCGATTGACACATTATCTTGATCCGCTTGTCGCCTATTCACTTGACACCTGAGTAGAATTATATAGTATTCTGGTAGAGTAGAAATGCTTAGCCATGCTTATTACCCTATAAGTGTTTTGTTGAATGACCTTTGGGTCATCAACACTTGAAACTTATCTCCTCTACCCTCTTCTACTCTGGGTGAAACTTACCATCTGAATACTGGCGCGGGCGACAGCTGAATAAAGGATTGAAGGAGTGATTGACTGGCCTTCATAAGCTGAAGGGAGCAATCAGTTGTCCATGCCGCATGAGGCCTAATAAGTCTTGGATTTGAAGACTGTGATAATAGTACAGCCACATGCTATATGGGCACTCGCTTGGTCAAGTAAGCTAGTCAGCCTTAGGTGTCGATGTCGCCGTACCGCAGATGGGATAGCTGCCTTGCGAGGAGTATCCTCGGCACAGATGGGGGGGGGGGACCAGTTTGAGGACGTACTCTCAGTTCCGTGCGCCAGACCCGGTGGGCATGTGACATCTTTGCGGGATCTAGTCCAAAGACCTCGTCACAATCTCCCTGTTGGTATACCAAATGGTGTACTATGCTAGCGATGGCTAGTGGCAACAAGTCGGGATTGTGTCGTGTGGATAAAGTGTATAACCTCTGCAGAGTGTAAAACTATTCGAATAGCCGTGTCCATGGTCAAGGACGACACATGAATCTTTCTTGACATACAGGACTTGTCTTGCTTATTCCCTCTTTGCCCCTATTCTTGAAGCCTATGAAGGACGTGAGTTGATCGAGGTCCTCACTTTGATGAAAGTTATTCTGGAGATAAAACTTGTTTTCATCTAAAAACTACTTTTATCCAACTGCTATATTTGTCAAACAAAATTAGCTTTTATGCAAACGAGCCATACAGCCTTCCTTTGAAGCCACATGTAGCTATTAGGACCTTCTTCGAGGGAGGCATGTTGAGTACGTAATGTACTCATGGCAATACTTTTGTTGAACAACAGAGATCTATGAAGATGAAGGTGATGACTATGACTACTATGGCGATCCGTAGGAGTGAGGTCACGTGGACTACATCGACTGCCTGTGGCTGAGATGGAGTCGCTACGCATTGTACTTTCCGCTGTTTTCTGATTGTAATAAATGTCATGAGACATTTCACTAGGTATGTCTTGTGACAAATATACTACTTGTAATGCTTTTACGTATTGTGCAATGATACCATTTCGCTGTGTTGTCAACAATGATCCTGGGGTTGACAAATATACACAGGAGGGTCTGGAAGTTAATTTCGGGTTCTCATAATTGGTTAGACCTTTTTCTCGAAAATATAGTACCTAAATAGACATGAAGATTGAAAATAGTTAATGTCTAAAATAGAGTGTGTCGAAGGAGCAACAGCTGAACGGTTAATTCTAGTACATTATATATGGGCTTTCAATTTGTGTGAAATCATCACCTCTATATACAAATTCTCCAAACATGGAAAGCATCGCAGCAAGCCAATAGTGGTGTTTAGATCAAGACACCATATATGAATACATAAGGTCTTGAAAGAATCCAGCACCCCTGATAGGCCATACATGGACAAGCTCTTCATTCAGCATATAACATAATATTAGCACCGAAAGTGTACTCCAAGATGATATTTAACTTATGCGCACAAATGAAAAATGCAGATTACAAAAGTGTACATGGATAATATACCGTACCTGAATAAGTATGGATCCAACCACCATCTTGTAACCTTTAAACGGTTCATGATTTTCACCCAAGGTCTCTAGTTTAGGCGCGGAGACCACAGTTATTTGCGAAGGTTTGTAACAAGAATCATGGAGCAACCTTTGAAGTGAAGGGGCATCTTCGATGATGAGCTCATCTCCTTCAAGATGAATTCCAATGCTTACAAGGTGAGGTGACTTTATTTTGATACAAGGGATATGGAATACTTTTCCAAAAACAAGCACCAAACGCTCTAGTGCAGGGCAGCTGGAGTGGATGATGCTGTGCAGTGAGGCCACAGACAGATCAACCAACACAAGCGCAAGTTTTTTCTGCAGTGGGAGTCAAAGCATTTGTACCAGATTGTCTGCTAGATGGCACCGGGTCAAGGTGGCGGTGTGGAGAGAGGAGGAAAACCATGAGATGGGCAGTGGTGGTGAGGGCACAGATGCAGCTCTTGGTGGTAACCTATCACTGTAGTAATGGTAGAACTCAAGCTGCTAGAGTTTATCGAATTGACGGGATGTCAGCTAGGCCGCCACCATGCATGGTATGTCTAGCAGGTAGCATGCCAGGATGCAGATGCGTTGAACGGAGCCCTGGTGGGAGGAGATGATGGCTCCGAGGAGTTCAGAATCATCATCGACAGATAGCTGACGACAGTCAAGATTATGAGGCATGGCGCGCCACTGAGTGCGCCACCGAGATGCGAGGACTTGTGTGCAGCAGCCATCCTTGGTGGGGAGAAGGGAGATGATCTCCCCAAGGATGGTGTTTGGGAGATCGCTGATGCGGTCCGTCGGAGATTCTACTGGTTCCTTAGGTCCAGGGGGGCGTGGTCGCTTCTGGCCGAGCTGCCGGGTACAAGATCTACATCCAGCGGCGGCGCTGGCCGAAGCCTCATCTGTGTACATACCAATCTAAAAGAAAAAAATGGCAGAAACATACATATTATTAGCACGCACGCTAACCCTAGTCAGATTATTAGCAAAAACCATTTGTACAGAACAAACAATTAATCACTAACCCTATACGGATACCATTCAAACAATCAATACACTACGTGCATCTAACGGATCTTAATTACTCTGATTTCATGGACTAAGAGAAGATAACCATAGGATTTGTATTCCAAAAAAATTAGAGAGGGGGGGAGTAACCAGACAAAATACATGATATGTTTGCCGCATAAATGGGTATATAGATGACTAACCGGTTTCCTGTCGGAGTCGCAGTCGTTGCCGGAGTTGCTGTTGACCTCCGGCTCCGGCTGGGGGGGGGGGGCACGACGGCGCCGACTAAGTCAAGGTTGTGCTGCTACCCGCGCGAGACCTCGTCGGCGGTGACGGCAACCTTTGTGCCCAGCTTCACGCGCTGCGCGGGTGCTTCACCAGCCCCGGCGTTGCCACTCCCTCTGATGGTGCGCTTCAGCGGCATCCTCAAACACTCCAGAGTCCAGACGTTGGTGACCACTGTGGACCGGAGGTGTGGCTGCCTATTATGGCCGGTGGCTCAGGCGCGCCAATAATATGGACCAGTGGGAGCGAGGCGGGCAGCGGTCAAAGGCTGTCTCGCCTCCCGATGAGCCTGCGCGGCGGACTTCTGGCATTCCTACCATCATTTCACACAGCTACTCGCATGCCTCCCAGTGTGTAACGACCCGACACGAAATCGGTCAAGTCTCTGGGTATCAGTACCATCCCAAGATCATGCTGGCACACACAGTACATTGATGGAAAAATTCAAAGTTCAATCACACCTGATTTATTACACGATTATCATATAGAGTCTTTATTACAATAGAATAAATTCGGCCGAAGGCCAACTCATGAGAAAAAACTAAATGTTGCGGAAGCGTAGACGAAACCGAGTCCATCCGACTCCATAGGGCAATCACCGAGCATAGATCGTAGCCTCACTCCTGGTCGGAAAACTCCTCTACAACATGAGACGTTGCAGCCGTGTAGGTCAGCATTTTGAATATTCCTGCAAGTCATAGAGAGAACAATAATAATAATGCTAACACTATATGCAATTTGGCTGTGGGGCTCTAAATTTAAGTTTTTGCGAAAAAGCCAATTTTTTCCTACAACAAAAAGGACTTGCTTGCAATTACTACAAATATTGGTTGTTATTGAGATGGTTCCGCCAACCAGTGTCTCATACCCGAAATCATTAATAACCCATCAATTAATTGATTATGTTTGGTGTTGAGATTTCCGAAATACTCCAATTCCAGAGGCTCAGTTGTCCATAACCGGGGACACGGCTAATTGATTAGGTTTCCACTCTGCAGAGTCTTGTGCACTTGACGAACGAAACAGGGTCTTCCGTAGAGATCCTCTGGCCACTTCCGGTGCCCATCCATAACCTACCGTTCTTCTACATCTGCTGGCACCGTCCGTCCAGAGTCACGCCTAGGGTCAACCCAGCCAGAGCCCATAATGGCTTGCGGCTGCACAAGTAAGCTTCCGGTCAAGGTGTATCCATCCGTCTCTTCGTGGCTGGGTGAAGCTTTTCGCAAGATGTCATGGCGCTTCTCCATGCATCCCGGCCATCCGCTGGTTGCTCCAGGGTGCCCATCAATCCGTCCTCCACCCAGTGGTGAATTTGAAGTCCGTCTTGAGCATTTTGAAGTCATGGGGTTGTCATCATCTTGACTCTCACATCTCCCATATGAAACACTCAACCAACCCCGTCTACGAAGCATAGCATAAATACTACAATGTCCCGGGCAAATGGTAACATAGGGATTTGGGTCAACCTACCACATGATACTACTCAAGACTTGATTCAATTTCTCCTACTGCATGCATGGTGGGGAGGAAAATTCTAATGCAATAAAACATAGGTAAATAAATTCATGATCAAGACTTGCCTTGCTGACGATCTTCGAAAGCTAGTGACTCGTAATAGCAAGCTTCGCACTTCCGGGAATTCTATCGAAACAAACAAAGCATAATAAGCATATATCATACAATATACTAACATAAGAACAAGTAACTTAGTAAATGACAAACAACATAACACACAATGAAATCCAAAGAGAAAACCAAAGAAAATCATAAAAACCATACCAAGTTTTTACTATAAGTGAAACCAACTACAAAAATAGTTTTCTACCAATAAAACTTTCTTTAACAGAACTAAAATAAGGTTTTTATTAAATAACAGAAAAGAAAACAACAAATAAATTTTATGCAAAAAGAATCGCATTAAAAGCTATTATAAAACTCCTTTTATGCCTAAAACAAGTTTTTAGTAAGAAAAAGAAATAAACATCTAAAAACTTTTTTCTACAAATAAAAGTTCCACTGTTAATTATACAGAAACTAATCTGAACAAAACAAAAATAACAAAAGAAACTAATTTAAAACAATTTAAAGTAAAAGAAAAGGTGCAAAAGTGATAAAAAGCAAAACAGTACTGTTTTCGAGATAAAATATTTTTAATAAATTCTAAAATTAACCAAGCTAAACCTACTGATAGCTAAGGTCAAAAGAAAACAGTAGCAAAAAGAATCGCCCTAAAATACTAATCCTAGCTCTAGTTATCGCAAATTTGGTGATCGGAACAAAATTCTCGCAAATAAATTTTTAAAACTTCAAACATGTCCAAAACTGATATCTACAGGAAGTTCATAAAATTTAAAATCTAATGCAAAAAGAATCAATCAAAAACTCTGAATAACCTAAGAGAAAATGATTTTACAAAACTGGAACTTTTCTGTTTTGAAAACAGAAACGAAAATAACTAAAAAAACAAACGGCGCTAACTGGGCCGAAGGTGGGCGATCCATAAGTAACAACGCTCGAGCGAAACTTTAACTAAAACATATACGGCTAAAAACTAAACCGAACAGTTCGATCTAACTAAATAAAACCGTAACTAAACCGGGAACTAAACCGATCTAATAAGAAAAAACCTACCCCTTCGTTACTTCTAATCTAAGCCTTAGATTGCAGATCGGACGGCGAGGGGAGGTGCGGGCTTACAGCGATGGCGGCGACGGACGGAGACGACGGCGGCGGCTTGGGCGTCAGGCGGCGGGGTGCTCCGTTTGTCCCGGGCGACGGCGGAGGGGTCGGAGGAGATGAGCGGGTCGAGGCGAGGTCGACGGTGGAGTCGGTGGTGCTCGGGGACGTTGGAGATGACCGGGGCGATGACGACAGTGCTCTGGCGAGTTGTAGCTCCGGCGATGGGCAGCGATGCTCGAGGCTGCGGCGTCGATGGTTCCTGGGCGGAGAGAAGGTGTCAACTTGGAGGCAGGGGGTAGGTCACAGGCGGTGGTGGCGGCGATGAACTGCGGCGGCAGAGCTAGATGCGATCGGCGAGGGCGTGGGCTACGGTGGTGGTTGGGGGTAGGGTTTTAGGGGGTGCGAGAGAGGAGGGGCTTGGCCTTTTATAGGGCAGAGTCTTGGGCGAGGGGGCGGCTCCGGAACGCGCTCACGGGAAGATCGGAGTGGCCGGCGCGCTCTGTGTGCTCTGGCTCGGCTTCGTGCGCGAGGGGTTAGGGATAGGGGTGGGGCCGGCGGGTCAGTGAGGGAGAGAGAGAGGGAGAGCGAGCGGGCGACCGATCGGGAGTGCTCGGGCGCTAGCGCACTAGGGCAGGCCGCCTCGGCGCTGGTGGGCCGCGGCTCGGGCGCTGGCTGGGCCGGTTGGCTTGGCTGGCGCCTGTTTTTTTTTCCTTTTTCTTTTTTTGAAATAAGAGAGAGAAAAAAAATATAGAGATATAAAATATCCTTTTATATAGGACATATATATATCAAAATACTCAGAAAAAAATAACCTATAATATGAACTATTTTTCAGAGGCAAAATATAAACTTTATAAAAAACAATTTTTTGAAAATTCCAAATAAAACTCAAATTTGAATTCAAAACTTTTGGCATTGTTTTCTTCTGACATTTTTGGAGTGTCATGTTAGCTCCTCTCATACTTTTGCACAAGTATTTGTCAGGGATTTTTGAAATGAATTTCAAATGCCAAGTTGAATCCAAATTCAAATAAAACTCAAATGCCTCTGAAATTTCCAAATGCCACTCAATTCAAACAAAATTCATAGATGCTTAGTTAATAATTGTAAAACATTCCAAATTGAAAATTTGGGATGTTACAAACCTACCCACCTTAAGATGAATCTCGCCCTCGAGATTCGGGTTAGCTAGCAAATAGGTGCGGTTGGTCTCGACGGAGATCTTCTTCTCGCTCCCAGGTGGCTTCCTCCTCGGAATGGTGGCTCCACAAAACCTTGCAGAACTTGATGATCTTGCTGCGGGTAACTCTGTTCGCAGTCTCAAGAATTCTGATGGGTTTCTCGTCATAAGTCAGATCACTGTCAAGCTGTATGGCCTCTAGGGGCACTGTGTCTCTCAAAGGAATATCGGCCATCTCAGCATGGCATTTCTTCAACTGGGAAACGTGGAAGACATCGTGAACTCCTGACAATCCTTCCGGCAATTCCAGCTTGTATGCAACTTCTCCTCTATGTTTGAGGATTTTGTATGGGCCAATGAACCTGGGTGCTAACTTTCCTTTAACACTGAACCTCTTGATTCCTCGAAGTGGGGACACACGGAGATATGCTCGATCTCCCGCTTCGTACGTTACTTCCTTGTGTTTACTGTTGGCATAACTCTTCTGTCTTGACTGAGCTATCTTGAGTCTATCTCGAATCAGCTTGACCTTCTCTTCAGAGTCTTGGATAAGATCGGGACCAAAAAGTTTTCGGTCTCCAACACCATCTCACAACAATGGTGTTCTGCACCTCCTTCTGTATAGAGCTTCGAAAGGGGCCATCTTCAGACTAGTCTGATAACTGTTGTTGTATGAGAACTCTGCGTATGGCAGATTGTCATCCCAGCTAGATCCATAGTCCAGCGCACAGGCTCTCAACATGTCCTCTAGAATCTGGTTGGCTCTCTTAGTCTGTCCATCTGTCTGCGGGTGAAAAGCTGTACTGAACTCCAACCTCGTACCCAAAGTTTTATGCAACTGATTCCAAAACTTTGAGGTAAATTGCGTTCCTCTATCTGACATGATACTCCTCGGCACTCCATGCAGACATACGATCTTGGTCATGTATATCTTGGCTAACTTAGAGCAGGTATATGTGGTCTTCATGGGAATGAAATGAGCTACCTTGGTTAAGCGATCAACCACTACCCAGACGGAATCATAACCTGAACGAGTTTTGGGTAATCCTGTGATAAAATCCATTCCAAGTTTTTCCCATTTCCACTCGGGTATCGGCAAAGGTTGAAGTAACCCTGCCGGCTTCTGATGTTCCGCCTTTACTCGCTGACAAACATCGCATACTGCTACGTACTCGGCAATATCCTTCTTCATACCTGTCCACTAGAAACTTTCCTTCAAGTCCAGATACATCTTGGTGTTGCCTGGGTGAATCGAGTACGGTGAATCATGGGCCTCCTGAAGAATTAACTTCCTGACCTCTGGGTCATTGGGCACATAGATACGATCCTCAAACCATAAAGTTCCATGCTCATCCTCACGAAAACCTTTAGCCTTTCCGTTACTCATCCTTTCCTTTATCTCTGCAATTTCCTTGTCCGTCTTCTGGGCTTCTCGGATTCTTTCGGTCAGAGTGGACTGAATATCCAGGGTGGTGACAAATCCTCTCGGTACTATCTCCAGTCGAAGCTCTCTGAGATCGTCGGCTAACTCCTGAGGTAATCCTCCAGTTACGAGGGTGTTCACATAGCAGTTATGGCTCAAGGCATCTGCTATGACATTTGCCTTCCCTGGGTGATAATGCAATCTCATGTCATAGTCCTTGATCAATTCAAGCCATCTCCTCTGCCTGAGGTTCAACTCCTTCTGCGTGAAAATATACTTCAAGCTCTTATGATCCGTGTAAACATCACAACTGTTTCTGACAAGGAAATGTCTACAGGTCTTGAGTGCATGCACTACGGCTGCTAACTCCAAATCGTGTGTTGCATAATTCATCTCGTGAGGTCGTAGCTATCTGGAGGTATAAGCTACAACTTTTCCTTCCTGCATGAGCACTCCTCCGAGTCCTTGACGAGAAGCATCACAATATACCTGGTAATCCTTGTGTATGTCCGACAAAATTAGCACTGGAGCTATAACCAAACATTTCTTTAGCTCCTGAAAACTGGCTTCACAATCCTCAGTCCAAATGTACTTGGTTTCCTTCTTCAACAGCTCAGTCATGGGTTTAGCGATCTTGGAGAAATTCTCAATAAATCTCCGATAATATCCTGCAAGTCCGAGAAAACTGCGGATCTCCTTGACTGAGGTGGGGGACTGCCATTTGGTGACCGATTCAACCTTGGTGGGGTCGACTGCTATTCCTTCTCCTGAAATAACATGTCCGAGGAATCCGACTTCCTTCAGCCAAATTCACATTTGCTAAACTTGGCATATAACTGATGTTCTCGGAGTTTCTCCAGAACTATACGCAAATGTTCCTTATGCTCTTCCTCGCTCTTGGAGAAAACCAATATGTCATCGATGAACACCACGACAAATTTGTCCAGATATTCCATAAATACCTTGTTCATCATGCTCATGAAATACGCACGGGCATTAGTCTATCCGAATGACATGACGGTATACTCATATAAACCATACCTGGTGGTGAAAGCTGTTTTGGGTATATCATGTTCACGAATCTTCAACTGATGATACCCTGATCGAAGATCGATCTTGGAGAATACTTTGGCTCCAACTAGCTGATCAAATAAATCATTAATCATCGGCAGAGGGTACTTGTTCTTGATGGTCACGTCGTTCAATGAACGATAATCCACAACCATTCTCAGGGTTCCATCCTTCTTCTCTACCAAAAGAACTGAGGCTCCCCAAGGTGACGAGCTTGGCCGAATATATCCCTTCTCCAATAACTCATTAATCTGCTTCTTGATTTCTTCCAAATCATTCGGGGGCATTCGATAAGGTCTCTTGGATATTGGGGCTGTGCCGGGCAATAACTCAATCAGAAATTCAATGTCTCTGTCCGGTGGCATTCCTGGTAATTCCTCCGGAAATACATCGAGAAAATCTTGCACTACTGGCACTTCCTCCTAAACAACTCCCATGAGGGAATTCACCTGATTCTTCATCGGTGTGCGTCTGGATACATACTTGATCCTCTTCTGCTCCGGGGTGGTGAGCAAAATCGTCTTGCGGGCACAGTCGATGTTTCCTTCAAACTTTGTCAACCAGTCCATGCCTAGGATTACGTCCAATCCTTGGGATTCCAATACTATGAGGTCTGCGGGAAAATCATGGTTTCTGATGCTGAGGGTCGAATGACAGCCTAAGCCTGCCGTCATCTCTCCTCCTGGGGAAGTGACCTGAAGAGGGCTTCTAAGGGTTCTAGTGGGCAACCCGTACTTTTCCACAACTACCCTTGATATGAATGAATGCGTTGCAATGGAATCAAAGAGTACCAATACTAGACGTGAATTTAATAAAAACTTACCAACCACAGTGTCTGGCTAATCATAGACGTCCTCCACATCAATGTGGTTCACCTGGGCACGAGGAAAAGGATTGGGCTTCTTGGTAGCTGAGTTTCCATTGCCGTTTCCATTTCCCCGCTTGGACTCTGGACAATCGGTGGCATAGTGTCCTGTCTTCTGGCACTTGAAACAGGTGATATGACTCAGATCCTTCTGAGCCGGAGCAGGACGGTGCTGGTTGCCATTGCCTCCATTGCCAGACTTGAAGTTGGTGTTATTGTTGCGATTGTTCCCATTCTCTCCATGGTTATGTCCTCAATGGGTTTGATGGGTGTGACCTCCCGGGTATGGGGTGTAGCGAGGCTTCTGCTGCGCTCCCGAGTTGTACTTCCCTTGGCTATATTTCCATTTGCGGCTATCAATCTGCTGTTGCTAGCCTTCGAGGATGATGGCCTTGTCTACCAGCTCCTGGTAGTTATTGAAGGTGGCCACCATCAGCTGCATTCCCAGCTCATCATTAAGCCCTTCGAGGAACTTCTCTTGCTTTGCGGCATCAGTGGCCACATCACCCGGGGCATAGCGAGCTAACTAGCTGAACTCATCCACGTACTGCCCCACAGTATGATTTCCCTGGCATAAGTTGCGAAACTCATGCTTCTTCAGACTCATGGCTCCAGCTGAGACATGAGCGGTGCGGAAGGCCTGCTGAAACTGATCCCACATGATGGTGGCGATGGGATAGGTGGTGGTGTAGTTCTCCCACCAAGAGGCTGCGGGTCCATCCAGTTGATGTGCGGCAAAACGCACCTTCTCAGCATTTGTGCATCCAGCAGTTGCTAGCTCCCTTTCGATCTTGCGGAGCCAATCATCAGCTACAATTGGCTCAGTGCTGCTAGAGAACACCGGCGGATTTAGCCTTAAGAAACGGGTTAGGTTGTCGACAGGGGGTGGTGGCGGTGGATTGTTGTTGTTGTTGCCTTGGTTCTAGATGAGCATCTGCATCAATGCATTCTGCTGCTGGATCAGCTGGGTGAGCTCCGGCGGGAAAGTGAAACCAGGGTCATGTCCCAGAGGCAACTGGTGTTTTGGAGTGGATGAGAAATTAGAACAGAACAGGGGTCTAAAGAGAAAATAGCACTACCCATATGAATGCACAAACATTATCACACCAATCATTTATTCATTCCAATCAAACATAGTTCAATCTCGGATGACAAAATCTCACGACTAATCGAAAATAACGGCCTAACTGATCGACAAAAATAAAAATAACATGGCGGTCGACTAAATGTTCTCCTCAGATATCCTTGCGTCCTCCAGCGGTGCGTCTTCTGGTGCGGTGTCCTCTGGCGGTGCGTCTCCTCTTGTTGCGTCCTTCAGTGGAGCTCTCCTCGTAATCCTTATCATTACTCATGAGGGGTCCATCATCTCCACTCGGAAAGAGGTCTTCTCCCTGGTGCATCTTCTCTTCCAATTTGGCAACATATTTCTCCAGGTTCTCTCCATAAAATCCTTGACCTCCTCTTCATGTTCAAGGAAGTCCTCGCGTGCTTTCTCCTCCAGTTCCAGTTCACAGAACAACAGCCTCCTGAGTACCTTCGAGCTTCTGCGCGTCTGAACCTCCAGATTCCTGACGTGAGTCTCCAGGTCTTGAACATACAAGAGAATGGAGTCGTCATCCATGGTGGGCATGATATCTCCATTTCTAGCTCTGCGAGAAATCATGGCGAGGTCTGATGGGTCGAGCTCGGCCCTGTACTCTTCTCGGAGATGTCCAAGTGCACGATGAATCGCCATGTCTCTTCCGAGGATCCAAGTGAAGGCGGTAAACTCGAAGTCGATGGGCTCTCTAAAGCTTTCGAAGGTCCTCGCTGGAATGTGCACCATAATCCTATAGCGGGTGTCTGTCGGAAGTGCATTGGTAGGCTTCCCGGTGATGGAGGGCAGAGTAATCTTCGGCTTCTTGACGATCTGAACCAGCTTCTTGCCGAAAGGCATCGTCTCATCCGGCTGGCAAAACTCCTGCAGTAGAACTGGGGTGTACTCGACGGCCATCTAGAATGTTGAAAATCGGAGGGAAGTCAGAAATGAACAAGGGAGAATTACGAAAAAATAAGGACATAAAATAAAATAGTTTCTTCCTATGGCTTTCCGATCCTAGGGGTTACGTCCTACGGTCAGCGTGTGCTCTGAATACCATCTCTGTAATGACCCGACCCGAAATCAGTCAAGTCTCTGGGTATCAGTACCATCCCAAGATCATGCTGGCACACACAGTACATTGATGAAAAATTCAAAGTTCAATCACCCCTGATTTATTACACGATTCTCATATAGAGTCTTTATTACAACAGAATAAATTCGGCCGAAGGCCAACTCATGAGGAAAAACTAAATGCTGCGGAAGCATAGACGAAAAGCGAGTCCATCCGACTCCATAGGGCAATCACCGAGCGTAGATCGTAGCCTCACTCCTGGTCGGAAAACACCTCTGCAACATGAGATGTTGTAGCCGTGTAGAGCAGCATTTTGAATATGCCGGCAAGTCATAGAGAGAACAATAATAATAATGCTAACACTATATGCAATTTGGCTGTGGGGCTCTAAATTTAAGTTTTTGCGAAAAAGCCAATTTTTCCCTACAACAAAAAGGACTTGCTTGCAATTACTAGAAATATTGGTTGTTATTGAGATGGTTCCGCCAACCAGTGTCTCATACCCGAAATCATTAATAACCCATCAATTAATTGATTATGTTCAGTGTTGAGATTTCTGAAATACTCCAATTCCAGAGGCTCAGTTGTCCATAACCGGGGACACGGCTAATCAATTAGGTTTCCACTCTGCAGAGTCTTGTGCACTTTACCCGCAAGAATCGTTCCCTCCTTTATGTCTTCGCACTGCCTGGTGTTTGAAGACGGGACGTATGAAACAGGGTCTTCCGTAGAGATCCTCTGGCCACTGCCGGTGCCCATCCATAACCTACCATTCTTCTACATCTGCTGGCACCGTCCGTCCAGAGTCACGCATAGGGTCAACCCAGCCAGAACCCATAATGGCTTGCGGCTGCATAGGTAAGCTTCCGGTTAAGGTGTATCCATCCGTCTCTTCGTGGCTGGGTGAAGCTTTCCGCAAGATGTCATGGCGCTTCTCCATGCATCCCGGCCATCCGCTGGTTGCTCCAGGGTGCCCATCAATCCGTCCTCCACCTAGTGGTGAATTTGAAGTCTGTCTTGAGCATCTTGAAGTCATGGGGTTGTCATCATGTTGACTCTCACATCTCCCATATGAATCACTCAGCCAACCCCGTCTATGAAGCATAGCATAAATACTACAACGTCCCGGGCAAATGGTAACATAGGGATTTGGGTCAACCTACCCCATGATACCACTCAAGACTTGATACAATTTCTCCTACTGCATGCATGGTGGGGAGGAAAATTCTAATGCAATAAAACATAGGTAAATAAATTCATGATCAAGACTTGCTTTGATGACGATCTTCGAAAGCTAGCGACTCGTAATAGCAAGCTTCGTACTCCGGGAATTCTATCAAAACAAACAAAGCATAATAAGCATATATCATACAATATACTAACATAACAGCAAGTAACTTAGTAAATGACAAACAACATAACACACAATGAAATCCAAAGAGAAAACCAAAGAAAATCATAAAAACCATACCAAGTTTTTACTATAAGTGAAACCAACTACAAAAATAGTTTTCTTCCAATATAACTTTCTTTAACAGAACTAGAATAAGGTTTTTATTAAATAACAGAAAAGAAAACAGCAAATAATATTTATGCAAAAAGAATCGCATTGAAAGCTATTATAAAACTCCTTTTATGCCTAAAACAAGTTTTTAGTAAGAAAAAGAAATAAACAACTATTTTTTTTCTACAAATAAAAGTTCCACTATTAATTATACAGAAACTAATCTGAACAAAACAAAAATAACAAAGAAACAATTTTAAAACATTTAATTTCAGTAAAAGAAAAAGTGCAAAAGTGATAAAAAGCAAAAACAGTACTGTTTTCGAGATAAAATATTTTTAATAAATTCTAAAATTAACCAAACTAAACCTACTGATCGCTAAGGTCAAAAGAAAACAATAGCAAAAAGAATCGCCTTAAAATACTAATCCTAGCTCTAGTTATCGCAAATTTGGTGATCTGAACAAAATTCTCGCAAATAAATTTTTAATACTTCAAACATGTCCAAAACTGATATCTACAGTAAGTTCATAAAATTTACAATCTAATGCAAAAAGAATCAATCAAAAACTCTAAATAACCTAAGAGAAAATGATTTTACAAAACCGGAACTTTTCTGTTTTGAAAACAGAAACGAAAATAACTATAAAAAAACAAACAGCGCTAACTGGGCCGAAGGTGGGCGATCCATAAGTAAACAATGCTCGAGCGAAAGTTTAACTAAAACATATACGGCTAAAAACTAAACCGACCGGTTCGATCTAACTAAATAAAACCGTAACTAAACCGGGAACTAAACCGATCTATTAAGAAAAAACCTACCCCTTCGTTACTTCTAATCTAAGCCTTAGATTGCAGATCGGACGGCGAGGGGAGGTTCGGGCTTACAGAGACGGCGGCGACGGACGGAGACGACGGCGGCGGCTCGGGCGTCGGGCGGCGGGGTGCTCCGGTGGTCCGGGGCGACGGCGGAGGGGTCGGAGGAGATGAGCGGGTCAAGGCGAGGTCGAGGGTGGAGTCGGTGGCGCTCGGGGACGTCGGAGATGACCGGGGCGATGACGACAGTGCACAGGTGAGTTGTAGCTCCGGCAACGGACGGCGATGCTCGAGGCTGCGGCATCGATGGTTCCTGGGCGGAGAGAAGGTGTCAACAGGGTGCGCAAGGATGAGGGGGTTCGGCCGGAAGAACTTGGAGGCAGGGGGTACCTCACAGGCGGTGGTGGCGGCGATGAACTGCGGCGGCAGAGCTAGATGCGATCGGCGAGGGTGCGGGCTACAGTGGTGGTTGGTGGTAGGGTTTTAGGGGGTACGAGAGAGGAGGGGCTTGGCCTTTTATAGGGCAGAGTCATGGGCGAGGGGGCGGCTCCGGAACGCGCTCACGGGAAGATCGGAGCGGCCGGCGCGCTCTGTGTGCTCTGGCTCGGCTTCGTGCACGAGGGGTTAGGGATAGGGGTGGGGCCGGCGGGTCAGTGAGGGAGAGAGAGAGGGAGAGCGAGCGGGCGACCGATCGGGAGCGCTCGGGCGCTGGCGCACTAGGGTAGGTCACCTCGGCGCTGGTGGGCCGCGGCTCGAGCGCTGGCTGGGCCGGTTGGCCTGGCTGGCGCCTGGGTTTTTTTTCTTTTTCTTTTGAAATAAGACAGAGAAAAATAAATAAATATATAGAGAAATAAAATATACTTTTATATATGACATATATATCAAAATACTCAGAAAAAATAACCTATAATATGAACTATTTTTCAGAGGAAAAATACAAACTTTATAAAAAATATTTTTTTGAAAATTCCAAATAAAACTCAAATTTGAATTCAAAACTTTTGGCATTGTTTTCTTCTGACATTTTTGGAGTGTCATGTTAGCTCCTCTCATACTTTTGCACAAGTATTTGTCAGGGATTTTTGAAATGAATTTCAAATGCCAAGTTGAATCCAAATTCAAATAAAACTCAAATGCCTCTGAAATTTCCAAATGGCACTCAATTCAAACAAAATGCATAGATGCTTAGCTAATAATTGTAAAACATTCTAAATTGAAAATTTGGGATGTTACACGGTGACACTGCATACCGAAAATGCCTCCCATCAATTCACACACCTGCACGCACGCCTCCTGGTCTGCCTGCGTGGCGGACCGCTCGCATGCATCCCGTCAACACACGCCTACTCGCACGGCACACGGGGCGCGTGGCAGCACGTATATTTTTTGTTTTTTGATGATTCATTGTGCCACTTTACTGCTTAACTGAAGCATGGCACGGTCTAACGCAAACGGTCCGAATAAATAATCCGTATGAGATATTGGTTGCCAGTTATTAACAATCTCCCATTTGTAAGAAGATTATATCAAAACTTGTCTCAAATTTGATTAAAAAAAATATCACAGTCTAGTGGTGTCCATATATGACACCATAATAAGTTTCATGAATTTCAACTAAGTTTTGGATTTACTGAAATTAAAAAATCAATATTCTCAATGTTTTGAAATCTCTTGCACGGGGAAACATGCACCCAGGGACACACATATGATTTTGTAATCCATTTTGGTGCACATGTAGCTCAAATTTGATTTTTGCATATTAAATCCCTAGGAAATCAATCAGTGTATAAAAACGGTCGAATATTCTCTATTTTTTTTAAAATTTTAACACGCCACTCCTTTGGTCACATGTTCACTGCAGAAAAAGTTTGACATGCCTTAGAGTGGCTGTGGTGGTGCGTGATGTGTGTGTCTGTGTGTGTGTGGGGGGGGGGGGGGGGGGTTCAGCAGTACACTATGAGTCGTGAGCCTCCGTGTGGGATTATTGATCATTTTGTGAGTCATATATGCCACATCAAAGTCGTGAATTGGTTATTTAAAGCATTACACAACCCTTTCATACATACATTGTTCGGGCCACATGCATGCATTGGTGGTCCTCTCGGACACTCCCTCATGCGGTTATCAGCGACGTGCCCATTCGTTAGCCCGCAAAGGTTTCCAGTTTCCACCGACAACGAAAGGCATTTGACAAAAGGTGGATTCATCTTAGCATGTGTGTTACGGTGTGGATCATGGTGAGATTCCATATCAAAGTTCGGGCACTTGCGTACACATGAGTCCCTCCCACCGGCTCGAAGTGAGAGGGATACGCATCGTGGTGTAGTGTGTTTCCGGTTTGCGAAGCATGTGCCATGACAAAGTTGTGCATTGGGTATTCAAACATCACATAACACATGGGCACATGCATGCGGTGGTTGTCCTATGACACTCACTCGCGTGTGACTCTCTCTATGAGCCCGCGAGGTCATCGTCGATCAGTTGAACGTACAGCGAGCGAGAGAGGTTAATTTGACCAACAAGGATGGTTCTTTTTTGGTTTGTGTTACGTATATGCACGGTAGGAGTATTTAGTACATGTCAAAGA
Source organism: Thinopyrum elongatum (assembly GCA_011799875.1). Lineage (NCBI taxonomy): Eukaryota > Viridiplantae > Streptophyta > Magnoliopsida > Poales > Poaceae > Thinopyrum > Thinopyrum elongatum. Next base: position 387,807,629 of record CM022302.1, read on the forward strand.
GGGGGCAACATGAATACTCTATATATATGCGTACGTCATAACCTCGCTCCATGTGGGGACTTTTCGGTTCCCGAGGCAGGTGCAACATCAAAGTTGTGCATTGGTATTCAAACATCACGCAATACCATGCAGGCGGTGGTTGACCTATAGGAACTCACTCGCGTGTGGCGCTTCCATCTGTGGGCCCGCGAGGTTGTCCTCCATCACTTTGACCCAATGAGAGGGAGGTTAATTTGACCATCAAGGAATGATTCTTTTTTGGTTTGTGCTATACAGTAGAAGTATATATATATATACCACGTGTCGAATGGGGGCGTATAGGACATACCACGCATCATGAACCACGCATCATGAACCTTTGCTATACAGTAGAAGTATATATATGGTGCCACATCAAAGTTGTGCATTGCGTATTCAAACATCACACAAACACCTCTTTGGGCCACATGCAGATGGTGGTACGTAGTCCTATATAGGATGCTCACTCGCGTGCGACCTATGCTTCACTTCTGTGGGCCCGCAAGTTCGTCGTCCATCACTTTGACCTAATGAGAGAGAGGTATGTTTGACGAATAAGGAGGATTAATTCTTTTAGGGCTGTTTTATGGTAGGAGTATAGTACGTGTCGAAGGGGGGTGGGACCAGCATATACTAGGTGTCACATGAACCTCACTCTGTGTGGGGACTTTGGGGTTTTTGAGGCAAACGCCACATCAAAGCAATCTTTTCTTCTTCTTAATCTTTCTATTCAGAATTCAGTTAACGACGAGATTTAGTATCCTGTGCATTAGGTAATCAAAACATCACAACCACACACCTCTCCATATATATGTTTTGGCACACATGCAAGCGATGGTTGTTGTCCTCTTGCACTCACTCATGCAGTTATCGGCGATGCTTCCATCTGCCGGCCCGCTTGGTCCATCACTTTCACCGACAACGAGAGAGGTTAATTAATTTGACTTAGGAGGGGATTAACTTTTTGTTTGTCTCACGATATGGGTCATGATGTGAGATTACATATATAATAGTGCATGTGTACACATGAATCCATCCCGCTGGATCAAGGGGGGGCAAGCACACGACACGTCATGAACCTCTTGCTCTGTGTGGGGACCTCTGCGATTTTCAACGCGTGCACCACATCAATGTTGTGCATTGGGTATTCAACACATATGCATGCATCACACACCTCCATAAATATGTTCGGGACACATGCATGCAATGGTTGTCTTTGGACACACTCTCACTCGCTTGGTTATGGGCGGCAAGCCTATATATATTCGTGGGCCCGTGTGGACGTCCATCATTTCGACCAACGACGAGAAAGGTTACCAGGGTGGATTCTTCTTCTTTGGTTCGAGTTACCGTATAGTAGGTCGATCATTCCAGGCCTAATTAAGTTTGAGCGCATGCTACGCGTCGTGAACCCTCGCTTAGTGTGCGGATTTTATGATTCCAAAGCATGGTGCCACATCAAATTTGCGCATTGGGTATTCAAACACCACACACACCACTTCCATATACATACTTGGGCCACATGCACAGAGTGGGTTTGTCTTCAGACAGTACTCCCTCGCGAGGTTATCGGTGACAAGCTAGCCCATTTTGCGGGGCCGTGTGGACGTCCTTCACTTTGACCAACAACGAGCGAGAGAGGTTATACGACCAAGTTGGATTCTGCTTGGTCCGTGTTACAGTGCGTCTTGGTGAGATGCCCTCCCCCCCCCCCGACGTGTGTGTGTGGGGGGGAGGGTGGGGAGCTTCTTCCCACTACCTGCAACCTACGTGGGGTCGGGGAAATCCGGTTAATTTGCGAGGCACACGTGCCACATCAAAGTTGTGAATGGTAGTTAAATATCACACCACACCCTTTTCATACATATAGTAGGGTCACCCGCAGGTGGTTCGTATGTGGTCTCACCCATCTCACGCCACAAGCACATATTTGTGGGTCGGCACACGGTCTATCTTTGTCGGGAAGCGAAAGGGGAAGTTTGACCATATATATGATGGACTCCTATAGGTTTTGTGTTACGGTAGTGTGAGATTTCAGACCTACCTATTTGGGGGCATGCATTCGTAGCTAGGATTCCCTTACCGCCGACACGAAGTGGGGTTCGTAGGGGGTGACTGACTAGCAATACTGTGTGCTTTGTGCGACAGGTGCCACATCAAAGTTGTGCATTGGGTATTCAAACATCAAACCACCCTTTTCATACATATATTTGGTCCACATGCAAGTGTGTTCATGTTCTGACCCTTTCCCGCGTTATTCTTTTTGCCAAATTTATAAACAGCACACGAGTTGGATGCAGAAACCATCTGCGATTGGGGACGCAACAGACACGGTTTGTTTAGACTACCCATGTGACACGCCCGTGCCCCTGCAGTCACTCACATCAGCACAGTAGATTGGGCTCCACGAGGCTTGCCTCCTGCTCTTGAAAATATCTATTGCCTCATAATCTCGAAAATATCTACCGCCTGGAAGATTTTTATGTTTGATAGCACACGATTAGTCTGTGCGGACCATGTGCGATGTCTGTTACTCCCGCTCTGCTTCAATCCCTTGATTCAAATTTTCAGTAGCCCCGGCATTTTACTCCCACCTCTGCATCCCTCGCAATCTCAAAAATATCTGCTCGACCATGATTCAAATATTCAGTAGCCCCACCTTGTTACTCCCGCCTCTGCATCCCTAGCAATCTCAAAAATATCTGCTCGCCCTTGATTCAAATTTTCAGTAGCCCCGCCTTGTTACTTCCACCTCTGCATCCCTCGCAATCTCAAAAATATCTGCTCTCCCTTGATCCAAATTTTCAAGAGCCCCGGCATTTTACTCCTACCTCTGCATCCCTCGCAATCTCAAAAATATCTGCTCGCCCTTGATCCAAATTTTCAGTAGCCCGACATTTTACTCCCGCATAGTAAAATTTTTAGTTGCCGTGATATTTCCTCAAACACCACCTTGCCCCCCCCCTCCACACACACCACACACCCCCCAAAACCTTCGCTCACCCAAACACACACCACCCCTCCCTCGCTCGAAACCATTGGTAGGTCACCGCCATCGCCGCCGCCGCCTCCATCCTCAACCTCTGCCTGTGTGCCGGGGAGCTCGAGGAGCCAATGGCCCAAAAGAGGTTTATCGCAGCCTCTTTGCCCGACGCCGGCGAGGTGGCCACCGAGGTGTCCCCGTCGTCCTCCGTGGGCACTTTATCGATCCGCCGTCGCCGGTCGCCCAATTCGCCCGCCCCTGTGCCCCCACACTGGTTCGAGGACTTCCCCGTCCTCCCTCGTGCCCGGCCGCTGACAAGGTCCTACCTCGGGGTCCGGCAGGGGCGGTGGGGGACGTGGGTTGCTGAGATTACGGATTGGGAGACCCACACCCTCGGTGGCTCGGTAGCTTCCACATGGCCGAGCTTGCGACCATGGAGTACGACCGCTGGCAGGTCTGCTACCACGGCGCGGCAGCTAGGCTCAGTTTCCCCTTCGACACATGTCTGGTCGACCTTGTCCTGCCGAAGCCAGGGGTAGTGAGCTCGGCTATGGCGCGGGAGGACCGCGAGGCGTGGGAGCGCCTCGAGGCCGAGGCCGTCGATGAGGCCTACATGCAAGAGCTCCGCCGACAGCACCCGGAGCTCGTGGAGGCGGAGCAGATGATCTTTGCCGACGCGGAGGGCGGCGTGGTTATCGTGCTCTCCTCCGATGATGAGGTCGAAGGCGGCATGGACGGCGGCATGGAGGGCGTCGAGGTGGGCGGCGAGGACGAGGAGATCGACGTCGGCGAGTGGAGGACTGTCTTCCCCAATGACCCCGACGACGGCACCGGCCCGGCTCCGACTCGCAGCACACCGTACCTGACGAGGAAGGATTGGCTCGACCTCCACTTCGACAGAAAATAGTTTAGTTTAGTTAAAATTTATGTTTTATGTTCGGTTATGCAAAACTATCTATGTTTATGTTTGAATGCATGCTACTTTCGGTTTAACCTGGTTTGAACTTGATCAAATTGAAGTTTACAACGTTAATTTTAGGGGATCGACTAGAAACGGCCGAAAATTGCTGGAGTATATATATACTCCACTAAGGGTTTTAGTCCGTTAACTTTTAGGGGATCGGCTAGAGATGGCCTTATGCCTTGTTTATTTCAGTTCTTCACAATGTGATGCTCTATATGTGCAACTATTTGCTATGCAGTTCAATTTCATCAATAACAGTTTCAACAATACCACTATGAATTACGATATTTGGTTGCTGTTAAGGATGTTGCAGTTAACATGCCTTTTCAGTTTTTAGCAATAACTAGTGTACTTTAGACCTGCACAATACCAGTTTGAATGACTATATTTGCTTGTTTTTAAATGTTATGCCTGTTGTAGTTAACACACCTTTCCACTTCTTGTTTTGCTTAACTAGCGTGCTTAAACCTACACACTGAAGCTATCATTTGTAGATTATGTTGTCTACCATGGATATATTTGGTTGATGTTTAACCTGTTGTGCTTAACATGCCTTTATATGTACTCATACAGGACAATATTGAGAACAACTGTTGTTTTCCATCGAGGTTAGTTTCATCGCATTGCTTATATATACTCACTGTTCAGGATATTGGTAGCTGGTACCATATAGCTTGGGGGCTGATAAGGGATTAATCGTCGAATCGGACATTTCACTGAATATATCTGTAACCCATTTATCGGTAGGTTAACTAGGGCCATATTTAATATATCTGAGGCTACTAGCAACATGCATTGTACTGAATGACTAAATGTGCAATCCCAGGCTACATAGCAACAAGGAAGAGTGTTACCTTAATGTTCTGATGATGTCTAGATATACATGAAATAAGATCTTATATAATGGGATGGAGGGAGTGTTGTACTACATCATTTTGCAATTCTTGTTTACTACCTCTGTCCTGGTTTATTGGTCCCCTTAATTTGTAATTTGTGCCAAATTTGGACCAAAAGATTTAACTAGCAAAATGTCAATGCATGTCAACAAAAATTATATCATTGGATTCGTATTTGAATATAGTTTTCAAGGATATAACTTTTGGTGACATGCATGAACATTTTGTTAGTTAAATATATGGTCAAAATTTGACACAAAATACAATGGGGACCAATAAACTAGGACGGAGGTAGTAGCTTCTAATATTAACTTGGTGCTTTTAGGTACATATGTCATTGCCAAGGATCCACACTTCGACCCTTTCTGCGTATGGGGCAATGAGATATTCATGAACCAGCATGAAGTGAGGAAACTGATAAAGATTGTTATTAAAATGGGTCAAAAGATGTCAATCGAACTATTTGTTTACACTTTATGCAAGACAATAGTGAACTGCAGGATGGTAAGTAAGAACTCTGTAGCCTTCTTTTTACTGCCCGTAATGAGTTGTGTTAGATTAAAATGTCTGAATATTTTTCCTTTGTAGTGGATCCTGAAGTAGTTTACTCAAGATTACCTCTCAAACTACATGATTGGCGGCCGGCCATCACAAGGGGTTGGACTAGAGTCATGCATGCCTTCTGCATCGAGGAGAGCACAATAGGGTCATTCCGCTTCACCTTGTTCAGCAACCAGAATGTCTCTCGCCTCTTTCTTTACCATATTTAATAGTACAAGTATACAACCCTGGTTCATCATTCTTTATTTGGTGCTTATGTAATTCTTGAACATATGTACTTGTGAATCGAATAATGCATTGATTGTTTGAACCTGATGTATATGAATAAAGCTGTAGCCTACTTTCAAATTCAAATTAGGTACAATTTTAAATAGCAGGAATTAAATTAGGGTGAAATTACGCTCTGCAGGTCATTACGACGCACACGGTCTATAAAGCATAGCGTGTGTGATATACATCATAATCCGACACGGTTCATGGAGAGGAAACGTGTGTAACCATGCACACAGTTACCGTTTGCAAAGCGTGTGTGATGTCAGACAATATCACAAACGGTGCGGGAAAACTAAATGTGTGTGATTGTGGACCTATTGTACATGGTTTACAGTCATGAACTGTTTGTGATGTGCCGGGCATCGTAAACGTAGAGCTAGTTTGGTACGTGCCTGGAAAAATCCCATGCCTGGAATGTGCCTGGACTGCACCTAGTTTTAGGTAAAACCACAGAAGTCCGACTGCGATGGTAATGCCAGCACACACGAGTAGCAAGGATGGAGCGTTTGGGATATTCGAGATATCAGAAACAATTTTAAAGGGACAACTGTATGCATTAAGGCTCCCTATCCCCGATAGTTTCTGGGTTGTGTGGGAAGGACCCCCCTATCGCACCAACTGTATATACCAGTGCCCCCTAAACCCTCTCCCCAAACGCACCGCCGCCGCTGCCATTCTTCGCCGGAGTACCATACGGCCGCCGCACGCCCGAGCTCACTTCGCTGCCCTCCGACCACCCCACGCCACGCTACCACCACTAATCGACGCGCTACACACGTCTACATCGTCTGCCACCCCCGATGTTGCCGGAGGACCCCTGGAATGCCGTCCCTGTCGACCATCGCCGCCCTGCCGCGTCGAAGACCTCGCCGCCACCAGTGGAGCACCAGCGCACTCTCCCACCATCTGATCTAGATCTAGCGGCTTAGATTAGAACATGTTTTTTTTGCATGAACCTTTTTTTTGTGTTTCGGCCGTCCGCCGCGTAGCTTTGCAGTGCACACGTCGTAGACACTCAGGACGCGCCACGTAGCAGCTAGCCGATCAGTAGTTTCTGTTTTTTTAGTTCTGTTTTCTTTTACAGAAAATGTTTCTATTTTAGAAATTCAATATATCTTTTAGAGATTTTTTAGCGTTTTTGATTGATTCTTTTTTGCATTAGGTTTAGAATTTTCTGAAGTTTCTGTAGATGCAAAGTTTGGCCATGTTTGAAAATTTTAAATTTGAATTTGCTCAAATTTGTTTCAATCACTATTTTGGCTATAACTTGAGTTTAAAATAGGTTTTTAGTTAATTCTTTTTGCTCCTAGTCACCAGATAGATTGTTTATCCAGTAGACTTTTTAAAATTTGTTTTTGTTTAATTTAAATTGGGTTTGAATCAAAAATAGTACTGTTTTGACTTTGTTTTTGTTTTATCCTTAATCTTTTTGTTTTAAATTGTTGTAGTTGGTTTCTGTTAGGCAATAATAGCTAGTTTTCAGAATTAATTAAATAGGTGTTCGCTATTGTTTTGTATTTGAACTTGTTTAGGTTATATCTAGAGTTTTACATTAGCTTTTAGTTGTTTCTTTTTACAAATAAAACTTTATGCAAAATACTTTCTATTAAAATAGTTGTTTTAGTTTTTCTTTGTTGTTAAAGTTTTAGTTAGGACAGTAGGTAAATTATTTGTGTTGTAGTTTTGCACTTTGGTTTTCTTTTTGTGTGATTTGGAGTTTTCTTTGGTTTTTGCTTTTGTTTTTCCTTGGTTGTTTGATTACTAGTGTTACTTGCTATTATATTATTATTAGGATGAATTGCTCATTGTGTGTTAATGTTTGTTTTCGTTAGACTATCCGGAGTGGCGAAGCTTGCTATTATGAGTCCTTAGAGTTTCAAGATCGTCAGCAAGGCAAGTCATTTGATCATGTCTTTTATTCACCTATGTTTTTGTTGCATTAGTAAATCTTTCCACCATGAATAGTAGGATATTGAGTTTGAACTTGAGGTTGTATGATGAGGTAGGAGAAACCCAATACCCCGTTACCATTGCCCGGGAAGGGACATTACTTCATAATTTCTACGCTCTAGTAGATGGGGGTTGGTTGTGAGAGTCAGGAGTGTTGTGAGGATAGGTAATTCAAGACCTGAATGATGATCAAGGCTCCAAGACTTCAAGGACTCAATATACCTCTAGGTGAATTGGTATTGCATCTGGCAGTCTGATATCTATCATGGCTATGCTCGAGAATCCTGGTATCTACCTGTGATCATCCCGACGGAATGCCACCCAGGCTCAAAGAGATGGATGGATACTTCAAGGCCAAAAAGCTTATGTGTGCAACCGCGGGTCATTATGGGCTCTGTCTTGGTTGACTTTAGTCATGACTCTGGCTGGTCAGTTGCTAGCAGATGTAGACAAATGGTAGGATTGGGTGGGCACTGACATCTGTCGGATGATCGCTCTGGAAGACCATGTCTCGATCGTCCCATTCTCAAACACCAGTCAATGCGATGACATAACGGGAGGGATCGAATCTTGCGGGTAAAGTGCACAAGACTCTGTAGAGTGACAACCTAATCGATTAGCCGTGTCCCCAGTTACAGACAACATGAGCACCGGAGATGATACTATCAGCCAGTCTCAACATAATTAATTATAATGAGTGGGTTTATTAATAATTTGGGATATGAGAATTGGTTGGCAGAACCATCTCATTAACAACCAACTTTTGTAGTAATATTTGCATTTGACTCCTTTGTTGTAGGGAAAAATCTGCTTTTCGCAAAAACTATAAACTTAGAGCCCCACCAGCCATATCTGCATGTAGTATAGATATTTTATTTATCAGTTCTCTCTTGTGACTTTGCCGGCATATTCAAAATGCTGACCTACACGGCTGCAATGTCTCATGTTGTAGAGGATCATTTCGACCAGGAGTGAGGCTACATTCTACGCTCGGTGATATGCCCTTGGAGTCGGATGGACTCCCTATCTTCTACGTCTTCCGCAGTAGTTTATCTCATGAGTTGGCCTTCAATCAATTTATTATTCTTGTAATAAAGACTCCATATGACATCTCGATGTAATAAAGCATGCGTGATTGTACTTTGATATATACATTGATGTACTATGTGTGCCAATACGATCTTGGGATGGTACAGATACATAGAGACTTGATCGTTTCGGGTTGGGTCGCTACACTTCCCAATGAGCTACCATGAGCTCCGGTGAGAATCCGCTCGTTTCCCCTTTGCTTGCGCCTCGATCCCATACGTGTAGCTGCTGCTGCTGAGCCCGCCATCATCGTTTCCTTAAGTTTCATGGCCGACTCAACTAATTAACTGGATTAAACTAATTAAAGGCTCTGTAAAATACTCAGTCAATGACTTGTGGGTCCCATTTAACCCAATTGACCGGTCAACATTGGCTTGTTGACTTGCTCACTCAGCACCCCCTGGACCCACTGTCAGCCACAAGCCACATTGCCGTGTACACTTCTGTGTGCACTTAGCAATTTCCCCATTTAATATTTGAATTAAATAAATTCCAGATATTAAAAAACATCAAAACTTAAAAAAACATATAAAATAAACCGTAACTAGGACAAAAATAATATATATATATATATACAATATAACGAATCCGAATATGACTTTTGCATGCATGACAAACCCCTCTATCACGATGAACATTGAACTTTTGCTACCAGATCAATTAACAGAATAATATCTCGAGCCTGCACTGGTACAGAGAGGTGCTATACAAACGGTTTTTAACCCCTTTCCGCGACGGCGTTCTGAACCGTCGCTAAGTGAGTGACTGCGATAGGGGGGTCCTTCCCACACGACCCAGAAACCGTCGGGGATAGGGAGCCTTGATGCATATACATTACTCCCTACTCGTTTGTGCTCGCATTGCCATCGCAGTCGGTATTTTGTGGTGCTATGTTTACGATGCGCGACCCATCACAAATAGTTCACGATTATAGAAGTAGACAATCACACACATTTACTTTTCCTCGACTGTGTGCGATTTGATGTAAGAGCGCACACATTTGTCGCTATAAAACTGTATGCGAAGCTTGAATACATCCCACACGATTCATCCGTCGTACCCGCATCGTATGATCGACCTATCGCACACGTTCTTCTATGACCAAACATTTGCGATGCGCACAACATCACAAATAGTCCATAATTGCGAAGCGTGTGTGATAAGGTGACTATCGCAAACATTTATTAAGAAAGAACTACGTGCGATGCTGTTGTTAATCGCACATGTTTTTTCTTGGCTAATCGTGTGTGCAGTAGAGATTGATGACACACGTAGTGGATCCTAGAAACGTGTCTGATCTCCATGTCTATCGCAGATGTTTCGCTTTCGCAAACCATGTGCAGTGTAATCCCTAATTAATCCCTAATTTAAAAATCACATGTTTTCAATTTGAAAGTAGGCAATCACTTATTTCATATCCAACCATGTTTATTACAAATATAGGTTCAACCATGAATGCATAATTCGATGCACAGGTACATATACTGAAGAACTACAGAAGCACCAAGTAAAGAATGATGAACCACAGTTGTACTAAAGACTGTAAAGAGAGAGGCGAAAGACATTCTGGTTGCTAGAGAAGGTGAAGTGGAATGCCCATATTGTGCCCTCCTCCATGCGTAATGCGCGCACGACTCTAGGCCAACCCCTTGTGATGGCTGCCCGTCCATCCTTCACTGTCTTCATTAGGACTTCTCGATGCTCATTGTAGTCTGGATGAAATACTTTAACCTTCATTGCGTGTCCACCAATCATGTACTTTGTGAGGTAATCTTGAGTGAACTGCTTCGGGAACCAATGCGAATGAAAAAGATTCAGACATTGTTGTCTAACAACTCATTATGGGCAGTAAAAAGAGAAGGCTGCAGAGTTTGTAGTTACCATCCTACAGCTCACTGTTGTGTTGGATAGAGCATAAACAAATAATTTGCTTGCCACCATTCGTATCTTTTTGCTAATAATCCTTATCAATTTCCTCACTTGATGCTTGTTCATGAATATCTCATTGCCCCATACGCAAAAAGGGTCGATGCGTGGATCCTTGCCAAGGGCATATGTACCTACAAGCAACAAGTCAATATTAGAAGCTAACAAGTGTCCAGGCCTGGATCTATATGCACTACATTATGGAATGACGGGGGGAGTACAAGCCGAGGGATGAAACTAACCTCGGCGGAAAATGGTGGCCACTCCCGTTGTTGTCCTGCATAAGTAGTGGAAAGGCATGATAAGTACAGCAACCTTAACATCAAACAAATATAGCAAAGCTAAACAACATCATCTCCAAATGATAGCTTGAATGTGTTGGTTTCAGCATGTTGTTAAAGCAGATATAAAATGGAAGGCAATGTTACCGACAACAGGCTTAACAGCCATCAAATATTGCAATTCAAACTAGTATTGTTGAAAATGAATAGAACGTAGGTAATGCTTAAACATCACACTGGATAAATGTGTAAAACTGAAATAAAGGGCATGTGTTCACTACACCAGGCATAACTGAAACCAAATATAGCCGTTCAAACTGGTATTGATGCAGTCGAGTGGCACAGTTCCGACTTGCACATAATGAACATCACATTGTGAATGACTGAAATAAACAAGGCATAAATGATCAGTATAACAACCAAATATAGCCATTGAAAACTGGACAGAGTCTCACTGCAACCAACCTAACAAGCAAATACAGATAAACAGGGCATATGCTTGAAAACTGGACAAATGCTCACTGCAACCAACATAACAAGCAAATACAGATAAACAAGGCATCTGCTTGAAAACTGGACAAATGCTCACTGCAACCAACCTAACAACCAAATACAGATAAACAAGGCATCTACTTGATAACTGGACAAATGCTCACTGCAACCAACCTAAGAACCAAATACATATAAACAAGGCATCTGCTCGATAACTGGAAAAATGCTCACTACAACCAACCTAACAACCAAATACAGATAAACAAGGCATCTACTCACTATAAACAACCAAATATAGCCATTCGTGAAACTGAAGTGGACAATTCATACTTAAACATCACATTGCCCTATTGAACAATACATTTTTGCATGACTGAAATAATTAAACACGACACAGTTAAAGCACGTCACGGCAAATGCTACTACAACAAATGGTACAAGTTGGCAAGCTAGAAAAGGTAAGATTTGCTGATAGGATGTTGCCTCACATGTCATGGACGGGATCCTTCGAGTTGGAAGAGCACAAACCCATGGTGCACTCTCTGATGTCACAGATGGGCTGTTTCACCTTGGAAGAACCTTTGTGGGTGCCCTCCTCATGGTCGTGGTCGTGGTCGATGAGATCTGACTTGGCAATTGAGGATCCCAAGCCACCGCCGTAGAACGTGTCCTTCAAAAATGACAAAATGGGCTTGATGGCGTACAAGGATCGCAAATCCTTGACCGCTTGGCAGAGGACATCAGCGGCAGGGCCGTCGAAGAGATCGACATCGGTTGAACCAGAGGGGTTGGGGATGGACCACTTAACCTATGACATGGCCCACGTGAAGCCGTCGTTGTCGACGAGCTTGATGTCGTAGCCAGCTTTCCTGAGATACAGTAATACGCTAGCCCAGTGACATGAAGCCTTTGGCATGGCAACATAGTCAACGTCTTCGCCGGCTTCAGCGGTGACGTGTTGCTCCGGGATCGACAGGTCGGGGCAAACGGCGGCCACCTCGCCAACATCCGCCGGAGAGGCCATGATAAACCTCTTCTTGGCCGAACGCTCGTCGGGCTCCCCGGGATACATGGTCGAGCTTAGGCTGCAACATTCTGGAGCAGGGGATGTGGATCTGGCGGGAAGGGACACTACAGGCCTCATCTAAAAACTCAGGGGAGTGGGGCGACGGTATGGGAATCGCTGGGTAACCTGAACTTTATTATCTAAGCTAGGAGGAACGGGCAGACCGGCAGGGGTTGGCGGCGGCGGCGAGCTAGGGTTCGAGGGGGGGAGGGGGCCGGGTGGGTTGACTATGGAGGGGGTGGTGTTTGAGGATACGCCACGGCTACTGAAAATTTTAGTAATGGTGGGTGGAGATGGTGGTGGACAAGGGAGGGCGACGGTTCAAATGCCTCGGCTAGTGCAATTTTACTATAAGGTCGGTGCTGGAGGAGTGTGGGTGACGGTTGAAGTACGGCAGCTACTAAAATTTGGGTAAAGGAATTGATGCGGGGCGGGAGTACCCAAGATCGCGCACGGTCCAATAAGAATATGCGTGTATGATAATAAGGAAAAGTGGCGGAACCGCCGATTTTTGCAACACTCATGGCGGGTAGTTTGTTTTTAGATTTCTAGCTAGCTGGTCTATCGCACACGGTTCGTCCTAATTTTCAGATGCAGACGTGGAATTCAATCTAAATAAACTACCCGCCTTTAGCTTGCGCAGGTGGTGATTTTGCAGCGCACTTGCATCGCACATGGTTAAGCCAGTACCTCCACCCTTTGCTCGTGCTTGCGCGGTCGTGGTGATTTGACAGCAAACTTGCATCGCACACGGTTGAGCCAGTACCTCCACCTTTGCTCGCGCTTGTGCAGTCGTGGTGATTCACAGTGCACTTGCATCGCACACGATTAAGACATTATACCCGTGTCCGTTGAGCATCATCAGAGTCTTTGCAGCAAAAAAACGTTAGAGAGGGTCAGAAGACAGCCACACCAGCATGTGGCCCAAATATATATGAGTGAAAAGGGTGGTCTGTGATGTTCAAAATTCCAATGCACAACTTTGACCGTGCGGGCCCACGGTTGGGCGCGTCGTCGAAGATCGATGAGAGGGGCCAGAAGTCAAGAACCACCTGGAAGTGGCCAAATATATGTAGGAATATAGGGTGTGATGTTTAAAACTTTAAATACACAATGCACAACTTTGGTGGCACCTGCCTCGCAAACCCGAAAGCATCCTTGGATATATCTACAATGACATAATGTCGTAGCTAGCTAGGGTGCTTGACCCACCTCCCACTTCGTGTCAGCGGGGCGGATTCACGTAATGATACTTTGGTCATACATGCATGTCGCCATGACCTACCATAAGACGGACCAGTGAATCTATCGTTTGGTCAAACGACAACTGTTGTTGTCGATAAACCGCTTGGGCCAATAGATTGAACCATCATAAAAAATCGCACGAGAGGGACCACAAAACCAGCACCTCTTGCATGCGGCCCAAAATGATGTACGTTGGAAGGGGTGATGTGTGTTTTCAATATAGAATAATGTATAATTTAGATGTGGTGCCTACCTCTCGATACAGACAACAACCATGAAGGCTAGGTAGTTAAGGACGAGATACGCAGGGTACGGTGTAGGTCGAACCCAGCAATCCGAGCATGTGGGAGGGTATCCTGACAACGCATGAGCTCGAGCTTTGGTTGAATGACATGTGACGGTGATCGGCCCTAACACGAACTAGGAGGAATCCATTCATGGCCAACACATACCCCTCGTTATCGGTCAAAGGGATGATATATATACACTCGGGGAGCCCACAGATATGCGTGTCATCACAAAAAACCGCACAAGGGAGACGTGGTCAATCAGAAGACCCTGTATACATTGCATGCGGCCCAAAAATATGTATGGGTACGGTGGTGTGTGATGTGTTTAAATCCCGAATGCACAACTTCGATGGGCCACCAACTATATTACAAACCGAACACCATACCCGACCCCAAGCCTGGTTCAATACGTACGATGTCGGTTTCCCAACTTCAAGGCGGCAGGGGGGGTGTCGTCCAACGCATGCACTCAAACTTTATTTGGTCTAACATGGCACACATAGCAATAGGGAACTATCATGGTCAAACCCTTCTCATTGTTGGGTCAAAGGGATAGATTGTGTGGGCCCCCTCGTTATCGGTCAAGGATAAAATATATACCTCAGGGAGCCCACAGATATGTGCAGCGTCTATAAACCGCACAAGGGAGACATGCTCGATCAGAACACCTGGCCCCCTATACCCTGCATGCGACCTAAAAAATGTTTATATAATCGCCATGATAGGTCACTATAGAGTCAATCATTCTTTAATTTTTTAGAGCAAAAAATAACCAATAAAAACATAGTCTACAAATTAGCAAAACAAGGATCCCAAGGTTTATATAATTGCCATGACAGGTCACTATAGAGATATTTATCTCTATAATGACCGTGTCATAGCATTTAAATGAAGCTTGAGATATGCAACTTCCCACCGGTCACCCATCCTTGGACTACTCCAGCCTGAGCACGCTTAACTTCTGCATTCTATTCGACTAGGCTAACGGATGGGAAGCCGCCCCTTGCTGATAGGAATTGCCTCCTTGCCTTTAAGGCGTTCCACGCTGGTCACCCTATGGGACCTACTCCCTCCTATCACATACATTTGTGCTTTTAGAAACTGTGTGCGATATTTACATGGCCGGTGTGTCGCCACCTAGCCTTTAATGAGCACTGACACTGGTAGCGGGAAAACGATGGGAGAAGAGGCAGGAAACCGATGAGAGGAGTGGCGGGAAGCGGTAGCCTGTTTGGATATATAACAACATTAATATAGAAAACTTAGTAGAGAAGGAAGCATGAGCTAGCACGACGCATGCGCATAGTGCTTACCCATATATTGCATGTGCTGTCGAAAGGGATGAGGATTGTCGTTCGATCTGGGAGCATCCAACGGTGCATACGTACGATCCGTGGGGTTCGGGTTCTGGCCAATCAGAACACACGACTCAGATCGCGTGCGCAGCAAGGGGGAGGGGGGCATCGGCCACAGTTTGGTAGGCACACGGCTTTCGTGAGTGAACCGTGTGCTATTTGAAAACATTTCGTGAGAAGAATCTCGGTTTTTAAATCCCCGTAAATCCAAAACTCACCCGAAAATCATGAAACTTGGCATGGTGTCACGACATGGCACATATATCTCGAGGAATTTTTTTTGTCCATTTTGGCGCAAGTTTTATTACAAGCCTCTTACAAACCGGAGCTTCTCTCAAAGAAGCCTCGTGGTTCCGATAGGGAAACGTGTCCCCCTTGTGGGCGAAACGATAATCACTGCCTCTTTTCGCCTTGTATTTTCTTCTACGGGCAACATGGAATGACAGGATATCTGTGCTGAAATTTAAACTTATTCAGGGTTTGTTTGGCCTTTTTATACACTAATTGAGTTTGTTAGGCATTTAATGTCCATAATTCAAATCTGAACTACAAATACATGCTCCAGTTCACCAAAATGGCTAGAAAAATTATACATGTGTCATTGGGTGCATGTTTAGGTCCCATGCCAGGAATGGGAATGAATTACAGCCGTACCGGCGTCCTGGCTCGTCCTCAAACATTTGGAATCTCGGTTTTTAAATCCCCATAAATCCAAAACTCACCAGAAAGTCATGAAAGTTTGCATGGTGTCACGTCATGGCACATATATGTCGTGGTAAAAACATTGTCCAATTTGGGCCAAGCTTTATTACAAACCTCTTATAAACCGGAGCTTCTCTCAAAGAAGCCTCGTGGTTCCGATAGGGAAACGTGTTCCCCTTGTGGGCGAAACGATAATCACTGCCTCTTTTCGCCTTGTATTTTCTTCTACGGGCAACATGGAACGACAGGATATCCGTGCTGAAATTTAAACTTATTCAGGGTTCGTTTGGCCTTTTTATACACTAATTGAGTTTCCTAGGCATTTAATGTCCATAATTTAAATCTGAACTACAAATACATGCTCCAGTTCACCAAAATGGCTAGAAAAATTATACATGTGTCCTTGGGTGCATGTTTAGGTCCCATGCCAGGAATGGGAATGAATTACAACCGTACCGGCATCCTGGCTCGTCCTCAAACATTTGGAATCTCGGTTTTTGAATCTCCATAAATCCAAAACTCACCAGAAAGTCATCAAAGGTGGCATGGTGTCACGTCATGGCACATATATGTCGTGGTAAAAACACTATCCAATTTGGGCCAAGCTTTATTACAAACCTCTTACAAACCGGAGCCTGTCGCAAGAACCCTCGTGGTTTCGATAGGGAAACGTGTCCCCTTGTGGGCGAAATGATAATCGCTCCCTCTTCTAGCCTTGTATTTTCTTCTACACGCAACACGAAACAACGGGAGATTCGCGCTGAACTTTGATATTATTCAGGGTCCGTTTGACCTTTTTTATTCATTAATTGAGTTGTCTAGGCATTTAATGTCCATAATTCAAATCCGAACTACAAATACATGCTCCAGTGCACCAAAATGGCTAGAAAAAACGTACATGTGTCCTTGGGGTGCATGTTTAGGTCCCATGGAAGGAATGGGAATGAATTCAATTGTCTCGGCGTCCTGGCTTGGCCACAAATATTGCGAATCTCAGTTTTTAAATCTCTGTAAATCCAAAACTCACCAGGAAATCATGAAACTTGGCATGGTGTCACTACATGGCACATATATGTCGTGGTAAAATAATTGTCCAATTTGGGCCAAGCTATATTACAAGCCTCTTACAAAATGAAGCTTCTCGCAACCCTCGTGGTTCCGGTAGGGAAACATGCCCCTCTTGTGGGCGAAACGATAATCGCTGCCTCTTCTCGCCTTGAACTTTGTTTTCTACAGGCAACATAGAATAACAGGAGTGTCGTGCTGAAATTTGAAACTGTTCAGGGTTTGTTTGGCCATTTTATATATTAATTAAGTTTTCTAGGCATTTAATGTAGTCCATAATTCAAATTTGAACTACAAGCACATGCTCCAGTGAAGCAAAATGGGTGGGAAATCGTACATGTGTCATTGGGTGCATGTTTTGGTCTCATTGAAGGAATGGGAATGAATTACAAACTTCTCGTTGTCCTAAAACATTGAGAATCTCGGTTTTTAAATCCCAGTAAATCGAAAACTCACCCAAAAAACATGAAACTTGACATGGTTTCATGACATGGCACATATATGCCGTGGTAAAAAAAATCGTCCAGTTTGCGACAAGGCGCACACATTAATAGCCAACGAAGTCCTTTTGAAACAAATAGCTGACATGTTAATATCGCAAACAGTTGTATTATATGAACCGTGTGTTCCCGTAACCATTTAAGTGCGGCCACAAGTCCCTCTTTTCTTATGGGATGGTACTACGTCCGTCCTCGTTCATTGGTCATCTTTGTATTTTGTGCCAAAATTTAACCATACTCGGTGGCGTGCGTGCAGCTGTTTGATTAGATGGGACGAGCGCGAGAAGTCCGCCGTGCAGGCTCAACGGGACGCGTGTGAGCAGTCCGCCGCGCAGGCTCGATGGGATGCATGCATCCTGTCCACCTCGCAGGCTCGACGGGACACGTGCGAGCAGCAAGGCTGCCCATGCTCATCGGGAAGCAAGCTCTTTGACCTCCATCCACCAGCCGCCTGCCTCGCTCAGAACTTCTCCATTAATGGCGGCCGAGCCGCTGTTTAAGATGCGGTTAATTAAAGCACCTGGACGGAGGGTGTTTGCTTGTGATCCCATGGCCCCGCTCAACGTTAGCATTTGCTTTGTTCTTGTTTTCAACTCATATTCTAGCCTAATTTAAAATGCCACATAGGTCAACGAATAATACGACGACAAATAAAATGGCAATGGATAATACGACGACAAATTTACAATGGTGCGGATAATAATTGTCTTACATATTCTGAATAATTTAAAATGCCACATGCGGCAAAGCCCGGAAGACACGGGGGCAAGAGAAGAAGGAAATCGCAGACATAGATCTGGGTCGCTACTATCTCTACTCGTCGATGGATCGCCGGGCGACGACATCCTCCAGCTCCTTCTTCAATTCTTCACGACTTTGCTTGAAAGAAGCCACAGATTCCTCCACCTCCTGCTCGCGCTCGATCCGGAGCTTCCTCAAGTCACCCATCAGTTCCTCGACGACCGCTGTTAGCGTCATCCCTGAGGCACTGCTCTGCTCATGCAGCATCTTCCAGCCGGCGGCCTCCTCCTCCTTCTCGGCGAGCGCCTTGAGGAGCTTTGCATTGTCACCCATGAGTTGCTCGACGAGGCCGGTCGCCTTCTCAACCGAGGCATCGCTGATCTCGAGCAGCTTCATCAAGCCGCCAACCAGCTCCTGCTGCTTAATGAGGCCAGCGAGAATGTCATCGTCTCCGGCCAAGGACTTCAGCAACGCCAGCTCGTCGCGATCGCCGACGCGGTGAGTGCGCTTGTGAGAGCCCTCGCGTGCCTGTGAGAGCTCGTTCGGGACATCTCTGATGTGGCTACCGCTTCGCGGTGGGACCTCTCTAGTGCTTCCGCGGCCTTGGTATTTGCTGCCTGGTTATATGTCCACCCGAAACTCCTCCTACAGGTCATGGCGGAATGACTGGACAGGAAAGACCAGTTTTGTGGGTGATGTGGAGAGGAACTGTGAAGTAATTTTTGAGTGGGTAGCTTTTATAGCCCGGTGCTAAGTGTGAACACATATTAGTTTGATCGGTGTGAACAAATTTGCAATTACTTATTGCGTTGTAATCTGCAATGTGACGAGAAACAAGGTTAAAATTTATTGATGGTTCTAGGCCTACAAAGCCCGTTTCTATTGTTCTGGCTCATCACAAACAGTTCTTTTGGATCAAATGTATGCCACGCACCGGAAGCCCGAAACGTGGGCCCGCGTTCTCGGATGTACGTGTACGTGTCTGCCCACTATCACACATGGTCAAGATATCACCATCGTGTCCGATGGATGCGCCATCGCGCCTCCCATGGGGTGCCACAAGGTTGACCACGTGGTTGCTCGCCGTTGAGGTGGCCGCAGCTCGCTCTGCTCCTTGTTGAGGCGGCCGCGGCGCGCTCGGCTTGGGTCCGTCCGCGCGTTTTGCTCGCCATTGAGGCAGCCATGGCGCGCTCCGCTCTGGCATCCCTGCGCGCACTCTGCTCGCTGTTGAGGCAAATTTACAATGGCAACGGTTAATAATTGTCTTACATATTCAGGATAATTTAAAATGCCACATGCGGCAAGGCCCAAAACACTCATGACCTACATATGCATACAATTATAATAAAATATAGGCTAAAAGGCTGAGCTGGCGGCCTTCCGACGACGGTCTTCTCGGACTCCATGATCAGCATAGCACCCTTGCGGCCGTTCATTCCAAGTGTCCCGACCCGCCTCTGCCTACGGAGCTGCTGGCGCTGGGAGGCTCTTGGGGCTGCTGGGCCTCTTCCAGAAGAGCTTGATAGCGTGCAATCGCGCGCATGATATCTCCATGGAACCGCTCCATTTCCTTGTCTCTGGCCTGGTAGCAAATTCGTCCATCACCTGCATCCTTAAGATATCACGTTGGTGATGTTCTACTTTGTCATGGACGTCAACTCCGCCAAGGATGCTCTCGAATCTGGCCACCACATCGTCGGGATCGAGGTTGACACGGCCGCCGCGGGCAATGATGAAGCCGCAGGCTGCCTGTGTCTTGACTGAATCACAGAGTTCCTCTGCCCATTCCTTGCGGGGCATCAGGCTCTCTATGAGCACTGGTGATGGTAGCTCTTCGGGTGGGTCATCGATCATGCCGCCGAGCAGCTCTGGATCTTTCGCACGGTGGATGGCAAACTACTCATCACACCTCCTCTGCAATATGTCGATTGTGCGCCCAAGGACTGTCACACTGATATCGCTGTCGATGGGCCATGTTGCCTGCACCGGCCGATGAAGCTCTTGCTCCCCGACCTGCTCCGGCTCGTTCTCCTCACCGAAGATGTAACGCAGGTAGGGGCCGACGTCGAAGCTTTGGTCGTTGCCTGGCATGCTTGGAATAACTAATGGTAGATGGGTGAGGACTAGATCTGCGCAGAGTGTCGCGAAGGTGCGTTGCCGCCTGGGTTATATGCAGCAAGCTATTAGCTGGTGGCGGGAAACCGATGAGGGAAGAGGCGTGGATTTTACAATTCACCCATGTGGAGCGCGGGAAGCATTTGCTGGAGCGCGGGAAAACTAAGTGGAGCACACACACAACCCGAATACCGTATGCGGTGCCACGTGTTATTTATCACACACGTGTTAACATAAGGAAACGTATGTGTAACTTACTAATCATCTCACACGAGTACTCGCAGACGCATCGTGTGTGATACTCCTAGCCACCGCAAGCAACTAGTTTGCATTTTTCAAAGTTTTTTGTACAAACAGAATCACACACGAACTAACTATAGTAACCGTCTGTGTTATAATTTCTCATCGCAAACAGTTCATCCGAGTGGGCTGTTTGCTGCGTATCACACACATCTTGTTTACATGAATTATTTGTGTTCTTTTGGCTCATCGCAAATAGTTCATCTATGTGAACTGTATGCCGCATATCACACACATCTTGTTAAGTTGAACCATTTCTGTTCTCTTCCCTAATCGAAAATAGTTCGTCCGAGTGAACCATATGCCGTATATCACACACACCTTGATCTGGCTGACCGTTTCTATTGTTCTGTCTAATCGCAAACAGTTCATATGGATCAACCGTATGCCCAGCATTGCACACGTAACTAAAATCCGAATCGTGTTTGATGTCTCCGCCATCGCAAATGTTTTGCATCTTTTTTGACGGGTTTTTTACATCCCCGTTTGCGATTAATGCATCACACACAATTTCATCAAAGGGTCTCTGATCGTAGTGTCGCGTTAGCAGCATCCTGCAGTAGTGCTGAATGATATTCCATAATATGTTTCCCTTTAATTAAAATACTTAGTAATGCATTAGAGCATATCACCAACACGTATTGCCATGACATACATCATGCGAAGCTTTTGCTTACCTATTGTTTATTGTTTCCCCCATTTTCTCCTTTTCGGTAGAACCCGAGACCGTCGTTGATCCTGAGTGCTAATGCTTCACTGAGGATCCAGTTTCATCCATAGAGCGACCACGCAAGCAAAAACCCCTTGATCATTCCTATATCACCTATTCTTTCTCTATACTTTCATGCATTATGTATTGTCACTATTGCTATTCGGTAGATCCTGTTAGGACCAAGAGTATATCGACCGAGGGGGGTGAATGGGAGATTCAAAAATTCTTGTGAATGTTTGAACCGAACCCTATCAAAGCAGCGGACTAAGTTCGGCAGAGCAAATGCAAAACATGCACTTCATGGAGGAACAAATCTTTCGAGGAAATATGCAATAACTGTTCATGCATAGTAGATCACAAGTCTTACTATTATGATGGTAATGCCATAGGCTAACCGATGGAGTAGCATGGGAGGAAATAAAGTGATAGAGTAACCGAGAGGAATACTAGCCAGGTAAACAGGTTTAACAAGCACAATAGATAGAGACAAGCACAGAGAGATTGTGCAGACAGATAACCTATGAACGAACTAAAATGTAGCATACTGAATGAAATGAAACAGAAGAAGATATGAAAGATTATAATAGATCAGATAAATCTATCAGCAGAGAGCACAAAAGTAAACAACTGAGAGAAATGCAGTAAAGAAGAGTGAACCAGTGGTGCTCAATGGCGACAGATGAATTTGGTAGACCAGTTCACCCTTCTGCCAAAGGGCTATGTCTGGTTGGAGGGACTTGTGATTGCACACAGGAGAAAACCTCTCTCCGTCCTATTCTCCTTCAACTAGGAGCTGATCAGACTCCAGTTGATTTCACTTTGTGGTAGATACTTGTCGACAATCTCCAGACCTTCGACGGACTTCTTCGCGAACCACAATGACTCTTGGTTGCTGAAGATGTTGGTTGGTGAAGACAATTACTCTTCGTCACTCAAGCCAATACCTATCCATCTAGAGAGTGCGCAGCTCTCAAGAGTAATTGGTACAAGAACTCTAACTCGGAACTATTGTGATGCTCAACCACTGTCTAAGTTTTGGCTCTTGGTTTTCTCTCGGTGGATTTCAAACTGAAATCTCTGAGAGAGGGGATGCTCAATCAATCTTCTCAGAAATCTTAAGGGGAGCAGCCAACAGACAACGTTGGAGCGGGTGGCTATTTATAGCCATGACCTTCCCTAATGGAAAATGACCAAATTGGACATGCGGAACAGCAAATGGCCGAACGACACAATTCCAACGGTCGGAGTTTTGGCACAACGGTAACATTCCTTGCGGAGAAAGAAATGCTAACTCCTTAGTCCAAAAGATATCTCCTACAGGACCGAAGTACAACATCTTCTGCTGACAGGTAATCATTTGAAGCATAAAGAGATTTCTCTCGGTCTTTCATAGGTTTCGGTCTAAGCATCACAACGGACCTAAGCTTCGAGAACCAATACCCCTCTTAATAGTACAGAGGTCCTATCACTCAATAAAGAGAAAGAAGAACAATGAAAGAAATGCTACGTCTTCACTCCGCCTTCAACTTCTCAGTTGCAGTCAATTTCTTCTGACAGACACCGAACATATAATTCTTGACATCAGTAATAGTTTTAAGGGTTCAACTCCTTCGATACAATCTTCTCACAAACATGTCTTAATGAAATGTAGCTTATCCTTCTCTGTAGCATAGATATTCTTCGGTGAAGTTCCTTGAACCAGACACCGAATACAACATTCTCTTCGGGCTTGCACGAACTATTTCTCTCTATGTGCACTAGCAAACAAATCAGTCCATGCCTGTTTCTGGCAACAATCTCCAAAACACAAGGGGGCAAAAGATTGCACCATCAATCTTCCCCATTTTGGACAATTGTTGACAAAACATAGCACATCGAAAGGTAGATGAAGGGTAACAGAGTGGAATGCGAAGGAAATTAGATGACGAGTGGTAATGGTGGAGATGAAACACGCTCCCCCTAAAGGTATGCATCTTACTGAAGAATTTTGACTGAAGCCATGCATAGATATGTGATGCGATGTGAATCTTTGTATGCGTGTCATTGGTAGATGATATCATTCATTGAGTCATTCAGTGCATTCGTTGGCGTCTGAGATGTTTCCTATGACATAAAATATTTGAAGAAGATTTGTTAAAGAGTATGAATACTTTGAAATGATTTGTCATAGAAATAAGCCATGAAGATTTTCTCAGAGCACAGTTTGGATCCACATGAGATATATGAGTACCCTGCAAGTTAGATAAATCATTAATTGCAAAGAAGGGATGCACGTGAAATTTGCTCGAGATAGATATGCTCTCGTATGCATTGTCATGCATGTTAGATATCGAAGGGAAAACATAACAGGAGATGCATATCATCGCGACAAATTCAATTCTCTTGACTTTAGGAGCAGGTGCTGAAGCAGAAGAAGTGGCATCAATGGGTGTCTTTCCTTTGCCGATGTCCTTGGCAATCCAAAAAGTGTCGTGGACTGGTGGAGTGAAAATTTTTGGCACATGAGAGCAAAAGAACTTCTTCCCTGTGAGTTACTCAATGGCATGCATAATCCACCGAGCATACGACTTCAAAGCTTGAGTGCCGTCAGCTACATAGGCCATGTTCTGAATGAATAGATCTGGAAGGTCAAACCGAATACCAAGAGAAATTGCATGAAGAGCATTTGCCACGATACCACCAATGGTTTCAGGTCAGTTTATTGGGGTGACAGAATTGCATAGAACATAGAAAAACACTTTGTTATCATATGCCAAATTCTTCAGATTAGCTACAGTACAAGCATCTCCAACAAGCTCGGGGCCCATCAACAGATGTATTTGAGATTCAGAAACTTCCCAGCAATGCAGTCAGTGTTCTCGAGTCTCATCAAATTCAAAGCGAGCAAGATTAAGCAAAGCTAAGAACTGATCAGCAGAACACATGAGCTGTTCTTCTTCGATCATCCATTCGAGAACCCAAGTACTGATGTCAGCAATGTCTCCTGAGATATATAGAGTGGCATACAATTGAAGAATAAATTCTTGATTCCAGCCACGATTGAAACACAAGAATCCCTTTAGAAAAGCTTTCTCAATTTGCTTAGTGGTTCGGTGAAAGCAGGGCAATCTTTCGAGATCAACGAAGTCTAGCAACTTGTGCTTGAATATGTGATTCTTGCGGTACAGAATGTGTGCATAGTAGACTACCTGTTCCTTAGTCAAGAACCTTGGAGATAAAGATGTTCGCACTCCTTCATATGGACTGGTCCCAAAGAATGCAAGTTTCAAATGATGAAACTACTCATTGAATGTTGGACCATTTGGGCCATCTTCTACCGGAAACAATGGGAAGGTTTCCAAAGGGTTTCTTAGCTATACTTCTTCGACCTTGTGTTGAGTCCGAATATCATCAGGTGCAGGCACACCTTCTTCAATAGGTTTAAGAGGAGCACATGGCTTCCTCGATTTTCTTTGGACTGATGGCCGATACGTCTCCAACATATCTATAACTTTTTATTGTTCCATGCTATTATAGTATCAATCTTGGATGTTTTATATGCAATTATATATCATTTTTTGGGACTAACCTATTAACTTAGTGCCAAGTGCCAGTTGCTATTTTTTCCTGTTTTTGGTTTTCCGTAATATCAATACCACACGAAGTCCAATTGCCACGAAACTTTTTGACATTTTTTTTCTGGACATAAGAGACCCTGGAAGCTTCGAGAGAGGGCTAGAAGATGAAGGAGTAGCCCACAAGGCACCAGGGCGCACCCAGGGGGGTAGGCGCGCCCTGGTGGCTTGTGGGACCCATGTTCACCTATTTGACCTAATTCTAGCTCTATAAATTCTCTAAAATCGGGAAAAAAAGAGAGAGCCACCCGAAAAACTTCCATTGCCGTAAGCTTCTGTTCTCGAGAGATCTCATCTGGGGCCTTTTCTAGCACTCTACCGGAGGGGGAATCAACCATAGAGGGGTTCTACATCAACATTGCTACCCCTCTGATGACGTGTGAGTAGTTTACCATAGACCTACGGGTCCATAGCTAGTAGCTAGATGGCTTGTTCTCTCTCTTTGATCTTCAATACAATGTTCACCTTGATGTTCTTGAAGATCTATTCGATGTAATCACTTTTTGTGGTGTGCTTGTTGGGAGCCGATGAATTGTGAGTTTATGATCGGATTATCTATGAATATTATTCGAGTCTTCTCTGAACTCTTTTATGCATGATTATTATAGCTTTGTATTTCTCTTCGATCTATTGATTTGGTTTGGCCAACTAGATTGATTTTTCTTGCAATGGGAGAGGTGCTTTGTGATGGGTTCGATCTTGCGGTGCTCAATCCCAGTGACAAAAATGGACATGACACGTAATTGTATCATTTCCATTAAGGATAAAAAGATGGGGTTTATTCATATTAATTGAGTTTACTTTGTCTACATCATGTCATCTTGCTTAAGGCGTTACTCCGTTCTTTATGAACTTAATACTCTAGATGCATGCTGGATAGCGGTCGATGTGTGGAGTAATAGTAGTAGATGTAGGCAGGAGTTGGTCTACTTGTCTCGGACGTTATGCCTATATACATGATCATTGCCTTAGATATCGTCATGATTATTCGCTTTTCTATCAATTGTCCAACAGTAATTTGTTTACCCACCGTATGCTATTTTCAAGAGAGAAACCTCTAGTGAAAACTATGGCCCCGGGGTCTATCTAAAACATATATTAAAATCCAAATATATATTCCTGCACTTTTATTTAAGTTATTTTATTTTGTGTTTTTATTTATCTATCAATCACTACAAGATTTGATCCTTGATATTAACCGCCAAGGGATTGACAACCCCTTATTTGCGTTGGGTGCAAGTATTTGTTATTTGTGTGTAGGTGCTGCTAACGAGTTGTGCGTGATTCTCCTACTGGATTGATAACCTTGGTTTCTAACCGAGGGAAATACGTATCTCTACTGTACTGCATCATCCCCTCCTCTTCGGGGAAATCCCAAAGCAGCTCACAAGTAGCAGGAAGAATTTATGGCGCCGTTGTCGGGGAGACATCATCAACATCTATCAAGTACCTGCGCATAAACTTTTATTTCCTTGCATTTACTTTATTTTCCATTTGCCTCTCGTTTTCATCTCCCCCACTTCTAAAAAAGTTTTCACAAAAATACAAAAATATTTTCCATTTGCCTTTTCGCTTGTTCGTTTGCTTTGTCGTTATGGATAGTTCTTCTCTTGTTACGTGTACCCCTGAAAATGAAGTTCTCAATTTTAAAAAAAGGGGAGGAGAAAATTTAGAAGATGCTTGGCATAGGATTTGTGATGCTCATCATAGATCAACTTGTAAGCAATGCACTAACGTTCTTCTTCGTAATTTTTATGTGGGTATTAATACTTGCTATAGATTTGTGTTAGACACTATTACCGGAGGGAATTTCTTGAGTAGTCACCCTATGGATGCTTTCAATGCTTGGGAAATTTAGTGGGATCACCACCTATTACTATTAATGAAACTGCATTGACTTTGGAGCACGTTATGCAAAGGCTAGAAGTTATTGAGAATAAAATGGCCACCATAGAGCACATTGAAAATTTGGATAAAAAGATTCATCATCACATTACTCAATTTGGATCAAAGGTAGGACATACTTTCAAGATGTTAAAAGAAAAGTATCCAATAATTAATGAAAGGGTGGAACAAAGTCCTGCTAGAATTGATAAATTGGAAGAAATTATTAATAATTTGGGTTCCATTTTTTGATTGCAAGCTTATGTATGTTCCTAAGGATAAGGGTGCCACATCTAGTACTAGAAGTGAAGATCTTATAATGATTAGTGTTCACCCAAATTTCGTTGATTTGATAAAGGAACCCATCTATGAGAATAAAATCCTCAACTTTGTTCCTAGGAGTGTGATTGTTAGAAATATGTATGCCAGAACTCCTAGGAAGTATGGATGTATGATTGAAGAGTTGGGAACTAAAGATGGCAACACTTGAAATTATGCATTATGCCTAGCTAGGGGCGTAAAACAATAGCGCTAGTTGGGAGGCAACCCAATAGTTATCTTTAATTTTCTTGTTCTTTTTCTATTTTTGAGTGTGCACACAATTGTGCTACTTTTATGGTTGTGTTTTTGTGTTTTAATTAGTGTTTGAGCAAGGTAAAGCCTTTCGGATGATTTGGATGATAGTTGATTTGATTCTGTGAAAAAACAGAAACTTTTGCGTCCAGTACAGGAATTCTCTAAGTTCACTGGAAAGTGGAAAAATTCTGAATTTTTTACACATGATTTATATACAAATATAACATGTTTTCCTAATTTTTAAGAATTTTTGGGGTTAGTATAGTCAATATTCAGATTACTACAGATTGTTCTATTTTTGACAGATTCTGTTTTCGTTGCATTGTTTGCTTGTTTTGATGAAACTATGGATTGTAACGGGGGGTATATCCATGGAGAAGTTAGAATACAGTAGGTATAATGCAATAATAAAATATGAATGGGTTGACAACAGTACCTAAAGCTTGTGATTTGGTTGTTATACTAACGGATCTCACAAAGGTTTTGTTGTGTTTTGTGTGCTGAAGTTATCAAGTTTTGAGTGAGACCACGATGGATAAAGGATTAAGGAGTGTCAAGAGCCTAAGCTTGGGGATGCACGAGGCACCCCAAGGTAATATTTAAGGACTCCCAAGCATCTAAGCTTGGGGATGCCCCGGAAGGCATCCCTTCTTTCTTCTACCAACCATCGGTAACATTACTTGTAGCTATATTTTTATTCATCACATGATATGAGTTTTGCTTGGAGTGTCGTGTATTATATGAGTCTTTGCTCTGTTTGATTTTTAGTTTGTCACAATCATCTTTTATGGACACACCTATTTGAGAGGGACACACATTTTTTGTGATTTGATAGAATACTCTATGTGCTTCACTTATATCTTTTGAGGTAGGCAGTTGCTCTAGTGCTTCACTTATATCAGCATGATGGTGATTATATTTTGAAGAAATACATGCACTCTCATGCTTCACTTACATTATTTTTAGAGTTTATAATAGTGATGGTAATATGCACAAGATATAAATTTGGTCCTAATGTGATGGATATTCGAGAAGGATATAATAAAAACTTTCATGTAGATCACTGAATATGAGAAGTTTGATTCCTTGCAATAGTTTTGCGATATCAAGATGATAATATGTGAGTTGTACTAGTGAGTAATTGTGGTTTAGTAAGAATATTGGTGTTAAGGTTTGTGATTCCCTATGCATGCACGTAAAGCCAATCGTTCTGCAGCGAAGTTATATCCTATTTATGGTGCATTATTCAGTGTTAGTTATGTTCAATGCATGTTTATGACTGTTTCTGTTTTCTGGTTGGTCGCTTATCAACCTATTTGCTAGCCTCCATTTGTACTAAGTGGGAATGCTGCTTGTGCATCCAATTCCTTAAACCTAAAGTTGTGCCATATGAGTCCACCATACCTACCTATATGCGGAATTTACATGCCATTCCAAGTAAATTTGTATGTGCCAACTCTAATAATTCAAAATAATTTTCTGTTTTGTGTGCCCGTACCACTCATGAAGGGCATGGGGTGGCCAATATCTTCCATGTTAGGTGGGTTATTCTCACGATGAGTGTTTATTCACTTGTCATTGCACGAGAAAGTGGTGGGTAATATGGATGCACAGTCCCATAATGAATCAAAATGAAAAAAATAATAAATTCCTTGGAAAGTTGAAAGTTTGGAAGGCACACGTGGATATGACTAGCCATGGAGTGTGAAAAAATGGTGGAAAGATATTGAACTTTATTTTCTGTTTGGGAACCGCCTATAATGTGTCTAGCATGGAAGATGTTGGGAACTTTCGGTCGTGACGTTGACAGGAAAAGCATGCTTCTCAAAATAATTTATCTCTATTTAAACTTTGAGCTCTGGCACCTCTGCAAATCTCTGCTTCCCTCTGCGAAGGGCCTATCTATTTTAATTTTATGCAATTTTTATTTTTATTTTGAGTCTTCACCTTCTCTTATAAGCACCAACTTGAGAGCACTATTGTCATACTTGTGCATTGGGTGTAGTTAATATCGAGTGTATTTCATGAATGGATAAATGATTAAGCATGAAGGGCTAGGGATAACTTTCTTTAGCGTTGGTATTTTAAAAGGCATGATTATTTGTTGGTATGCTTCAGTATTTATATCTTTATGTCAAACTATAGACTATTTCTTTGAATCATTCGAGTCTCAATATTCATGCCACAAAAGAAAGATTACATGATGAATATGATAGGTAGCATTCCTGTAACACCCCCAGTGGTTAACTACAGTAATCACCCTTTTGATTATGCCATGTCATCATGATCAACAGTGCATGACCATCATTAACACCATATTGCATTTCAACTCCTAAGTCAAATTCGAATTTAAATGAAAGTGGAAAATAAAAGTTATTCAAATCATAAACTAAAATGTCAGATAAATAACAAACGTTCCAGAGGCACTTCTAAAATTGAAACCAACCTTATTGGAATTGGATAAGTGACTCAATCATCCTCGAACAGTGGATAAACATAATATTTAATAACCATTTATTAAATATAAATTAAATATGAAATTGTGTTTTGCCCAAAATAGTTTTTGGTGGTAAGATATAATGCACTGTGAATCGGGGTAGGTCTCATATTTTACAAAAGTCATTTTGAGGCCTAACCTTTTTACTAAACGGAGACATGAAATAAATAAAAGAAAACAGAACAAAAGGGGGAAAAAAGAAACCCCCCCCCCCCCCCGACTGGGCCTCGGCCCAGCAAGCCACCGGGCCGCCAGGCCGGCCCAGCCGGCGCCTACATAGCCGGCCACCCCCCACCCGAAACCCTACCCAACCCCGATCCCCCCCATCCACTCCCCCCCCCCCCCCCACTCGGTCTTCTCCCTCCCCCCCACCTTTCTGGATCGGGGCAACGGCGCCCCGACCCACCCGTCGCCGACCCCGTCGTCCCCCACCACCCCGCCCCGACGAACCGGCCCGCCGCTCCCCCCCCCCGCCCACCCCGTCCTCCTCACTCCGCTCCCTTCCTCCGTCCGCCCAGCCACGATCCACCGGTCGTGTCCACGCGCCCGGCCGCATCCTCTCCTCCTCCGCCCACACGGCACCCGGTCCTCTCCCGCTATCCGCCCCCGGTGCATCGACGCCGCCCGTGAGCTCGCCCCCTTCCCCTTTTCCTCTTCGCCGCGTGTGCGCGCTCGGCCCCGCCTCGGCCCTCGCTCGCGCCTGGCTGAGCGCTACGTCTTGCAGCTGCCCGGCGCCGCAGCCCCGCTCCTGCCCCGCGCGCGCCAGCTCCAGTTCCCTCGTTGGCCCCCGCTCAACACCCTTCGTGCGCGCCGTGCCTTCTTCCTGCCCGCCTCCACGCGACTTTGCCCTCTCCCTCGCTCCGCCCCGCCCTCCTTCCCCTTCCCCTCCTCCTCCCCCCCCTTCTTCGCTCCCTTCCCGCGAGGCCCTCTGCCGATCGCCCTCTCTCCTCCTTCTCCCTCATCCCTCTCTCTTTACCACATCCTCTTACCCTACCTCCCTCGAGCGTCGCACTCCCTGAGCTCTCTGTCAGTCGCTTCCCTACCGTCCGGTCCTTTTTTATTCTTCTTCTCCTCCTCCGAACTCTGTCTCCCCTTTCTCGTCTGGTCCTATCCTTTTACCCCCCCCTCTCTTACCTATTATTCCTTCTCATATTCCTTTCACCTCCCCAGCAGCCGACTGTCCGGCTGTGCCACTGTCCAGTGGGCCCCCCAGAACGTTTTAATAAAAAAAAAAGAGAAATATAAATAAAAATAAAAATAATTAAAATTAATTAATTTAATTAATTAGTCTAATTAATTAGTTAGTTTAATTAAGCAGTAATTAATTAACTTAACCCTAATGACTGCTGACATCAGCATGATGTCATGCTGATGTCATCAGTTACTATTCTGGATAATTCGAAATTAAATAATAAAAATAAATTCCAGAAATTAATAAAATCTTTAGAAAATCATATAAAATAAACCGTAACTCCGATGAAAATACTTTCTACATGAAAGTTGTTCAGAACGACGAGACGAATCCGAATACGCGATCCGTCCGTCCGCCACATGTCTCTAACTATCAAAACATGCAACCGTTCCCCTCCGGTCATCTGTCTAACAAATGTCCGGAACCGGGAAAACATTCCCGGATGGATCCCTCCTTCCTCAGTGACGTGCAACCGTACGTTAGGACACACCCGGCACTGCGTATTGTCATGTCATACTTTGTGTAGCACTTGCTTGCTTAATATTTATACTGTTTCCTCCCCTTCTTCTCTCTCGATAGAGCCCGGTGCCGACGCAGCTCCGGTGATTGGTTCCAGTACTGACGACCTTGCCCTTGCCGCCGAGCAACCAGGCAAGCCCCCCCTTTTGATCATCCCGATATCGCCCATTCTAATTTCCCATGCTTGCATTAGAATTGCTGCTGCTGCTGCTGCTTTACCTATTCTGATGCATAGCCTGTTCATTGTAACCTGCTGTTGATAATTACCTACATATCCTAAACTGTTTAGTCTAGGCTGGGTAGAGACCTATCAGTGACCCCACTTATCCCGACTGCCGCGCTGGATCGTCAGAAGACCCGATCAACGGGATTGAAGACCAGGCCCCGACACCGCACATCACCCCCCCCCCCCCTTAGTTGGAACGACACTGCAGCGTTACTATCGAGTGTCGAGGGTGAAACCTCATGTAGCACTTCTGATGTTAACTCTATAGAGTAGTTATTCGATCGTGGTCATCGAGGGTGATTCCTCCTTCACCGCTTCCGATAACGACGCTGTCGTACAACACCTCAAGTGTGGACCCAGTGAGGGTGATTCCTCCTAGTTCACCTTGACGGATACATCGAGTGGGAATTCAATGAGGGTGATACCTCGGATTCCCTGATGTTATGGACACACGGATACTTGGACTTTACAATGTTACTTGGAAAGGCGGGTCGACCCTGAGGGGTACCCGCGTGTGATGTGAAGGCGGGTTGCCAGTGTGGTGCCCGAGTGATGAATACGAGGCGCGGCCGGGCATTCTTAACCCTTGCCGCAAGTCCTCGAGACGGGGCGACGGGGTCACATCTTTCGTGAGTCTCTGCTCGTTACCGCAAGCCCCTAGTCCTAGCGATTTGGATATTTGATCCGAGCAGGCCTTTGGTCTGATAGCACTAACCATCACGTGGGCATAGTATGGGCGTTCTGCATCGTATGCATCAGCCGAAAGCTCTGTCAGACGTCCAGTTCAGCACTGCGGCCGGGCTGGGCCGGCGCCATCCTGAGGGGTGGTACCGTGATTCGCTCTGCTCGCAACGACCCGGAGTGCACAGGGCGATGGCCCATGACCCCTGAGCGCTTAGGATATAGACCGACGGGGACCTCTCTGCTGAGCTGTAGGTAGGGTTGCGATGTGTCGTTTGGCCGAGGCCGGGCATGACCCAGGAAAGTGTGTCCGGCCGAAGTTAATCGAGCGTGTTGGGTAAGTTGGTGCACCCCTGCAGGGAAGAACACTTCTATCGATAGCCGGTCCTACGGTAAAGGACACTCGGAGTTGTATCCTGATTGATACAATTTAGAACTGGATACCTGTGATGAGACCTGTATATATGGCTCTGGGATTGCTTCTCACAGGGAGTCGAGAAGGGATCTCAGGACGAGGTTGATGAATGTATGGCTCTGGGATTGCTTTCTCGCAGGGAGTCGAGAAAGGATCTCTGGGTGAGGTTGAGACTTAATGTTACTACTACATTATATTGTAATGTTCTACTCTCTTCTACTGCTGCAAGACCGCTGAAGATGCTAGTCTTCGATAGGACTAGGCCTTCTCTCTATTCTGGCATTTCTGCAGCCCAGTCCACATATACAGCCTCCCCTTGAAAATGTTGCATATGTAGTGTAGATCCTTGCTTGCTGAGTACTTTTGAGTACTCACGGTTGCTTTGTTTACCTTTTCTCCCCATATCAGTTTGTCGTGACCAAGATGACGGAGCCCCTGAGACAGCTGCCCTGCCGACGATCGCTACTACTACTACCCAGAGGATGGATACTTCTACGAGTTGACTGACGACCAGGAGTAGGATCGGAGGGTCCCAGGCAGGAGGCCTTGTGCCTTTCGATCGTAGTGTTTTCTTTTGCCCCGCCTTTCTAAAGGCCTTTCTGTATTTTCTTTTATATCTGTACTCAGATATCTGATGCTTCCGCTGACGCTTGTTCGCAAGCTTATGTATTCGAGCCCTCGAGGCCCCTGGCTTGTAATATAAAGCTTGTATGACTTATTTATGTTTTAGAGTTGTGTTGTGATATCTTCCCGTGAGTCCTTAGGCTTGATCGTGTGCATGTGCGTGTATGATTAGTGCACGATCGGGCCGGGGGCGTCACAAGTTGGTATCAGTGTGATGCTGCGTTAGACTACCCCTAGCACCGTGTATCGTATTTGTCATGCTCATGTTTGCTATATATTTATACTGTTTCCTCCCCCTCTTCTCTCTCGATAGCCCCCGACCCTGACGTCGTCCCCGAGACCGACGCAGCTCCGGATCCCGAAGACACCATAGACGACCTTGCCCTTGCCGCCGAGCAACCAGGCAAGCCCCTCCCTTGAGCATACCGATATCGCCATTCTAATTTCTCATGCTTGCATTAGAATTACTGCTGCTGCTGCTTTACCTATTCTGATGCATAGCCTGTTCATTGTAACCTGCTGTTGATAATTACCTACATATCCTAAACTGTTTAGTCTAGGCTGGGTAGAGACCTATCAGTGACCCCACTTATCCCGACTGCCGCGCTGGATCGTCAGAAGACCCGATCAATGGGATTGAAGACCAGGACCCGACACCGCACATCACCCCCCCCCCCCTTAGTTGTAACGACACTGCAGCGTTACTATCGAGTGCCGAGGGTGAAACCTCTTGTAGCACTTCTGATGTTAACTCTGTAGAGTAGCTATTCGGTCATGGTCATCGAGGGTGATTCCTCCTTCACCGCTTCCGATAACGACGCTGTCGTACAACACCTCAAGTGTGGACCCAGTGAGGGTGATTCCTCCTAGTTCACCTTGACGGATACATCGAGTGGGAATTCAACGAGGGTGATACCTCGGATTCCCTGATGTTATGGACACACGGATACTTGGACTTTACAATGTTACTTGGAAAGGCGGGTCGACCCTGAGGGGTACCCGCGTGTGATGTGAAGGCGGGTTGCCAGTGTGGTGCCCGAGTGGTGAATACGAGGCGCGGCCGGGCATTCTTAACCCTTGCCGCAAGTCCTCGAGACGGGGCGACGGGGTCACATCTTTCGTGAGTCTCTGCTCGTTACCGCAAGCCCCTAGTCCTAGCGATTTGGATATTTCATCCGAGCAGGCCTCTGGTCTGATAGCACTAACCATCACGTGGGCATAGTATGGGCGTTCTGCATCGTAGCATCAGCCGAAAGCTCTGTCAGACGTCCAGTTCAGCATGGCGGCACGGACGGACCGGCGCCCTCCTGGTGCCAGGCTTCTCCCTGCGCGCAACGACTCGGAGTGCACAGGGCGATGGCCCAAGACCTCTGAGCGCTTAGGATGTAGACCGACGGGGACCTCTCTGCTGAGCTGTAGGTCGGGTTGCGGTGTGTTGTTTGGACGAGGCCGGGCATGACCCAGGAAAGTGTGTCCGGCCGGAGTTAAGCGAGCGTGATGGGTAAGTTGGTGCACCCCTGCAGGGAAGAACACTTCTATCGATAGCCGGTCCTACGGTAAAGGACACTCGGAGTTGTATCCTGATTGATACAATTTAGAACTGGATACCTGTGATGAGACCTGTATATATGGCTCTGGGATTGCTTCTCGCAGGGAGTCGAGAAGGGATCTCAGGACGAGGTTGATGACTGTATGGCTCTGGGATTGCTTTCTCGCAGGGAGTCGAGAAAGGATCTCTGGGTGAGGTTGATATTATTACTGCTACATTATATGGTATTGTTCTACTCTCTTCTACTGCTGCAAGACCGCTGAAGATGCTAGTCTTCGATAGGACTAGGCCTTCTCTCTATTCTGGCATTTCTGCAGCCCAGTCCACATATACAGCCTCCCCTTGATAATGTTGCATATGTAGTGTGGATCCTTGCTTGCTGAGTACTTCTGAGTACTCACGGTTGCTTTGTTTTCCTTTTTCTCCCCATATCAGTTTGACGTGACCAGAGGACGGAGCCCCCTGAGACAGATGCCCCGACGATCGCTACTACTACTACCCAGAGGATGGATACTACTACGAGTTGACTGACGACCAGGAGTAGGATCGGAGGGTCCCAGGCAGGAGGCCTTCGCCTTTCGATCGTAGTGTTTTATTTTGCCCCGCCTTTCTAAAGGCCTTTCTGTTTCTATTTCATATCTGTACTCAGATATCTGATGCTTCCGCTGACGCTTGTTCGCAAGCTTATGTATTCGAGCCCTCGAGGCCCCTGGCTTGTAATATAAAGCTTGTATGACTTTATTTATGTTTTTGAGTTGTGTTGTGATATCTTCCCGTGAGTCCTTAGGCTTGATCGTGTGCATTTGCGTGTATGATTAGTGCACGATCGGGCCGGGGGCGTCACAATTCCACATCAAAAATTCTGTTTTTATCATTTACCTACTCGAGGACGAGCAGGAATTAAGCTTGGCGATGCTTGATACGTCTCCAACGTATCTATAATTTTTTATTGTTCCATGCTATTATAGTATCAATCTTGGATGATTTATATGCAACTATATATCATTTTTGGGACTAACCTATTAACTTAGTGCCAAGTGCCAGTTGCTGTTTTTTTTGCATGTTTTTGGTTTTCCAAAATATCAATACAAAATGAAATCCAATTGCCACGAAACTTTTTGACAATTTTTTTCTGGACATAAGAGACCCTGGAAGCTGGAGTAGCCCACAAGGCAGTAGGGCGCGCCCAGGGGGTAGGTGCGCCCTCGTGGATTATGGGGCCCATGTTCACCTATTTGACCTAATTCTAGCTCTATAAATTCTCCAAAATCAGAAAACCAACAAAGAGCCACCTGAAACCCTTTTTTCACCGCCGCAAGCTTCTGTTCTCGAGAGATCCCATCTAGGCCTTTTCTGGCACTCTGACGGAGGGGGAATCAACCACGGAGGGGTTCTACATCAACCTTGTTGCCCCTCCGATGATGTGTGAGTAGTTTACCACATATCTACGGGTCCATAGCTAGTAGCTAGATGGCTTCTTCTCTCTCTTTGATCTTTAATACAATGTTCTACTTGATGTTCTTGGAGTTCTATTCGATGTACTTACTTTTTGCGGTGTGTTTGTTGGGATCCGATGAATTGTGAGTTTATGATCAGATTATCTATGAATATTATTTGAGTCTTCTCTGAACTCTTTTATGCATGATTATTATAGCTTTGTATTTCTCTCCGATATATTGATTTGGTTTGGCCAACTAGATTGATTTTTCTTGCAATGGGAGAGGTGCTTTGTGATGGGTTCGATCTTGCGGTGCTCAATCTCAGTGACAGAAAGGGACATGACACGTATTTGTATCATTGTAATTAAGGATAAAAAGATGGGGTTTATTCATATTAGAGGTAAATACACCCGGAGTCATAGAAACTTGCGCGCAACGGTCAATTTGGTGCATAAACTTGCAAAATACATGTTTCCAGTCATCTAACTTGTCCTCCGGTTCATATACAGTGCTTTCTACAATATCCGGCCATATCCTGTGCATGCGTGGCATGCCAACGTGGCGGGGAGGGGGGATTTTATTTATTAACGGTGAAAATCCTCAAATTGAAAAATGCAGGTGCAGTGCCTAGGATTTGAACCCACTACCTGCTGGGTTTCGCCATGGATAGATTTAATGAGCACAATTTTCATTATATAAGATGGAGCATACGAATTAAAATATAAATCAAAACAGGAAAAGTGTGTGAAAAAGGGGAAGCCCTAATTCGAACCTACGATCGCACAAGCTCGCCGTGTGTGCGAGCGCCAACCATTCGGCCATGATTATATAGACTTAAAGAGATAAACACAACTTATCTTATGTATTCTTCTTTATTTTTTCTATGTAAGAAAATAACTTACATTCTAAGTAAACTTTTCGGACAAATCAACTAAATTTTTGTTTGAAGTCGAATAATTTTAAATTTCAAAATATAGATAAAAGGAAATACAGTGCAGAATGAATGTACGTATATTTTTCGGACAAATCAACTAAATTTTGTTCAAATTTGAATAATCTACGTAAAAGAAAATATAGTTCACAATAAATGTACATAAATTTCTTTCGGACAAATCAACGGATTTTTTAATTCAAATAATTCAAAATTTGAAAATCTAGATAAATAAAATATAGGTCAGAATGAATCTACATAAATTATTCGGACAAATCAACTAAATTTTTGTTTGAATTTGAATAATTTCAAATTTCTAAATCTAGATGAAAGGAAATATAGTGCACAATGAATTAAGTATTTTTGGATAAATAAACAAAAAAATTATTTTAATTCAAATAATTTTCAATGTGAAAATCTAGATAAAACAAAATTTAGGTCAGAATGAATCTACATAAATTATTCAGAAAATCAACTAAATTTTTGTTGAATTTGAATAATTCCAAATTTCAAAATCTAGATAAAGGAATATAGTGCACAATGAATGTACTTATTTTTTGGACAAATAAACAAAAAATTCTTTTAATTCAAACAATTTTCAATATGAAAATATAGTAAAAATAAAATATAGGTCAGAATGAATGTACATAAAGTATTCGGACAAATCAACAAATTTTATTTGAATTTGCTAATTTCAAATTTCAAAATCTAGATAAAAGGAAATATAGTGCACAATGAATGTACGTATTTTTTGGACAAATAAACAAAAAATTTCTTTTAATTCAAATAATTTTCAATTTGAAAATCTAGATAAAATAAAATATATGTCAGAATGAATGTACATAAATTTTTCGAACAAATCTACTTATTTTTTGTTTGAATTCAAATAATTTTAAAGTAAATAATCTATATAAAAGAAAATATAGTGCAGAATGAATGTACATAATTTTCTTTCTGAAAAATCAGTGGAAATTTTGTTTGAATTCAAGTAATTTTAAATTTTAAAATCTGGAGAAAAGAAAATATAGTTCAGAATGTGTACTTTTATTTGAAAGGATATATACATTAGTAGTCTGTACTTAACACAAGCAGATCGGGTGGGTTGGTTAGAAGGCGTGCACTAACGTGGCATGGCGCCGGTTTGATCCCATACCGAACCATTTTTGCAGCCCAAT
The DNA here is from genome assembly GCA_011799875.1 of Thinopyrum elongatum. Taxonomy (NCBI): domain Eukaryota; kingdom Viridiplantae; phylum Streptophyta; class Magnoliopsida; order Poales; family Poaceae; genus Thinopyrum; species Thinopyrum elongatum. The sequence goes on from CM022302.1 coordinate 387,846,475, forward strand.
TTGTTTAAACCATACACTGACTTGTAGAAACTTAAAAACAACTGAGGGTGTTTCTGCAAAAAAAAAAATCACGTGCACTGCACTTCAGTCGCTCCCAGCCACTGACAATGGGCCCAGTCCACGCCGACGTCCCACGCAGGCAGTGAATACACCTGCATACGGAAAATGTGATCGTATTTGCACGTCCGCGCAAGTTTGATGACCAGAAAGACATATTTTGCAAGTTTGTGCACCAAACTGACAGCCGCGCGCAAGTTCTAAGACTTCCGATGTATTTACCTCTTCATATTAATTGAGTTTGCTTTGTCTCCATCATGTCATCTTGCTTAAGGCGTTACCCCGTTCTTTATGAACTTAATACTCCAGACACTAGTGAAAAAATAGCTATCCACAACTATCGTTGGTGGCGCACCATTTCCCTTCAATGCCAGCACTATTTTTTCTAAATAGTGCTGGCGTAGGACAAATCAGCACGCCAGCTTTACATGCTTAGTGCTGGCGTTGCTTTTTTTGAAACGCCACTAATCTGTTGGCCCATATGCACTCACCGTTTGGAACGCACTGGTGGCGTTGCTCTTCTTTGCAAGTCATAGTTAATTTGTTAGTGCTGGCATCCGTCTGCTTTGCATGCCAGAAACACTTTTTCCATTTGATCAAGTGTTCTAAGTATTTACTAGCACATATGCCCGTGCGGTGCAATGGGACAGATATTTTTTTTGCGAGAAGCAACGGCAAAGATAATTGACATGTCATCCAAAAAAGGGTCTCCACAATGGTAGACGACGGAGCAAGGAGTTATGGTCTTCTCGCTGGACATGTTTGACAAAGGAAATCTTGATAGTGGTGGGGTTGGTCGGCGCGGTGGCGAGCACCCAACTCATGCATTTTTCCTCCGGGTCTGCCTCCATCTTGGGGTTCTGCCTGCCTCCTCATTTGGTGTCTGCGCGGCGACCTTCGGGACACGATTGCTTCGACCACTCTATCGTACGACGGTGTAACCAGGTGAATTATTAATTGCAACGCATAAATCCCGTTTCATTAGCATAATCAGTTATGAATGTCCTTTCTTTTTAGGGTTTTTTCTCTTTGATTATTTTAGTGCTCAAATGCCCATAATTTTGCTCTAATTAAAGCCAAATGACATATTCTCTTTTATTGGTTTTATTGGCACGTGCCCACCATTTCTTTCATTTATAGTCAACCAACATAGAACGAACACGCACCGCTAACCAATGGCTAGTGTGAATATTTAAGAAAATACTATAGCGTCAGATTAAAAATATTTTTTTGAACAATAAAAAATATATGAATTAGCAAATATTCTTGGAAATGGGAACAATTTTTTAAATACAGAACAATTTTCAAAAAATGCAAACAATTTTCTTTTGAAAATTCCAATATTTTTGGGGAAAAACGAACAAAATTAGAAGCATTAATAGTTTTTGAAATTCACAACAATATTTTGAAAACATTAAAATTTTATAAAAACACAAATATTTTTTTATTTTTTAAAAGGGGAATATTCAAAATAATTTTATAAATTTTTTCTTAGATGAAAATATTATTTTGGATTTGTGAACATTTCACTAAAACAAGAATATTTTAAAATATAGAACATTTTATAAAATGTATTTTTTATAAAAAATCTCAAAGAATTTTTGAAAAACACAAACATTTTTTTAAAAATGAGAAAATTTCAAAACTGGATTTTTTTTAAAGTTTCAACAATTTTTAAAATGAGAAACAAAAATTTGGTATTCCGATCATTTTTTAAATATTTGAAAAAAATTAAAATTCTGAATATTTTTGTAAATTGTGACTTGACAGAAAAATAAAAATAAAGAAGGAAAAAAGAAAAAAGGAAATATAAAAGAGAAATAGAAAGGAAAAGAAAAATAAAAATAGAACATTGAGAAAGGGGAAACGGGCCAGCCCAGTCTAAGGCGCCCTGTGGGCGGCTTGAACTATTTGGCGCTCCATGCGACAAATAAGGTCTTCCCAACTGCGTGGGCAATAATAAGTAGACTGACTTTGTTGGGCCGAAGCACGCGCGGCCCAATTACGGAATTCTGGAAAAATCTTTTTTCTTTTCTAGCGGATAGACGCACAAAAGTTTCGTACCACGTCGGATAGATAAAAAATATTTTCAATGGTGAACTGATGAAAAAATTGGAGAAACGCACCTTGCTTTATTAGTAGGTATAGAATTATTATACTAGTCACAAATAATAAAAAAATTATATTATGCTTTTTGTCATCATTAATTTTACTATTTTTATCAATTTAGGAATTTTATTTCTTTACTACCAATTCAAATTTTGAGTCTTTTATTTTGTCAAGTCTTTCATTAATCTTAGTCTTTTTTTATTTGGCATGTTATTAGCTATGGCGTTGCCCTTTTTCCGAACGCCAGCGATAACCTATCTGAGTCAACTTAGTAAAAGAGCTAAGTCACCGTTCTCTCTCATTTCACACCCTCCCCCTGGACCAAAGCCGTCGCCGCCGCCCCGTCGACGCCCCGTTGCCGCCCCGTCGCCGCCCCTCGCCGGCACCAAGGTTAGATCCACTGCTCCTCCCATCGCAGCTCCTTCCTCTCCACTCTCCCACGTCCTCCGTTCGCGAACATGCCACACAACCAGGATCCATTGGGATTCATGTAGTTGATCAGGGGATTGCTTTAATTTGTGTAGAAATTTTAGTATATATATATATCATGGATTGGTTTGTGTCATGTAGAATCCAAAGTTAGTTGCATGGATTGCTTTGTGTCATGTAGAATCCAGAGTTAGTTGCATGGATTGCTTTGTGTAGAAATTGTAGCGATAATCCGATTGCTATTGTGTAGAATCCGATATTTATAATGCATTTTGATTATAATCCGATTACTCTTGTGTCTCCCTCCGTGGATTTTGTTTATTTGTGTATGCAATTACTAGTGTAGAATTATATATTTAGTTTTCAATATGTTTTGTGTAAAATGAACTCCAATTAATTATGTTTGGTATAAATTGATTTACTTTTCGACAAAGGGAATATATTAATATCACGGTGATACCAATTACACCCAGCCTCTACAACAACGCAATATCGTAAAGACATTACGGATGCACACAACCAAAATACAAAAAGAAGAAAAAAAGATCCCGCTATAGTGATCAATTCCTTGTAGCTACAGCACGGACCACCACCTGGATAACGCCCGAAGTCCAAATTCTCCAAAAGCGACGCCTCCAGGAAGGAAACAGTGCACAAGCACCATCATCACCCGATCCTAAATCTTAGGTTTTCACCCTGGAGAAGATTCGCGCTCTCAAAACAATGCCTTCAACAAGGTCACTGCCAGGCACAACCAATTAAGGCCAGGCCTTGGGTTTTCACCCATTAAGCTAAGTCTCTATACTCCGCCTGTGCTGCCGCCCCCACTTGCCGATGCAGCTGCTACAAGTCATGAATCACCAAGCAAGGTCCTCATCGCCACAAAGACTCGATCCGCCATTACTAGGCCTCAGACCTCAGCCACCATGACGTTCTTCGCCACTGTATTCATCATGGATCAAAATATCGACATGTCCCATAATGTAACAGACGGCGAAGCTTCACGTCACGCCCTCCTCAAGCCAAAAGGGCTAAAATAGGGGCACACACGACCGAATCACATCCGATCCAGCAATCTTACAAGTATCAAGCACCCAATAGAAAATTCTGGCGGAGCCTTCCGAAACTCGTCAATGGCTAGATCAATGAGGGCCGGCATAAAGCAGAACACCATCTTGGCGCTAGAAGAACACTAGGACCGCTGTCGGAGGGGAACAGATCTGGGTCGAAAACCCTAGGATGGTCAGCTCCACGCTACCCTCGCTGCCGTGGTGGAACAGCTGTATGCCGCCTAGCCGGGCACCCAGGGGTGCCGCTGTGGTCGTCATCGTGACCGTCGTCGCTGCAGAAGAGACCCGGTTCGCTACCACGGTTCCCACGCTCCGTCCACGGCCACAGCCCGGCGAGCCGCAGTGCCCAGATCGGGCCACAGAACCGCCGATCGCAGCCACCAAGTCCACCACCTGCCTGTGGCCGTACCTTCCAAGTGCCGAGCGTCGTAGCAGCGGCCCGGACAAGTAACTGCGGCCTATAGGAGACGTCTTTGATCTGAAGCGCCATGTAATTTCGGCATTGACCACCACGGACGTCACACACACACACACCACTAGGGCGATGCGAAGTGGAGGATCTTCGGCCGTCGGCAGGCTTTGCCCAGCGGCGGCGAGAGGGAGACGCGGAGGAAGGGGTGCCGGCTACAGAGATTTGTTTCCGCCCGTGCCGCCTGCGGAGGCGATGCAGGCGTCGGTTGCAGATCCTATTTTTATATACTAGTGTACAAAGTGTTTTATATACTTAGTTTCAATTATATTTTATGTAGAATGGCGCAGCCGCCACCATGTCCATTGTGCAAGTCAAGGTGCGCAACCAACCTTGCAAGTGGCACGCTGTTTGGCATCTACTTCCAGCCGTGCTTTGTTCCTGCAGCGGTAACGCATTACATGAACCTTCTAATAGTTTGTTATTTTATTTTTCTTGCTATTTCCCGTAATGCAATGTGTTTGTTTTTTGGTTTTCTTACACAGATCGTCCCTTGCAATGTGAGATTGGAGTTTAATGAGATCATTATCGAAGACACTGTCATCTTCGACGCTCCAGGGGAGCCCTACACTATGGAAGTCCACAAGGGACGAAAAATATCCCAGATTGGAGGAGATGAATGGAATCGTTTCATCGCCCACATGCATCTCACCGGGGGTGAACTTATCAGCTTCTCCTTCAGAAGACAAACTCCAAGGCTGGCTATTATCTACATCAATTCGGAGGACGAAGATGATGACCCACTTGATGAAGCCCTCTATGCGAAAGGAATCAGGCTAAGTGAGGACGAATCGGGCAACCTCTGGTACATACTTCCTCCACGTGATGACTACATCGGGATGCCATTCATGACCCTCCTGACAAGGACAAATGTTAACCGCCATAACATGGTATGTTAATTGTTAGTGTAGATATTTGATATGCTATAGTGTTGAAATTTGATGATATATATGCTTAGTTGTGACATCCTTGTAGTAATGTTGTGATATGCTTAGTGTGTAGTAATGTGATATGCTTAGTGTACTAATGTTGTGATATGCTTAGTGTGTAGTAATGTGATATGCTTAGTGTACTAATGTGTTGTGAGATATATATATATATATGCTTAGTGTAGAATTTGAGGATATATGCTTAGTGTGTAGTAATGTGATACGCTTAGTGTAGAACATGATGAATATGCTCTTAGCTAGTGTGTAGTAATGTGATACGCTTAGTGTACTAATGTGTTCTGATATATATGCTTAGTGTAGAATTTTGAGGATATGCTTAGTGTGTAGTAATGTGATATGCTTAGTGTAGAACGTGATGAATATGCTCTTAGTGTGAAGTAATGTGACATGCTCATTTACCATATTTGTTTTTTTTTCAGAAATTACCTAAGAGGCTAAGTGAGAGCTGTGGCATCGAGCCGGATGAAGCAGGCATTGCTGGACTACGCCTTACCGCAAGGGGCTCCATCATGAACTGTGCTTACGCAGTGGACACGGACGGTCGCACTGTTGTCGGCGTTCTGGGAACAGGGGTACCCAGACTTGCCTACCTGTGGCCCAGCGCGCGGCTTCTTCGACAGCCCGGTACGGCCCAACTCCAAGACTCCAAGGGAAAGACCCTCGCGAGGGCCCCTGGCCTCGCGAGGAGCGCCTCCCCAGGATGCCTCCCGAGGAGTGGAGATCTCTATGCAAGCCTCCCGCCTCGCGAGGTCGCGATGACGTGAGCCATGATGACCAAAGCCAAGTGGGCGCCAGCAGGCACAGAAGGGACAGTTTCCTCTTTGGTGATAAGGAGGCAAGGACGGGTGCAGGTTCCCGAGGAAGGCCCCAAGGGTTTTCCCTTCCGGTGCAACGAGACCACAACCGCGAGTTCGGTAGGACGGATGTCATCGCCGAGCCTACCGTTGCATCATGGCCAGAGGCTTTGCAGGCGAAGACCACCTTTCGTCAGGATAAGATGTACTTCCTGTCCCCTTTCAAAATTGGCCGTTGTGGAATCCCTTCCCGCCTAACCTATGAGGGAGGAGGACCAAGGCCACTATAAAAGTAGACTAGCCTCAACCGTAGAAGGGGATCTATTCATTCTCTCCCTCCGAGCCCTCGCGAGGCAGCTCACACACTGTATTAGTTCATCCTCTGCCTCCTCGTGAGGCCAATCCACTAAAGGCAGGAGTAGGGTCTTACACCGCAAGGTGGCCCGAACCTGGGCAAATCTCTGTGTTCTTCCTTTCTCTACAATTGCGCGCACTCGGCGAGATCAAGCCGTGGGTGTAGTGAGCTGAGCGTCGTCCTGAAGTGAGGTCCTTCGCACATGCCCCAGAGTTCGAACCTTATTGGGTCTGTGGAGCCCTAATTCCGACATTTGGCGCGCCAGGTAGGGGCGTGTCGGAATTCCTTTTCTTCATCAACCACGCTCTGTCCTCGCTCCACGACACCCATGGCTAAAGCTCGTCGAGCTCGTGCCGAGCAGTGGGCCGCTCGAGTTGCTCAGGCGGCGCCCATCGGCTGTGGTGACCCTCGCCACCCTATGGCTAACGTTGCCCCTAGCGCTGCTGCTCGTCGGTGGCAAGATCCGTTGCCACCACTCTTTGCGCAGGGTGGCGGCTGCGTCGCCGCGCGTTCCTTCGGCCCCGTCACAGCGCCATTCCCCCACAATCATCACGGGCTGACGGACGCGCAAGCCACACTCCTCGTGGTGCGCGAGTTGTTGCGCTACTGTCCTGCCAATGGTGACTATGACGCTTGGCTTGACCGGGTTGCCGAGCTACTTGCTTGCGGGGGCGTAGAGCCTTTTTGCCCTCTGCCTGTGTTGCTGCTTCCGCCCCGGATCCGCACTTGCCCTTGTTGCATCTGCTCGTCCTTCCGGGGAGGACCTGGAGGGTCCAGCGGCGGCGAGGTTGCAAGCGGGATTCCCCCTCCAGCCCAGCAGGTGCTTCCCTGGGTTTTGGTCAGGGAAGGTAGCCCCCCATGAAAATTGCCACGGCGGGCCACCTCCTGGCCGGCGTGGCCCGATGGCGGCGAGGTTGCAAGCGGGAATCCCCCTCCAGCCCAGCAGGTGCTTCCCTGGGTTTTGGTCAGGGAAGGTAGCCCCCCATGAAAATTGCCACGGCGGGCCACCTCCTGGCCGGCGTGGCCCGATGGCGGCAGTGGCGGTTGATAAGACGGAGGAACCCGGGGTTGACTCCAGAACGGCGGCCGCCACTACCTCTGTGTTGTCATCAACAAGTTCACCAAGTGGGCAGAAGCGGGGGCTCGCACGCACCGCCCCCGCCGGCACGACCATCAAGATCGTCAAAGTCCCGTGAGGCCAGGGTCCCTCGTGAGATGACGCGGTGCCCCCTGGTAAACAACGACTATGCCCACGCCCAGTGGAGGCCCCATGCTCCGTGCTGGTGGGAAGACTAGAAGACTAGTATAGGCGTCAGACGCGACTTTTATTTTGCTTGCTCTTGTAACCAAATTTGCCTTTTCTTGGAATGAAGTTTAAAGTTCTCGACTCATTATTCGAAAAGGGGTGGGAATTTTTCTCCTTGCAGCGTTTTATTTCTTGAATCTCATTTTTAAGAGGACTGGCAGCTGCCACCTGCTCTCCCTCACGCGCCCCGCGAGCAGGGGCTGGGCATGGTGTGTACGCTTGGGCCTGCCCTAGCGGCGTCGAGGGCCCCTCGAAGGCCCAGGCCACAACAGCCACGGGTCCGCCCAGGTGCACACCTCGCCAAGACTTTGGCGTCCGAGTCCTCGCGCGGCACTCTCGAGCGAGCCAACAGGCGCACATGGCCCGACGTCCCTGGCGAGCCCCCATCTCCTAGCCTTGGCCGGGCATCGCGACCCATCGTAAAAGTAACGATCCACCCCTGCTCGGGGGCTACGGGCGCACGATAAGCAAAGGAAAGGCGGCATAAGGGACTATAACGTTACTTCATACAGCATAAGGGGATTCCTTCCAAAATGCATTTACATCCCTGCTGGGTCATGTTCAAAATCTTGACAGGCACACAGGAAGGAGACAATCTAGGCAGACGCGCTGCTGCCATAGCTACTATCGCCATCGCTGCCATCAGCCTCACGTCCCTCGACCTCAGGCTGGCCCCCTCCACCTACGGGAGTGAACTCCGCGATCAGGTCATCCACGTGGTACTCCACCCAGTCTCCTAGGGTGCCCTGAATCACCTTAGGCACGGGGGCTGTCACAGCCTCGAAGTCAAAGTCAGGATCGAAGCGAAGAAGATGGCTGAAGACGCGTGAGGACGCCTGCGCGAGAAGATCACAGCTCTTCTCTTCGACGAGCTGGCACACCTTCTCAGCTCCCCCTTCAAGATGCTCCACGATCCTGGTGAAGAAGCCGAGGTAGCCAGCATCGTCGGGAACGAGTGGGCTGGAGACGCCCTCGTTGCAGATGCTGCTCAGGGCCCTGCGGGCCCTCCCCTCAAGATCCTGGAACATCTGGGAGCGCGTGTGGTGCAGCTCCCGAGCTCAGTTCGCCTCGTCTGATGCCTTCTCCACGAGGGAAGTGACGTCCTCCACTTGTTTGTAGAGGAAGGATAGCTTGGCTTCAGCTGTGGCCTAGGAGTCTTGCGCGGCCTTCTCGCGCCGCTCCACCTCGGCTAACTTCTTCTTGAGGCCGTCGGCCTCGCCCTTCAGCTCATCGCACCGCGTGTAGAAACGAGACTCCTGGAGCTTCAGCTTCTGGCAATAGTCCTTGGAGAGGGCCAGTGGACCCCCGCGACCTTCTCGCCAACCTCCTCATGGACCCTCACCTCGCAGGAGGCTAGGGCAGCCTCAGCAGTCATCACCTGGCGCTCCATCGTCTCTAGCCGGTCGCGCTCCAGATCCTGCTCCGAAGCCACCAGCTCCAACACGTCCCCCGGGGCATGGAGCTTCGCTTCGCGGTTTGGTAGCCCTTTCGTGGGGACGAGCGCAGTGATCCCACGCTCCCGGGCTTGCTGCTCCAGGGTCGCGATGGAAGCCATGAGCTCTTGCTCGCGCCTCTCGGCGGCTTCGCGTCGCTGGTCCGTGGCCTCGGCCTCTTCAAAGGCGCGGTCGCAGGCTTCTTTGGCCGCGGTGGAGGACACATCGTCCTTTGAGCGGGTGGCTTCATGCTGGAGGTGGCTGAAGTTGACAGCTACTTCGAGCGAGCGCCACTCGCACGCCAGGCACTGTTGCTCGGCCTCGAGGAAGGAGTCGACATCACCAAGCTCGGCCTCGAGCTGATCTAGCATGCCCCTCGCGTCCTGAAGAAGGCCGTGCCAGATGGCACCACGACCACGTGCGAACTCCAATGCCCGGCCAGGGACCTGCTCCGCGCCCCTGGCCGTGGCAGCACCGGACAGGACCTCGGGACCAGCCGGCTCGGCACCCGCTCCCATGACCCGAGGAGTGGCCCTGCACGAGCTCTATATCAGGCCACTCATCAGCCTGGGGCGACCCCAAGCGTCGCCGAGTGACACTAGTGTGAGCGGCGGTGCCATCCATGTAAGCTTGACGCTGCCCTCGTCGGAGGGTGCCAGGGCCTCAGAGTCACGGGCCGCCAGGGGTAGCCTCAGGAGGAGTGGGACCTCTCCGGTGAGCGCGGGCTCGACCACTGGATGCTCCGATGCTCCAGAGGATGGCGTCGGGAGCTCCCTTGCCTCCTCGTCTGGCGGAGACCTGAGAAATGGGGGCTCAGGAGGGCTTGTTGAGCAGAGGTTAGGAAAAGCAGAAGACTTACTCGTCCATGGCGATCCAATTCCTCTTCTTCAGGGCCCGCGGGGCCGAACTAGTGCGGTCGCCATGTTCCCCCCTCCGGAGAGCGCGAAGGCCGAAGGTCGATGCACCAAAGCTCGGCGCGTGGTTCCCCACGCTTGGGGCGATGGTCGCGTCCTCGGGAGGGGCATCTCCTCCACCGACCGGAGCTGCAGGGGCAGACCGCTGTGGGGTAGGCACCCCGACATGCTCCTCCACGGCCGCTTTAGGGGCTTAGACCTCAGGGCCCCCGGCACCAGGTGCCACCAGGAGGGGGTTCTCGCGAGGCCCCATGTGACCTTTGGGGAGCAGCCCCCACTCGTCGAAGCACGACATGGCCTTGGCAAAGGCTCCCCCATTCAAATAATTGTACAAGGGGAGCCCGCTTTGAGGGAGCGCGGTGGCCTCGTCAGCGGTCAGGAGGCGGAGTACCCCGCGAAGCGTACTGGAGGGAAGGGAAGGCTCTTGGAGTCTCATGGTGTCCTCGCGGTCGGTGAAGGCCCACATTGGGCAGGAATGGTGCTGGAGAGGGGCAATTCCCCGGCGGATGAACTCCCTCACCACCATCGCCATCATCACGCCCGCCCTCCTCAAGTTGGCCCACCTGGCCATAACTCGCGCAAGCCATGGGTCGTCAAGCTCTACGTGCTCCCAGCCGGAGCTCGGCTCTGCGGGGACCGTCGGAGTCTGGAGCAGGGGGTTGTACGTGGCGGCGTCGACATACACCCACTGCCTCCGAAATCCCTCCGAGTTCGGATGGAGCTCGGAGTCGATGCCCGCGCCCGCTGTTGCGTCCGCCGCTCGGAGCGACATGCACTTCGAGCACTGCCCGCCGGCGACCATCTGGATGGAGAAAAAGTGGTGGAGAAGAGTTACGGACGGGGAAATGCCCATGCATGCCTCGCACAAGAACGCAAAGGCGGAGAGGAGGATGATGGACCTAGGGTCGAGGTACAACGCGTGGACTTGGAAGTGTGTGAGCACGGCATTGAAGAAATCTGAGAACGGCGGCAGCAAGCCAGAGAAGAGGGCATGGAGGTGAAGGGGGATGTTGGTGACCTCCAGATCAGCTACTGTCGGCGTTTTGGGAATAGGGGTACCCAGACTTGCCTGCCTACGGCCCAGTGTGTGGCTTCTTCGACGGCCCAGTACGGACCAACTCCAAGACTCCAAGGGTAAGACCCTCGCAAGGGCCCCTGGCCTCGCGAGGCGAGTGACACCTAGACCTCCCGAGGAGCACCTCCCCAGGATGCCTCCCAAGGAGCGGAGATCTCTATACAGCCTCCCGCCTCGCAAGGTCGTGATGACGTGAGCCATGACGACCAAAGCCAAGTGGGCGCCAGCGGGCGCAGAAGGGACAGTTTCCTCTTTGGTGATAAGGAGGCAAGGACGGGCGCAGGTTCCCAAGGAAGGCCTCAAGGGTTTTCTCTTCCGGTGCAATGAGACCACGACCACGAGCTCGGCAGGACAAATGTCATCGCCGAGCCCATCGATGTGTCATGGCCAGAGGCTTTGCGGGCGAAGACCACCTTTTGTCAGGATAAGATGTACCTCCTGTCCCTTTTCAAAATTGGCCGTTGTGGAATCCCTTCCCGCCTAAGCTATGAGAGAAGAGGACCAAGGCCACTATAAAAGTAGACTAGCCTTCATCGTAGAAGGGGATCGATTCATTCTCTCCCTCCGAGCCCTCGCGAGGCAGCTCACACACTGTATCAGTTCATCCTCTGCCTCCTCGCGAGGCCAATTCACCAAAGGCAGGAGTAGGGTCTTACACCGCAGGGTGGCCCGAACCTGGGTAAATCTCTGTGTTCTTCCTTTCTCTACAATTGCGCGCACTCGGCGAGATCAAGCCATGGGTGTAGCGAGTTGAGCGTCGTCCTGAAGCGAGGTCCTTCGCAGACGCCCCAGAGTTCGAACTTTATTGGGTCTACGGAGCCCTAATTCCGACAACTGTGTTCAGCGCCGTGGGATGGAACAACTTCCTTGCTAGAAAGAATCTCCAGGTTGGACAGGCCATCTTAGTCACGATCAGGAACACCCGACGCCATGGCTTGACGATGATGGTGGTCATCGACATCATTTAGAACTATGTGTGTGGCGGGGCAGTACATGAATGAACTACTTATGTATTAGCGCTATGTACTAGTACTGTTTTAGCTCATAATGTTTCTATTAACTGGTTATGTTTGTGAGATCTAGCTAGCAGGCACTTAAATATTAACTCGTACTGTTCTATTATCTGGTACTGTTCTACTGTGTAATGTTATATAGTATGTACTTAGTTTTAATGTGAAATGCTAAATATTACATGGTGTTGAAAAACCTTTTTTTGTGCACGAAACGTTCGTGGCGTGCAAATTACATTGCGCGTCGCTAGGTGAGTGAATATAGTGGTGGCGTTGCAAACATCGCACGCCAGCAACACGTATAATACTGTTGGCGTAGCCTCCAGCGCCACCACTATTTCTTAACAATGGTGCCATATTGGTGGTGTCGAGCTTCTATGCCAGCAAGATAGTTTTTGGCACACCATAGCTATGCTTTTTTGCACTAGTGAGATGCATGCTGGATAGCGGTTGATGTGTGGACTAATAGTAGTAGATGCAGGCAGGAGTCGGTCTACTTGTCTCGGATGTGATGCTTATATACATGATCATTGCCTTAGATATCCTCAAGCTTATTCGCTTTTCTATCAATTGCCCAACAGTAAAAAAATTACCCACCGTATGTTCTTTTCAATAGAGAAGCCTCTAGTGAAAACTATGCCCCCCGGGTCTATCTAAAACATATATTAAAATCCAAAAATATATTGCTGCACTTTTATTTACATTATTTTATTTTGTGTTTTTATTTATCTATCTATCACTACGAGATTTGATCCTTGCAATTAACCGCCAAGGGATTGACAACCCCTTGTTTACGTTGGGTGCAAGTAATGTTATTTTGGCGTAGGTGCTGCTAATGAGTTGTTGCCTGATTCTTCTACTGGATTGATAACCTTGGTTTCTAAGCATGGGAAATACTTATCTCTACTCTACTGCATCATCCCCTCTTTGGGGAAATCCCAACGCAGCTCAGAAGTAGCAATGGCTTCGAGGAACTAGAAGAACCATCATTTTTGCTCGCTGGAACTCCTTCAGCAGATTTTTGGCACTAGGGCCTTTTCTTTCTTTTCTTCGGACGGAGGCACAACGACCTCATGCTCAGAGACTTGGGAGACAATTGGTGGTTCAATAACTTCTTGAGCCATCTGCTCATCAGGTTTTTTTCTTCCTCTTCCAACTGTGATGCCATGGAACGAGGAGCAGGATCAACATCCATCTGAGTGGGAGCACCAGATGATGTGACCAGGGGTGTTTTATCTTGGCAAGTATTTAGCTCCCCCTCATTATTATCATTCTCCTCCTTACTGGGCTCGGAGGGCTCAACGGGGAATGTTTTTGGAGGTGATGGATTTGCCTTCTCAACTTCAGTCTCTTTGACTGGAGCTTGCTGCTTTGGTGATGCATTTCCTTCATCTAACTTCTCCAGAAAGACCTCAAAATTTTCAAGTTGTTCTTCTTGTACCACTGGCACTGGAATGATAACTTCCTCAGTGCCAACTTGCTGCATAGGTTCATCTGCGTGAGATGGAGACGGTGGAACCTGTTGCAAAGGTGCACTAGAGTTCAGAGGAATGGCATCAACTGCAACATTCTGAAGGTAGCGGTCTTTGTTTTCTTTCGGTTTGCTAACTCTCGCCCTTGCCTTCTGGCGTATCTCTTCTTGTACTCTTCTACGAGCGAGATCAGCCTTGCAGTCAATCTCCTCATTCTTTCTATCACAAAGTTGAGAGATGTCCATCTGCATCCTTGCTTGCCAATCCACTTTCTCGTTGCGAATAATGCTCAAGGCTTTTGTGATCTCAACAATTTTTTTGTTTAGGCCTTTCTGCTCGAACTCAGTTTTGTCCTCTTTCTTAATCTTCTCAAGCACTTGTTTGTCACTGACTGCCTTCTTGAGCTTCTTTGAGATTTTCCTTAGCTCAACAAAGTGCATTGTTACCATTTCAATAACATCATCAGGGAGTCCCAGGCTGCTCGACTCATCAGATTTTGCATCATATGCCGCACTGTCAATGATATCATTGACTAATTTGAAATCATACTTTGGTTCCTTTGTGGGAGCAGGAACACTGGGCTTGGCCTTCTTAGCTAAAGCATCAATTTTTTCCTCAGTCTGCAGCTTTTTGTTCGCTACAGTTTTGGTCAAAGTTCTCAAAATAGCAGAACCCGGAGGTTTATCATTGAATGGTGGTGGAGCATGTCTGGGTGACCGCCTTGTAGAGGGAAAAAATTACTGGAGAGGGACTCTGAGTTGGCTTACCAATAATGGCAAGACGATCATATATGGGAACTTCATCAGCAATATCTTTGCTTGATGACTCATCAGACGAGTCAGAAGCTGCCTTCTTGGTTCTCTTGGTGACAGTTTTCTTTCGAGGCGTGGGAGGGGAAACAACTTTCTAGACTTGCTTGCTTTGGAAGCAGAGGCAAGTTCCTTCTCCGTCTGCACATCTTGTTTGGTTAGAGCAACATTTTTAGCCTCAACCTGCTTGGCCTTGGCTTCTTTAGCTTCACGCTTGGCTTTAGCCTTTGCCCTTTTCTCTAATTCCTTTGGGAAGTTTGCGACGGTTTTGAGAGAATCTGGATGTGCATTCGGAGGCGGTGGTGGCCTCACTTTCTCATGTCCCTCATTTATACGTCCCTCTGCAATGCAATCATTACATGGTGGAGTGAAAGCGAATAAGATTTGGTACTTTTCTCAAAGGTTTTCATATTTGTACCATTTTCCTGCCCAATGGGGATGAATCCTTTGCAGCATGTTGTTGCGATCAGTCGTTGATTCATGACCAGGTGGAGTTATGTGATCATCTAGATCAGAAATTTCTGTAGTTGTATTTTTCTCTCTGCCACGACCACCCTTCCTAGGATTTCCATCAGAGAACAAAGCATGAGCATATGTGACTAATTCATCCTGGGGCTAGGTGACAACAACAGGAACCTCTTCTGTAAACTCTTCAGACTCGGCAGCCTTCTTCTTCTTCGGAGCCCTGTGTGGCTTCGAAGGATTTGCTCCTCCTCTCAATTTCTTTCGCCCGGAATTTGGCAAAATTTGAGGTAGTTCTTCCTCAGACTCTGAGTGATCTTGAGAACTGGATGCCATGAGCCACCTTAGAAACAGAATAGATGCGAGGGAAAACACAAGGTAGGGTCACAAACATGCACAGAGATTTTTGAAGAAAAACATTTTTTGAAGGGTTAAGACTCACTGTAGTAGATAAAGATATCCTTGATAGGTTTTAATCTAGCCACTGATATTTTAGCCAAATTAAGAACTATATATCTAATCTGCGGAGAATTGCACATGAACCCTAGATCTAAGGAACTTGTACGAGGAAGATCGACAAACAATACAACTTAAATCCTAGTGAATTTGCAAGATCTACCGCGGTAAAATAAAAGCATGAAAATCACGTCGATAAGAATCACCCTATGAATAGAGGAATGTAAAGGGTTGGTTCAGATATATACGCCCTAACTTGGCAATATGGATCAACTACAGTGATGCAGACAAGAGGATTACTTCACCAGTGTGGAAAAATGCGGCGAGATTCCACCGGAGTTGCACGGTGGAGCTCTTTGCCGGAGATGCTTCGAGCGCAGGCTCAGACTGTAGGTGGAAGAAGGACTCAAAGGAAATGGAAGATGAACTGAGGAAGACAATGAGGGGAGGGGTATTTTTAGCCAGAGTGCTGAACCACCTCTCTGAAATCAACGGTCCTCTCGCGATGGACGTTCCACATTCAACGGGCACGATTATGATTGTGGAGATCGTGGGCACGTGGCAACCATTTCCTGTGAGAAACTCAGGAAGCGGGAGACCGAAAGTTTTGAAATGGGCTTACGCCAAAATTAGATAAAGGTTCGAAGTCCATTTCTTTCGCGACCAAGGATGACGGAAGGAAATATTCTACAGATTAAGTTGCATGCTTATGACGGATAGCAGAGATTTGGAAGAGGATAATAGAGAGGAAATAGGGTCCGAAACAAAACACTTAGACAGAAGATAAAAAAACCAAAGCAATAGCTCTGAGTGAGTTGTTCATCGAACGAAACACAAAACACGGCAAAAGATAGGACAAACAACACAAGGCGAGGACAAATAAACGGAGAACAGATAGCACCAATAAGATATGTCTCAGGGCTAAAGATATGCGAGGAGAATCCCTGAGAAAGTTCCTGCAAGGACGATTAGTTCATTTGCACAACCCACATTTGTGTGGGAGGCGGAGACCTCATTATTTGTCTTGACTTACCAGGGACCTTTTCCCTTCGTTGTCCTCTGTAGCTCACCTCAGCATTGCGAGTGTAATCATATGAATATGCATTGAAATTGTTTCCAGAGACATAAACGTAATGATTTGGGGAGGTACACATGTACTCCTTCTGTCAAGAGTTTAACCAATTTCCTTTCGAAGGAACAGCAACATCGTTCTGCGAGTGGTTTTCATTTCTTCGAAAAGAATTGTCCTGCATGGTCAGGTTAGCTGTGACAGATGGATTTTCAATTGTGCACTTCTTCACCCAAAATTGCTTCTTGGATGAACCTGTTCTGCATTTAGTCCCGACATACCGAGCAAATACCTTACCATTTTGTTGTTTGAGTCATCTGACTCATCATCATCAACAGAAGTGAGACAATCATATCTAGACAGAAGTGCAGGTTTGAGAGTTTTGCTTTTAGAAAGAACCCAACTTGTCCGAAGATATTTCTCAGGGTTCCAGTAGGTTCCATCAACATTGAGTTTCCTTTTGAAAACCAATCCTTCCTTTCTGGGAATTTTTTGCAGTATTGACTTCTTGAGCACATCACATAGAGTTTGATGTCCTTTAAGGGTCTTTAGCATGCCTGTCTCAAGCAAGTCCTTTAACTTGGAATTTTTATCAGAGATTGCAACAAATTCCTCGGAATAGGGGTTAGAGATATCATTCATAATAGTTGCAACATTCTCGACGGTAGCATTGGATGTTTCAATAGTGGAATCATCATTACTACTCCTTAGGCATTTTAGACAAGGAGACACAAAATCAACAAGAAGTTTTTCAGATTGCTCAGTGAAGAGAGAAGCTTTTTCATTGCAAGCATGTCACCGGACTCCTTTAGTGACTTATGTCCTTGATTCCTGTTAAGGATTTCATCGAATAAACTCTCAAAGTCAACTACAAGAAAATTATAACGGTTGGAAAGATCATCGATAGTTGAAGAAAGAGCATCATGCTCTTCGATCAAGTCTTAATTTTTATCCATCTTTTCGACCAATAATCCTTCAGATTTCCTTAGATTTTCTCAAGCTTTTCAAGTTCATCTTGCTAAGAGTTAGCAATCTTGACTAGTTTAGCACATGCAATGTTTTTCGAAGAAAATTCATTTATGGACTTTCGGTGTGTTGATGATACCTATTCCTTTGAGGTTTTTGCCATGAGACAGAGTGCGGTTGGTTCATCATCACTTGATGCATAATCTTCGACGTCAGATTGAAGTGACTGTTTAGATGATTCAAAAGCAATGAATGCATTTCCTCTGCCCAGACCTCTGTAGAACTCTTCATCATCTTCAGATTTAGATATTTCATCTTCAGAATCCATAGTCATTCCACCACACACACACACACACACTAGCCAGTTGAGACATTCTCTTCATATTTGATTGAATGGTTCCTTTCGCTTGCGTGTTAGTGACTGGTCTCGTTGAAGATGTGGATGGTTCGATTTTTTTCGTGAGCTTAGTGTGACGGTTCATGCGAACAAATCCAGAGCAATGAAGGAACACCATCTACTGCTGGGTTTTGCATTCAATTCCCAGTTAGGGCAATCGGCAATGAAATGACCGTATTGCTTGCACTTGTAGCACTTCATTTCCTTCAGAGGTAATCTGTCGGCGTTCTGGGAACCAGGGTACCCAGACTTGCTTGCCTGCGGCCCACGGCGTGGCTTCCTCAACAGCCTGGTATGGCCCATCTACAAGACCGCCAAGACAAGACCCTCGTGAAGGCCCCCTGGCCTCGCGAGGCGGATGACACCAAGACCTTCGGAGGGAGCAGCCTCCTCAGGCTGCCTCCCGAGGAGCAGAGATTCCTATGCAGGTACCAGTCTCATGAGGCTGCCATGACGACTAAGGCCAGGCGGGCGCCAGCGGGCACAGAGGAGGCAGTTTCCTCTTTGGTGCTAAGGAGGCAAGGACAGGCGTGGGTTCCCGAGGAATCTACCAAATGTTTCCACTCCAGTGCTACAAGACCAAGACCACCAGCATGGCAGGACGGATGTCATCGCTGAGCGCATCGCTGCATCATGACCAGAAGCTTTGCAGGCGAAGACACCTTTCTTCAGGATAAGATGTACTACTTGTCCCCTTTCAAATTGGCCGTTGTGGGATCCCTTCCCGCCTAAGTTTTGAGGGAAGAGGACCAAGGCCACTATAAATATAGGTTAGCCACCACCGTAGAAGGGGTTGACTCATTCTCACCCCCAGGCCCTCGCGAGGTTGTTCATCCTCTGTACTTGTTCATCCTCAGTCCCTCGAGAGGCCAATCCACCACAAAGCAGGAGTAGGGTATTACACCGCAAGGTGGCCCGAACCTGGGTAAACTGCCGTGTTCATCTTCTTCCTTGTTCAGGCCAGTCCGGCTAGGCTAGGCTGTGGGCGACAAGTTGGTAGGCTTGAGAGGTAGGGGTGTGTCGAAGTCCTTCTTCCACCGTTCGTTTCGCCTCTGTTCCGTCGCTCCCTTAGCCGACGCTCGCCGTGTCCGTGCCGAGAGCCGGGCCGCTCACGTCGCCTAGACGGCACCCGCGGGCAACGGCGCTCCTCGCCGCTCTGTCTCCCCGGTGGCCAACGCTGCCACTGACCATGCTGCTCGCGAGCAGCAGGACTTGTCGCTGCCGCCTTCCATGCGGCGTGATGGCCGCACCGCCACTTCTTCGCCTACTCCCGCCACGGCATCGTCCTCTAATGCTCGTCGCAGGCCGGCAAACATGCAGGCTATGCTGCTCATGGCGCGTGAGCTCCTGCGCTACCGCCCGGCCAACGATGTCTACGGTGACTGGCTCAGCCGCATTGCTGAGCTCGTCAACGCTGCCGGCGAGGCCCCTGCGCCATTCCGCTCACTGCCTCCCCCGCCATCCCGGGCGAGCGACGTGGCTCACGGTGCGCCCCCTCCTCCTCCTCGGCGCGACATGGACTCGGAGCCCAGGCGCAACGCGCCCCCGCGCGACCCATGGTGCGGGGCACCGGCAAGGGATGAAGCAAGCTGCCAGGTGGTGCAGCAGCCGCAGGCCGATGCGCGCGCGCTCCTGGCGCCATAGCGCCAGCACCAAGACCGCGCGCCGCCGGAGGTCGCGGCGCGCGGGCGTCAAGACCAAGCTCCACCCATGCGGCCCGCACCTATGAGCGTGGCAGGCTGCCGTGCTTTCACCCCGGAGCTGCGCCGCGTTGTCTGGCCCAGCAAGTTCAAGCCGGACCTGCCTCCACGCTACGACGGCACTCCCGACCCCGCGGAATTCCTCCAGCTCTACGCGCTGAGCATCGAAGCGGCGAGCGGTGACGAGAAGGCTATGGCCAACTGGTACCCCATGGCCCTCAAGGATGGCGCACGCTCTTGGCTCCTGAACGTCCTGGAGGGTTCGATTTCCTCCTGTGACGAGCTTCGCGAGCGTTTCATTGCCAATTTCCAGGGCACCCGCGACCGCGCTCCCATGGTGGCCGATCAGCGGCATGTGAAGCAGCAGCCTGGTGAAACTCTGCACAAAATACATCTAGCGCTTCATGAGCATCCGCCTCAAGATCCCGAAGGCGTCGGACGAGGCTATCATCTCGGCGTTCACTGATGGCGTCCGGGATGTCAAGATGAAGGAGGAGCTCGCCATCCATGAGGACCTGTGTTCGGCCCTAGAGATGTTCAATCTGGCGACTAGGTGCGCAAGGGCTGAGGAAGGCCGCCTCTCCCTCCTTGAGCTTCCGGAGGCCGACCTTGAAGACAAGAAAGCCAAGGCCAAGGAGGCAAAGCGCAAGGGCCCCGCTGTGCTTGCGGCTGAACCTGAGATGAAGCACGGTCATGACCACGGCGAATCCTCCAGGGGCAACCGCCCATTCTGCGTCTTCCGCAACGTCCACAACCACAACACCAATGACTGCCAGGAGCTCAGGGCAATCCGAGACGGGCGCCTTGGCCGCCGCCCCGAGTGCAGCGACCACGGCTACGACCGCGGAGGAGGCCGTTGGGACAACCGCGACCCCCGTCAGGACTGGCGCGACCAACCCCGCAAGGACCGCTGGCAAGGCCAGCCTCATGACGGCCCCTGGCGGGACCAACCTCGTGAGGACCGTCCCCAGGGCAACGCCGGCCTCCCTCCGCTGCCGCCGCTGCCAAGGAGAAACGATGACAACCGGCAAGACGATGGGGCTGGGGGCTTCCAGGAGCCTCGCGCGATCGCCAACATCCTGGGTGGTGCTCAGGCTCCCGCCTCCCATCGCATCTTCAAGCAGTTCTCTCGCGAGGTGAACACAGCCCTCCCCAAGCTCGAGGCATCGCGTCCCCTCAGGTGGTCCAAGAACGCCATCACCTTTGACTCCATGGACCAACTCAACTGCTTAGTCACCGCTGGCGCGCTCCCTATGCTCTGCACGCCCACCATCAGCAACGTCCTCGTCACCAAAACCCTCATCGATGGTGGCGCGGGGCTCAATGTTCTCTCCGTCGAGACGTTTAAAACGCTCCAAGTGCCCTATGACCAGCTCCTGCCCACCAAGCCTTTCTCAGGAGTGACCGATGGCTCCACTGTTCCCCTGGGGCAGGTGCGCCTCCCCGTCACCTTTGGCAACCGCAACAACTACCACACTAAGCTCATCGACTTCGACGTCGCCCATATCGGCCTCCCGTATAATGCCATCCTCGGGTATCCGGCCCTCGCCAAGTTCATGGCGGCAACCCACCACGGCTACAATGTCCTCAAGATGCCAGGAAGTGGCGGCATCATCACGGTCACCTGCAATGAAAAGGATGCGATGTGCTCCCTCGAGCGCTCCTACCAGGCTGCGGCAGTCGAGAACTCTGACGATGAGGGCGCCATCTTACCTCCTGAGGCCATCCCCAAGAAGAAGAAGCAGCTCCTCCCCAAGAGGTGTCAGCAGGCTGGGGCGCCTGCCGATTGTGCCTCAGGCCCCGCGCCCACTACTGGGGCGCCTTTCCCTCTCGCATAGGAAGGCGCGCCCAGTGCCCCCCTCAGGGCGGGCTCAGGGGCTCTCGTCTAGAGGGCCTCTGACCTGACCAGCGCGATGAGGGAGGCGATCGGGCACCACGTGGAGGCGTGCTTCAACGCGCGCCTCTGTGAGCAAAGCGCAAGGCGCGAGGTGCCAGGCGTGCAAGAGTTCATCACCAAGGCAATCAAAGAGCTTCAAGAGGTGTGAGCCATGCGTGGCGAGTGTCGCTCCGCACCACCGGGTGCAGCCCTGCCCCCTGACATGGGCGGCGAGCTGCGCGTCTGCGTCAACATCCCAGGCCTCAACAAGGCTGCTTCACAGGACCTCTTCTGGCCGTCCCGCGTCAGCCGGAGTGGGGGCTGGCCCTGCAGCTACTTCCGCATGCCGTTTGGCCTGCTGAACGTGGTCGCCTCGTACCAGCGCTTCGCGCAGGGTGCCATGGCGGCCCACGAGGCCAGGCGCCAGGCGGTCCTGACGGAGGAGTTGCCGGACCCTCGCGAGCCCCCCGGACCTCCTGAGCCTCCCGGGCCTCAGGAGCCGGTTGGCTCGTGAGGAGCGATCTCTGCAGCACGCATCTTCATCTACTCCAACGCTTCTACAACGATGGTGCCAGGTGACTTTTTGGTTTGTTCAACTGAGGGCGCCCCTCGGGCTGCATTATCCTCAGGCTGCTAGGGCACAGCCCCGCAGCTGTATCGTTTTTGCGCTTGTATCAGAACTGGCCTTGCCTTTATGAATTTCCCAAATATTTTAACTGCATGTCTGGTGCTTCGTCACTATGATGCCGCTGCGCCCTCACAAACCTGGCCGCGACCGCCTCATGATTAAGGACTGGCACGGCATCTGTGCTCGGGTCCGTCCCTGCAGCGTTGTCAAATCCAAGTGACCGAGCTCTGTCCCGTGGGCCAGTTCCCGTGTGCGTCACCTCCCGGGGTCCTTGGTGCCTTGTTCTTGCATGAGCTAATCGTGTGTGGGAAAGTAAGGGCGCGCGGCCCGGTTCGTAGAACCGCAGTTTGGCGCTTCGCCGTAGTGGGAGCCGTGCGCCGGGTGTTTTTCCGTGGGATCATTGCATGAGAAGACTTGGCACGACGTCTGTGCTCGGGTCCGTCCCTGCAGCGTCGATAAATCCAATGGCTGAGATCTATCAGGCGGGCCGGCCCCGTTCACGTCGCCTCCTGGGGTCATTGGTGTCCGGCCTTCTCATGCGATAACCTCCAGAGGGGCATTCGGCACAGGACCCCCCATCGCCCCACAGGTGTCTTAAGCGCGCCCCGCGCCACAAAAATCAGGCGCAACCTGCCTTGAGGTAGGGCCTCGTGAGTCCCGCGCTGGCTCACGAGTGCCCAGATACACCTCCTCCAGTTCGGTCGTGCTAGCCACGCGTACGAACGGGGCTGTACACGCCCCGGAGTCTCCCCCGGAGGGAACTCCCACCCACGTACCAGTGGAAGCCCCATGCTCCGCGCTGGCGGACAACACGGTCGAGGAGTGACTATGCCCATGTACCAGTGGAAGCCCCATGCTCCACGCTGGCGGACGACACGGCTGAGGAGCGGCTATGCCCACGCTAAAGTGGAAGCACCATGCTCCGCGCTGGTGAATAAACAACTGAGAGTGCCCTCGTGGCCGCACCAACCTCAGGACAGCCTCTCAGCTCTTTACCCGGTAACACCCCACAGCTTTCCCCTTGGGAGGATCGTTGTAACACCCTGGATTTTGCCCATTTTCTTTTGCTTTTAATTTTGGTCCGGATTTGCTTTTCTGTGACTTAGTGGTCTTGAAACCTGGATGGATCACCCTTCATTTTTCTTCCTGAGTGGCTTGCCAACTTCAAAACCATCCCAAGACCTTGTCATTTCCATTTTGGACCAATCCCAATATTCTTTTCTTGGGAATATTCCTTTTTCTATTAAAGGAATAACCCTGTTTGCCCTGAGTTGTGAAGCAACTCATATTTCTATCATTCCCAAAATTTTCAAATAATTCCCATAAATCCTTTGGGACATATCTTATACAGATATGTCAAAATATTCCTTGCATGTTCAAAAATATTTCACAAATATTCCTTTTCTGATTCTGCCCTATCTGTCAGATTGAGAAGCAAGTACCCTTTATATTTGTTTGCTTGCTCTCAAACTTTTTGTGCACTCTTTCCTATCCATATCATTGCCACATGCCAAAATTCAACTTTATTTGGATATTAAATATCTCTTGGCTAATTTCCAAAGTTTCTAGGCAACTAGAATCTTTGTGAAGCAAGTGCTAGCTAGGTGTATCCAAATGAGTTGAAATTTTGCAAGCATCTTTATATTCCCAAATCATGACTCTCCACCAAGTTTCAACCTTATTCAATCATCTATGTGATCACAGCATGAAATCTTTGTTTCTGGTAATTATTATGGGTTGTGAAGCAACTATAATTTTTATTGCTCCATAATTCATGAATAATTTCCAGAATATGCTTCTACCCATATCTCACTTCTCCACAAAATTTGGGCTCATTCCATTTCACCAGTAATTTCCTAGAATTTTTCAAATATTCTGTTCATTTGGAAGCTGTGTGAAGGAAGTACCATTTTCGTTTATCCAAATGGTATGAAATTTATACAGTACCTTCATATACCCATATCAATCATCTCCTCCAAATTTCAGCCCAATCCCATGTGATGTGTTTGTGCTACTTCAAGATTGGCAAATCTAGTCAGTGAGGCCCTTTGAACAGCAAGTGCTTTTTATCCTCAACCAAATGGGCTGAAAATTTTCAGAGATAATCATCTTAGTGGGTGATCACACCATGCCAAAGATCAGAGCCAATCTCCAGACGATTCTTCCTCACCAAGTATCAAACACCTTCCTGTTCCAGACAAAACCTGTTAGCTGTGGTCAACTCAAATCTCTCTATGCTTGTTTCTTTCCCCCTTGACCTTATCCTTCGAATGACTGATCGACCTGACATGATTTGGTTAACTAGTGCACGTGGCATCATCGTGTTCACGCGGTGACCACGGGGTAGACAAGCCAAACAGCGCGCTCTGGAGGTCACGGCGCTGTACTTGTCCAATTCCTCCTCCCCCTCGATATCTCTCCATGTCCAGAAGCTCCGTCTCGGCCTCGCCTTTGCTCCGAAACTCTCTCCCCCTCCGGTTGCTTCCTCTGCACGCCACAGCAATCGCCGCCGAGACCCTGTCTCGCTCGTGGCCGTCGTCGTTTTCTTCCTCGAGCCCTCCCGAGCTCTCTCGACCTCGCTTGAACCCTCTCCACCCCTCCATGAAGCCTTCTGACCCCGCTACCGTCCAGCCACGCCACCCCTCAAGCACCAGTGCGGCGATAAGCTCGCCACGGCGGCGTGCTCATCCCCTCCGCGCCGGCCGCCTATATATAGGCCCTCCCGATCGCTCCCGTCCTCACCAAGCCTCTCGCCTAGCTCCACTGATCCTCCCCGACCCCTCAAACCATCGCCGGAGGCCCTTCCCGCCGCCCTCTGGCCGCCATTGCCGCCTCGGCCTCCTCCTGAATTGGAGATGCCCGAGCCCCCTCTCGCCGTCCTTCCACCACCGGAGGAACCCCCAAGGTCCGGCGACCCTACCCACCTTCTCCATTCTTCTCCAGAGCCGCTGCGGCGCCGTGTTCATCACCGCCCGTCGCCGGTTTCCGCCGCGCTCGGAGGAGCCCTCGTGCTCGGCCTCCCCGGAGCCCGTGACCTGCCTGGTTGGGTGCGGCGTCCTTCCCCGGTTCCGCCGGTGGGCTCAGCTCCGTCGGGGATGACCGGAGTTGGCTGGACGAGCGCCGGCGCCGGCGACCTCTCTCTGTTCACGGGCGCGCGGCGAAGGAAGAAGGAGCTGGGGGGAAAGATAAGGTGGGCCTAGCCCACAGTGGCCCACCGATTTTAATTTAAATCGAGGTGGGCAGCTGTGGTGTGGGCCGGCCCAGTAGGCAGCAGTGGCGGCAGCCAATTCGGCCCGGGCAGCCCAGTGGCCACAGTTTCCTTTTATTCATTATCCAGAAAAACTGTTAGGGACCCAGTGGCAATTAATTTACTTGCAGATAGGTCCCTGGCAGAAAAGCATTAATATCCTTTCGCTCACAACTCCGATCGAGGTGAACCCAAAGCCCACTTCTTCGTCTCTTCGAGTCCGTCATGTTGGTATCATTTTCACTATGTGGTCCTACTGTGGAAATGACCATTTTGCCCTTGCCCATAAATAGCCCCCTCCGAGAGAGAACTGTTTCCGGCAATCAACTCCGCGGCCTCTCCGCACTTCTCCCCGATGATTCCTTCATCCCCAGGCAAGCCACAACTCTCATCTGCATCATCGCATTGCAATGTCATAGTTTAACCAATTACTTTAATAGCAAGTATGAGTTATTTGTGAAATGAATTGGACTATGCAATGTTGGAGTTAATTCTCGGATAGGTGACTACCATGTTGAATACCAGATTGTTAATGACTAGTAGTTTACCCACTTGTTGATACTATGATGTTGAGATCACTGTCTAACATTATTTTGGAGTTCATCCGGCAGTTCGTGGAGATGAATTAGTAGCAGTGGCTTAAGTATACTGGTTATCGGAGTGTCAGCCATGACAGAAATATTATTCGGGGATTAGATATTTCATGGTTGACCTTGAGTCACCTGTCCGGACTTATCCGTGCAGCCACATTTGCCGGTATGGGATGGCCTTGACTTGGTCTGATCACGTGCTCTTTCACCGGTACCGCCCGACAGGGAAGGTTATGCGTGCGCGCTACCCTGGCCTGGTAGGCGGCGATAACCTTGTGAGCCCAGTTGAGTTATTAGGATCCAGGTCCCCGTTTGGGACAGTTTAGTTAGGCCACGACGGTGGCAGGTGTCACGGGGTGACACGGGGCCACCCAAGGCTTGACTCTGGGGGAGTGTGATTGCCGGTGGTACGATGAAAGAGTCACGGGTCAGGCAGGTTTCGTTGGAGCAACGCTGGTCCACCCGAATGGGATCACGAGGTCAGTGCTCCATAGTGTGGGTAAAGTGCGCAACCTCTGCAGAGTGTAAAATCTATTCGAATAGCCGTGTCCACGGTATTGGACAGTCCGTCCAGACCTCACTAGGTGGTCAACCATGGTAGTGATGATAATGATGGAAGAACTCATCATAAGATCAGAAGTACTCGGTGGTTCTGAGGGTTGTGAGACAGCCCGAACGAGAGTAAGTTTGTCAGTCTTGTGGTACAATTGGTATCAGGTACATGATATGATAGCCATGGGATGGCTATGAGTTGAGTGGTCGGATGACCACATGAATGGACTTGGTACAGGTTCGGATTGGATCCTGAGATTACTAGGAGTATGGATTAAACTACTTAATATGCTTTACCTTACTGCATTTAATTCAGAAGTTATCTTGCTGGATAACCCTGCTTGTTAATCTTGACTGCTATGATGTTGTCTTGCCTTAATGCTGATGTTTGCTGTGAGCTTGCGAGTACATTCAAAGTACTCACTTGGCGTGTCATGCCAGTCTGCAGGTCATGCCGTGATTGCTTGCTTGTCGAGGATCCTGAGTTTGCGACCTAGGAGACGCGTTCTAGCCAGAGTCCCTGCGGAGTGGAGTCCATCACCGTCGTCGCTGTTCCGTTGCCGAGAGAGTTACTCCGCTGTTAGCATAGAGCTACCCCGGGCGGGCGTAGTGTCGCCGTGCCAATGTAATCCATGTACCCTTTGTAACCCTATCCATTGTAATAAAGAGCTGATTTGTTCTATGCCAACAGTGTCGTATTCCAGAGGACTTGTTCCTGGGCTGGAATACGGGGTGTTCCGGTTTACTCTAAGCCGGGGTGCCACAGAAGTTGGTATCAGAGCAGGTCTGGCTATACGACGCGTGGTCTAGGCGCGAGCGTTAGTAACCAGTAGTATAGGATCCAGTTGGTTTGCTGCACTTGTTTGTTGCATTTGTTTGTGCATAGCATGCATATAGACTAGATATTTTATTACTAACGATGGATCTGGTGAGTGTAGGTGGCATCGGTTTCGATTCCCTACCTGCGCTCTCCAGTTTGCATATTGGTTCCTTGGTGTGGTGTCATCTTCGTCCCAGCGGAGTGATGCCAAGGTGCTTGGTGGTGTCGATCCCTTGTCGGATTGATGCACCGGTACCACAACAACTTATTCTCTTCAGCCACTTCTATCGTTTCGGCGATAGACAAGTTCTATCCCGGATCGTGCCATTCCACTAGCCGTTTCGGTAACCCTTACTGATCCTTGTTATCAGAAAAGGGCAATGCCTGCAAGCTTTTCTTTCCACCACTATCTCATTCCGCCACCTATTCTTTGGACGTGTACGGTTTTCTTCCGTACACTTGATGATGATGTGGTCGTAACTTCTGTGTTCCGACCCCGATCACCAAGTTCGTCCTCGCCACCGGTTCCATCCGTGTTAAGTCCGTGTTTGGTGTAGCCCTGTTTACACCAATTTTCTTCCACACATTGATTCACTTTCATGCACCTCGCCACAGCATGTTAGACCGTAATACCGGAGTTCTTGCGAGATTTGTGTGCTTAAGTAGGAATGCATATTATTGCTGTGAATAGCTGTAGGCTGTGATATTGCTTGTGTGTGTGATCTTGCTGCTTTGTGTGCTTTTGTTTAGTCGTTTCTTTTGTTGTTTTTGGGCCCTTGGTGTTACCTTATTTTCCCCTCATGGAAGTTGCTCACCGACCCTGAAACCAAAGAGTCAGTGAAGAGACAGCCATTTGGAAGCTCAGCTTAGCAATATGGAATTTTCAGCCGATTATGTTATATTGGGAATATCGTGCCTGAATACAAATGATATCCTGGTTGGATTTGGTTATCAGCATCAAGTATACACCAGTGCAACTTTTACAGCAGTAAAGATCGCATCAACAAGAAGGCAAATCGTGTATATGATTCACAGTGCATTCCTTGCCAAAGGTATGATTCATATATACAAGGTTTGAGTCTGCTATGAGTACAATTTGAACCCTGCCGTGTCCTGGAATCAAGCCAGAATGTGCTATGAACTTAGTGTTCAGCAAGAAGGATAGTCGAACATTGTTCTTCCTACAACAAGTAACCGACAGCAGAAACCTTAAGGGATATATATATATATATGCACTCGGTCCGCATATGGCAAAGAGAAGTTTCCGGTGTAAGCAGCCCAGTCTTTCCCTACAAGCTACCAGAGAAGCTTACAACGCAAGATGCCTGTGTCTTCATCAATACGACACATGGACATCTTCCGATGCAAGTTAGCAGCATATGACAATGCATCCCCAGGGTCAAATCTGCAATAGTTGGTCCGAAGGTAAAAATCAGTCGGGACACAAGCTTGCCTCAGAAATCAAGTGGCCAGCTACACATGTTTCCATAGATATAGTGGACATGCTGCCAAGGTCATATGGTTTACTCATACAATGATGCTAGCCCGATGAGGATCTGACTATTGCATGAGCTATGTAAGAAGAGGAGAACGCCAGTTATACACTTCAGTGTGATGACCAACAACCTATGGAGCAAGCCGACCATTTGATATATGCCCTACAGCATTGCTCTGTGTTATTCTGGTATGTTCAGATTATTATGCTCATACCAGTATGCATAATAGTGAGTTGTATGGAACACGGATGAACCCTTGCCTATTTTTCTTTGGTAGCGGCACCACGGCTGTGTTCTGAGCTGTTTCCAGCCGTCCGGGGTGGATGCCGATTTTTATTTCTCTTGTCAACAACTGTCCGTGTTCTGAGCTGCTTTTCGGCCGTCTCGGGCAGCTGTTGAATTTCTCTTCGTAGCAATGACCCTATGCTCTGAGCTGTTTTTTCGGCCGTCTTAGGGAGTTGCTACTTTCTTCTTATCGACACCGTCTCATGCTCTGAGCTGCTTTTCAGCCGTCTTGAGTCGGGGTTGAGTTATTCCAGTAAAAGTCCCAGATCTGAGTTGTAAAGACCGTTCTGGTGGCTACTGGTTTATTTGCCGGTTTTATCCAAGGGTTCAGACGATCGTTACCTACAGCTACAACTTGTAAAGTAATATGCCTGCCGGAATATTGCATCTGACAACACCTATGGTCACACGAAGAATCAAGGGCATATTAGGCCAAGTTCTTTCAGCTAAGGATCCAGGCAAAGAGAACTATAATGAAGGAGCAAAGATTTGGCCATAAAGGTATGATAATGGTTGCAAGATCAACATGGTACAGATACTCAGAGTAATCGGGTTCGATACCGACCACCATGGGTACACACCCACGGGGTCTATTCCATTTGCAAGGACCCCATATCAAGACAACTCGCCGCGCCAACCAGATATGCTCAGAATTGTCAGAAGAGGGCAACCAAGCTGGTCAGGTCAGCCTAAATATTAACTCAGCAGTTCAAATTCAGCAACCATGTTAAGGTACTACACGGCCTACCATCCATACAGGGATGCCGATAGACTGAGTAATCAGAAGGATAAACAATAGTCTCGAAGTATGTGTCCTCATGGATGGGAATCAGTTAAAGACTAACCTGCCGTGAACAAGATTTTGCTACCAGGACCACTGTCAGTCAAGTCTATGGATAATATCACTATAAGACCGTACACCTTTATGCTGGTCACGACAGGTGACAATCAAATATTTGGTAGAAGCGCTATACCCGAGACAGTGAAGATACCCAAGATGACTCAACAATCCGTGCAAGAAGTCAGATTCCACCAGGAGAACGGTATGATTCACTGTACTGTTATGAGCCTGGAGGACATACATCCATTTGAAGTCACCCAATGCAATGAGTAAAAGATTTCACCAAGAGGATCTGTTCACAACTCAGTGAACGGTCGTTCGTACTGGACTCTGTCATGACACGTCCATGAGAAACCACCCTCGGATTTACGAGAAGGGCATATAGTTTGGTCAGAATAATTTATTGCCTTAGACAAGATAGCAGACATAAAAGGATTGGAGTCAGAGTAACCTATGAGTTAAGATTTGCCAGAAAAGGGTCCAGCAAAGCAAACCACCCCGAAGCAAGGCAGTCAGTCATATGAAATTCAGCAGGAACATTATACAAAGGTAAAAAGGAAACCCGAGTTGGAAACGGTTTCCTTAAGTGGAAATATTCAAGTTTGATCCCTGAGCAACCAAATCTCGAGGACGAGATTTCTTTAAGGGGGGTAGGTTTGTAACACCCTGGATTTTGCCCATTTTCTTTTGCTTTTAATTTTGGTCCGGATTTGCTTTTCTGTGACTTAGAGGTCTTGAAACCTGGATGGATCACCCTTTATTTTTCTTCCCGAGTGGCTTGCCAACTTCAAAACCATCCCAAGACCTTGTCATTTCCATTTTGGACCAATCCCAATATTCTTTTCTTGGGAATATTCCTTTTTCTATTAAAGGAATAACCCTGTTTGCCCTGAGTTGTGAAGCAACTCATATTTCTATCATTCCCAAAATTTTCAAATAATTCCCATAAATCCTTTGGGACATATCTTATACAAATATGTCAAAATATTCCTTGCATGTTCAAAAATATTTCACAAATATTCCTTTTCTGATTCTGCCCTATCTGTCAGATTGAGAAGAAAGTACCCTTTATATTTGTTTGCTTGCTCTCAAACTTTTTGTGCACTCTTTCCTATCCATATCATTGCCACATGCCAAAATTCAACTTTATTTGGATATTAAATCTCTCTTGGCTAATTTCCAAAGTTTCTAGGCAACTGGAATCTTTGTGAAGCAAGTGCTAGCTAGGTGTATCCAAATGAGTTGAAATTTTGCAAGCATCTTCATATTCCCAAATCATGACTCTCCACCAAGTTTCAACCTTATTCAATCATCTATGTGATCACAACATCAAATATTTGTTTCTGGTAATTATTATGGGTTGTGAAGCAACTATAATTTTTATTGCTCCATAATTCATGAATAATTTCCAGAACATGCTTCTACCCATATCTCACTTCTCCACAAAATTTGGGCTCATTCCATTTCACCAGTAATTTCCTAGAATTTTTCAAAGATTTTGTCCATTTGGAAGCTGTGTGAAGGAAGTACCATTTTGGTTTATCCAAATGGTATGAAATTTATACAGTACCTTCATATACCCATATCAATCATCTCCTCCAAATTTCAGCCCAATCCCATGTAATGTGTGAGTGCTACTTCAAGATTGGCAAATCTGGTCAGTGAGGCCCTTTGAACAGCAAGTGCTTTTTATCCTCAACCAAATGGGCTGAAAATTTTCAGAGATAATCATCTTAGTGGGTGATCACACCATGCCAAAGATCAGAGCCAATCTCCAAACGATTCTTCCTCACCAAGTATCAAACACCTTCCTGTTCCAGACAAAACCTGTTAGCTGTGGTCAACTCAAATCTCTCTATGCTTGTTTCTTTCCCCCTTGACCTTATCCTTCGAATGACTGATCGACCTGACATGATTTGGTTAACTAGTGCACGTGGCATCACCGTGTTTACGCGGTGACCACCGGCCAGACAAGCCAAACAACGCGCTCTGGAGGTCGCGGCGCTGTACTTGTCCAATTCCTCCTCCCCCTCGATATCTTTCCATGTCCAGAAGCTCCATCTCGGCCTCGCCTTTGCTCCGGAAGTCTCTCCCCCTCCGGTTGCTTCCTCTGCACGCCACGGCAATCGCCGCCGAGACCCTGTCTCGCTCGTGGCCGTCGTCGTTTTCTTCCCCGAGCCCTCCCGAGCTCTCTCGACCTCGCCTGAACCCTCTCCACCCCTCCATGAAGCCTCCCGACCCCGCTACCGTCCAGCCACGCCACCCCTCGAGCACCAGTGCGGCGATAAGCTCGCCACGGCGGCGTGCTCATCCCCTCCGTGCCGGCCGCCTATATATAGGCCCTCCCGAGCGCTCCCGTCCTCACCAAGCCTCTCGCCTAGCTCCACTGATCCTCCCTGACCCCTCAAACCATCGCCGGAGGCCCTTCCCGCCGCCCTCTGGCCGCCATTACCGCCTTGGCCTCCTCCTGAATTGGAGATGCCCGAGCCCCCTCTCGCCGTCCTTCCACCACCAGAGGAACCCCCAAGGTCCGGCGACCCTCCCCACCTTCTCCATTCTTCTCCAGAGCTGCTGCGGTGCCGTGTTCATCACCGCCCGTCGCCGGTTTCCGCCGCGCTCGGAGGAGCCCTCGTGCTCGGCCTCCCCGGAGCCCGTGACCTGCCTGGTTGGGTGCGGCATCCTTCCCCGGTTCTGCCGGTGGGCTCAGCTCCATCGGGGATGACCGGAGTTGGCTGGACGAGCGCCGGCGCCGGCGACCTCTCTCTGTCCACGGGCGCGCGGCGAAGGAAGAGGGAGCTGGGGGGGGGGGGGAAAGATAAGGTGGGCCTAGCCCACAGTGGCCCACCGATTTTAATTTAAATCGAGGTGGGCAGCTGTGGTGTGGGCCGGCCCAGTAGGCAGCAGCGGCGGCAGCCAATTCGGCCCGGGCAGCCCAGTGGCCACAGTTTCCTTTTATTCATTATCCAGAAAAACTGTTAGGGACCCAGTGGCAATTAATTTACTTGCAGATAGGTCCCTAGCAGAAAAGCATTCATATCCTTTCGCTCACAACTCCGATAGAGGTGAACCCAAAGGCCACTTCTTCGTCTCTTCGAGCCCGTCGTGTTGGTATCATTTTCACTATGTGGTCCTACTGTGGAAATGACCATTTTGCCCTTGCCCGTAAACAGCCCCCTCCGAGAGAGAACTGTTTCCGGCAATCAACTCCGCGGCCTCTCCGCACTTCTCCCCGATGATTCCTTCATCCCTAGGCAAGCCACAACTCTCATCTGCATCATCGCATTGCAATGTCATAGTTTAACCAATTACTTTAATAGCAAGTATGAGTTATTTGTGAAATGAATTGGACTATTGAATGTTGGAGTTAATTCTCGGATAGGTGACTACCATGTTGAATACCAGATTGTTAATGACTAGTAGTTTACCCACTTGTTGATACTATGATGTTGAGATCACTGTCTAACATTATTTTGGAGTTCATCCGGCAGTTCGTGGAGATGAATTAGTAGCAGTGGCTTAAGTATACTGGTTATCGGAGTGTCAGCCATGACAGAAATATTATTCGGGGATTAGATATTTCATGGTTGACCTTGAGTCACCTGTCCGGACTTATCCGTGCAGCCACATTTGCCGGTATGGGATGGCCTTGACTTGGTCTGATCGCGTGCTCTTTCACCGGTACCGCCCGACAGGGAAGGTTATGCGTGCGCGCTACCCTGGCCCGGTAGGCGGCGATAACCTTGTGAGCCCAGTTGAGTTATTTGGATCCAGGTCCCTGTTTGGGACAGTTTAGTTAGGCCACGATGGTGGCAGGTGTCACGGGGTGACACGGGGCCACCCAAGGCTTGACTCCGGGGGAGTGTGATTGCCAGTGGTACGATGAAAGAGTCACGGGTCCGGCAGGTTTCGTTGGAGCAATGCTGGTCCACCCGAATGGGATCACGAGGTTAGTGCTCCATAGTGTGGGTAAAGTGCGCAACCGCTGCAGAGTGTAAAATCTATTCGAATAGCCGTGTCCACGGTATTGGACAGTCCGTCCAGACCTCACTAGGTGGTCAACCATGGTAGTGATGATAATGATGGAAGAACTCATCATAAGATCAGAAGTACTCAGTGGTTCTGAGGATTGTGAGACAGCCCGAACGAGAGTAAGTTTGTCAGTCTTGTGGTACAATTGGTATCAGGTACATGATATGATAGCCATGGGATGGCTATGAGTTGAGTGGTCGGATGACCACATGAATGGACTTGGTACAGGTTCGGATTGGATCCTGAGATTACTCGGAGTATGGATTAAACTACTTAATATGCTTTACCTTACTGCATTTACTTCAGAAGTTATCTTGCTGGATAACCCTGCTTGTTAATCTTGACTGCTATGATGTTGTCTTGCCTTAATGCTGATGTTTGCTGTGAGCTTGCGAGTACATTCAAAGTACTCACCTGGCATGTCATGCCAGTCTGCAGGTCATGCCGTGATTGCTTGCTTGTCGAGGATCCTGAGTTTGCGACCTAGGAGACGCGTTCTAGCCAGAGTCCCTGCGGAGTGGAGTCCATCACCACCGTCGCTGTTCCGTTGCCGAGAGAGTTACTCCGCTGTTAGCATAGAGCTACCCCGGGCGGGCGTAGTGTCGCCGTGCCAATGTAATCCATGTACCCTTTGTAACCCTATCCATTGTAATAAAGAACTGATTTGTTCTATGCCAACAGTGCCGTATTCCAGAGGACTTGTTCCTGGGCTGGAATACGGGGCATTCCGGTTTACTCTGAGCCAGGGTGCCACAGTCGTGCGAGGGGGCTGGACACGAGGGCTGTGCCCAGGCCAGGCCTGGTACACGCCACCCTACCAGTTCTGGGTACCTGGTCTTCTCGTGTCCCCCCAGGCGAAAGCTGGCGAGGAAAGGTATGGAGGACTCCGGATTAGCTTAGACGCTGCTCGCTTTTCCTTCATGAGGGTTGTTCATACGTCAAGGGGGACCCCTGAGCATCGCGAATCAGGGGCCTCACTAGCCACGTAGCCCCTCGCCCCTTGGTCTTGTCCTGGTGATCCGAATGCCCCAATGGCAGTCGAGGTATGCGCGGGGCTGGGCCCTACCGACGTAGAACACTAAGGCTGTTCGTACGTCAAGGGGGACCCCTGAGCATCATGACTCACGGGCCACACTAGTCACGTAGCCCCTCGCCCCTTGGTCTCGTCCTGGTGATCCGGACGCCCCAACGGCGGTCGAGGTATGTGCGGGGCTGGGCCCTACCGACGCAGAACACAAAAGCAAACAAGGAGGAAACCAAGCACGAAAAGAAAATCGCAGAGTTCTAGCAATTATTACAAGATACGCAGTGTTCCACAAATTCAAGCAGAAGTCTTTACGCCTCCACGAAGCATGGTAAATGTTGCAGGTTGAAACTAGGAAGAAGCGCCCCCACTGCCTTGGCCATCACCGCCGCTTGTCCTGGTCGCCGGGAGCCCATCGTCGACGTCGCCGCCGCCATCCTCGCCGCCACAAGCCTCTGTCGCTGGGGCCTCGGGATCGGGGACACAAAGGAACTTCTTCAGCAGGGTGTCTACATGATCCTTCACAACCTCCGCAGCAGCGGTGCGGGACTCAGGAGCCACCGAGTGGATCAGCGTGTTGAGGTTGAAGCTTGGGTCCTGGAGGTAGAGATGGCTGAAGAGCGAGCGGCACTCCACCTCCAAGGAGTCCACTTCAGCGGTGACACCCTTAAGTGCTTCGGCAAGCTTGGGGAAGAGCCCTGCAAGGCCGTCTTCGGGGCCGCCAGCGGCTCTTCGTACCCTCCCCCGTGGATGGAGCGCAACGCCTCGTGAAATCCGAGCTCAAGGGAGAGGAAGGCCTCACGTCCTACGGCCGCTTTCTTCTCAGCAGCGGCAAGGGCCTTCTCCCTGGCCTCCAGTTGGGCTACCGACTCGAAGACGTGCTGGGCGTGGGACGCTTGAGCATCAGCGACCTCCTTCTTCAGCGCGTCTAGGCGGCCGCGCTCCGTGGCCTGGTCGGCGGCCACCTGTTTGAGCTTGGCGTCGCGGTCGGCGGACTCCGCTTCACGGACCTTCAGGTCCTCTTCCTATTGCTGGAGCCACTGGGCATGCGTAGCCTGCTCTTCCTGGAGGGCCTTCAGCTGGGCCTCCGCCTTGGTGCGACGCTCCTCGGCGGACACAGCATTGGCCAACGCTGCATCACGAGCCTTCTTGGCTTCGGCGGCCTCCTTCCTGCCTTCCGCGGTGGCGACCTCGGCCTGGCCCCAGGCCGCCTTGGCAGACGTGTCGGCCTGGAGCCACACTGAGACAAGCCCCAAGCGCTCCTTGACGAGGCACCCGTCCGCGTCTTGGAGATTGACATAGAGCCGACTCAGCGCGGCATAGGCTTCATCCAGGGCGCCCGGCCCGGTCAGAGGGCCGCAGTCCGCCAGCGCAAGGGCTTGGGGAGGAGGCGGCACCAGCGCGTCGGCCGGCACCATCACCAGGGAAGCGGTGGCGAGGACGGCTTGGGGCACCAGAGGCTCTAAGACCCCCTCGGGCACGGCAAGGGCGGACAGCTCCGCGGCTTGCTGGCGCACGGGAGCCGGCTCCTCCTGAAGCTGCATCACCGCATCCTTGGGGGCCTGCTTCATCGCGAGGGGACGCGAGACGGCCTCTTCCACCAGTGCCGGAGTCGCCCCGACTGCGGCAAGACGTGGTGCCTCCTGAGTCCCTTCTCCTTCCTTCCTCTTCTTCGCCACGACACACATCCTGGTCATCAGGAGGGGAGCGCTATGGGCATGGTGGCGATCTATGATAAACAAAAAGCAAGGTAATGTACTTACTCATCGGGGTCGATGTACGCCCTCTTCCTGGCCGGGGCTGGGGCACCTCTGCTTTTACTGGGCGCGGCCTTTGTCGCGCTTGGGGAGTTGGTTGGGTGCTCTTCTGCCGGCCTTGGTGTGGCGCCGCCGCCTGGCGAGGCCAAGGCATCCCCCTGAGGGGGGGTGCCGCCCCGCTCTTCTTTGGGGTCGCCTGGCCTGACCTCCGCAGAGCCCGAGGAGTGGCCCCGGACCTTTTGTGAGGACCCCTATGGAGCGTGGGGATTCCACGACCGGGGGCTCATCGGCGTCGTCGTCTACAAGGTTGCGGAGGAGCTCGCTTTGAGACAGGGGAGAGGTCTCCGCCACGTCGTCCTTGGTCGCCTCCGAGTCCTCCTCGCCCTCTTCACCGACACTGGCGCCGGAGGACACCGGCACTAGGGAGTTGGGGCGCTCAGGCGACGCGAGCCCCAGCTCGTTGAAGACGGGCATGGCGGCGACCAACGCCTCCCTGCCGGCGCGGCGGTACAGTGGAGCGTAGGCCTCCGGAAGGTCACCTAGCTCGCCCTGGAGCAGGATGTTCATGGCCTTGTCCAGCTCCTCGCCTGTCAAGCTCCCCGAGCGAAGCCTGATGTCGTCCGTCACGCCCTGGAACTCCCACATGGGGCGCGGTGCAATTGGAGCGGGGCAAGATGCTGCGTCAGGAACTCCTTCACGAGCATGCCCCCCATCAGTGCCCTGGCATCCATGTCTGAGGTCATCTTCCTCAGGACAGCCGCTGCCCCGGGGGCGGAGAACTTCACATGGCTCCACCTCTCGAGCCGCTCGGGCAGCGCGGTTGGCAGCTCTAGCCGCTCGTCAAGGCCCTTGGTGTCCATGAAGACCCAGCGGCGTCGGAAGCTTTCCACCTTCTTCCCGGCCCTCATGAGCATGTTGTTCTTATGGACCACGACGAAGGACACACAGCCGAAGCGCTGGGTCAAATCATGCAGCCGCAGGGAGAAGAAGTGCCAGAGAAGTGGCACGGAGGGCCTCATGCCCACGAATGCCTCGCAGTAGAAAACAAAGATGGACAGGAGGAGGATGGAGTTGGGTTGAAAATGTAGGGCATGCATCTGGTAGTGGTCAAGGACGGCGGTGAAGAACTCGGAGAGAGGGGGAACGAGCCCCGAGAAGATGTTGTGGAGGAAGAAGGGGTAAACCGTCTGAGCCAAAGTCCGCTGCTCGGCGGAGCCGGCCAGGACCATGGTCTCCTTCCACTCATTCTTGTCGCTCGCCGTGAATGGGAGCACGAGGGCGAGGTGCCCCTCCTCGGTGATGGAGGACACATTGAGTGCCGGCGCAGGAGAAGGAGGAGAGCTGGCGGCTTGCGCCGCGGGCTTCGACTTCTTGGGGGCCATCTATGAGGTAGCCGGCGCCGGAGTTGGAGAAGGAAAAGAGGAAGCCGAGCTCGATTGGATCTAGAGAGGTCCTCGAAGGAGGAAAGGGGATCTGAAGCAAGGTGAGGAGGAGTAATGATGGCTTGGCGGTGCAAGCCAGCCTTTTGTCAGTCCGGACAGTTGCCGAGGTGATGTGGGGAGGCGGAAGACGCCCACGTCCCGTCAAGCGCCATGTGTCGGCCTGGCCCGTAGGCGATTGGGGCCCGCGGCGCTTCACCCTTGCCCCTTGGCTTCGCCTCGAAGCCAAGCCCGAGCGCGCCTTGGGCCCGGGGGCTACTGTCAACGTTCTGGGAACCAGGGTACCCAGACTTGCCTGCCTGCGGCCCATGGCGTGGCTTCCTCAATGGCCTGGTACGGCCCATCTACAAGACCGCCAAGACAAGACCCTCGCGAGGCGGACAACACCAAGACATCCAGAGGGAGCAGCCTCCTCAGGCTGCCTCCCGAGGAGCAAAGATTCCTATGCAGGTACCAGTCTCATGAGGCTGCCATGACGTAAGCCATGATGACCAAGGCCAGGTAGGCGCCAGCGGGCGCAGAGGAGGCAGTTTCCTCATTGGTGCTAAGGAGGCAAGGACAGGCGTGGGTTCCCAAGGAATCTACCAAAGGTTTCCACTCCGGTGCTACAAGATCAAGACCACCAGCACGGCAGGACGGATGTCATCGCCGAGCACACCACTGTGTCACGACCAGAAGCTTTGCAGGCAAAGACCACCTTTCATCAGGATAAGATGTACTACTTGTCCCCTTTCAAATTGGCCGCTGTGGGATCCCTTCCCGCCTAAGTTTCAAGGGAAGAGGACTAAGGCCACTATAAATATAGGTTAGCCACCACCGTAAAAGGGGTCGACTCATTCTCACCCCCAAGCCCTCGCGAGGTTGTTCATCCTCTGTACTTGTTCATCCTCAGCCCCTCGAGAGGCCAATCCACCACAAAGCAGGAGTAGGGTATTACACCGCAAGTTGGCCCGAACCTGGGTAAACTATCGTGTTCATCTTGTTCCTTGTTCATGCGAGTCAGGCTAGGCTAGGCTGTGGGGCAACAAGTTGGTAGGCTTGAGAGGTTGAGTTCTTGGCACACGCCCTAGAGTTCGAACCTTCTTGGGTCTGCGGAGCCCTGAATCCGACATAATCTTCTCGAGGATCTAGATGGTTCATCTTTGTTAGCTTTTGTGAGATACAGATTTTGTCTCCTGAGGTTGTTGGGTGATACGTCTCTGTCATATCTATAATTTTTTATTGTTTTGTGCCAATATTCTACAACATTCATATACTTTTGGCAACATTTTATATTATTTTTAGGACTAACATATTGATCCAGTGCCCAGTGCTAGTTCCTGTTTGTTGCATGTTTTTTGTTTCACAGAAAATCCATATCAAACGAAGTCCAAATGCGATAAAAATTTATGGAGATTTATTTTGGAATATATGTGATTTTTGGGGAAAAGAATCACTGCGAGACGATTCTCGATGGGCCCACAAGCTCAAGGGTCGCGCGCCTACCCTGGGTGCGCCTAGAGGGCTTGTGGTGCCCCTCTAAGTTGGTTAGAGGTGTCCTTTGGCTGCAAGGAAGCTAATATCT
The DNA here is from genome assembly GCA_011799875.1 of Thinopyrum elongatum. NCBI lineage: Eukaryota > Viridiplantae > Streptophyta > Magnoliopsida > Poales > Poaceae > Thinopyrum > Thinopyrum elongatum. The sequence continues at coordinate 387,885,925 of CM022302.1, forward strand.
AGCTAAAATCCCCTTAAAATTTCAGCCCAGTCAGGGTTACGGATCTCCGGGATTTGAAGAAATGGTTTTCGGCTAGAAAACAGGAATGCGAAACAGAAGAGAACAGAGAGAGAGAGAGAGAGAGAGGGAGAGAGAGATCCAATCTTGGAGGGGCTCCTGCCCTCCGGGAGCCATGGATGTCAACTACCAGAGGGGAAACCCTCCTCCCATCTAGGGGGGAGGCCAAGCAAGAAGAAGGAGGGGGGCTCTCTCCCCCTCTCTTGCGGTGGCGCCGGAGCGCCGCCGGGGGAACCATAGTGGTAGCGATCTACACCAACAACTTCGCCGCCGTCAACACCAACTCTCCCCCCCCCCCTCTATGAAGTGGTGTAACACCTCTTCTACCCGCTGTAATCTCTACTTAAACATGGTGCTTCATGCTATATATTATTACCCAATGATGTATGTCCATCCTATGATGTTTGAGTAGATTCGTTTTGTCCTATGGTTTGATTGATGATCTAGATTGGTTTGAGTTTTATGTTTTATGTTTTATTTTGGTGATGTCCTATGGTGCCCTCTGTGTCGCGCAAGCATGTGGGATTACCATTGTAGGTTATTGCAATACATTCATAATTCACTTATAGTGGGTTGCGTGAGTGACGGGAACACAAACCCGAGTAAGGGGGTTGCTGCGTATGGGAGTAAAGAGGACTTGTTACTTAATGCTATGGTTGGGTTTTACCTTAATGATCTTTGGTAGTTGCGGATGCTTGCTAGAGTTCCAATCATAAGTGCATATGATCCAAGTATGGAAAGTATGTTAGCTCATGCCTCTCCCTCATATAAAATTGCAATAATGATTACCGGTCTAGTCACCAATTGCCTAGGGACAAATCCTTCCCTTGTGTTACAAAAAGCTTTATACTAAACAAGTAACTTTTATTATCTTGCAAATTATTTGTAGTTTTATTCTAACTAAGTACTTCTAGTTTTATTCTTGCAAACTTATCCTATTACACCTACAAAGTAGTTTTATTCTTGTTCTAGGTAAAGCGAATGATAAGTGTGCGTAGAGTTGTATCGGTGGTCGATAGAACTTGAAGGGAATATTAATTCTACCTTTAGCTGCTCATTGGGTTCGACACTCTTACTTATCAAGAAAGGCTATAATTGATCTCCTACACTTGTGGGTTATCATTGAGTTGTTATGTGAGCATTTCAAGTTCTCTTGTTACCGAGTGTTGATTCTCGGCATCTTCTTCTTCTTGAGAGCTACCATAACATGAGAGAATTTTTCCTTCATTTTCTGATGAAGATTCGGGTTGCTCATTCTCTTTTTCCATCTTTTCTTCATGAATGGTCAACAACGTCATGACCTCCACATATTGAAGTTCTTCGTAGTCAGGTCTTTGTTTGATTTCAGCAACAACTGGATCAAAGGTTGCATCAAGAGCACTCAGTAACTTGTTGACCACATCTCTATCAGCGATATCTTTTACTCCTTGTTGATATAGCCTTTCAACAATGTTGGCTAAGCGATCGGTAAGTTCCATGACACTTTCCTTTCAAAGACTTCGGAAGTGAGCGAACATAGAACAAATCATATCAGTGTGTGCACCAGTTTTGATGATAACTGCTTCATGAACATTTCTGATGGCATCCCAGATTTTCATAGCTGTACCAAGGTTTCAGAACCGAATAAAAATATCTTTGGAAATGCTATCACAGATGATATCTTTTGCTTGTGCGTTCAGCCGAATATTTGCTTCATCTTCAGAATTGGGAGTCTCTAGGTATTGGATGGTGTATCCATTCTCCACAATCTACCATAGCTATGCACTGATTGTTTGAAGTCTAATTCTCATTGTTCCTTCCCAGTAGACATAGTCATTTCCATCGAAGATAGGAAACCTTTCAAAGCACGAGGATCTACCTACATACGACATACTCAAAACTCCAAGGTTGCTAGATCTTTAATAAATAGAGACGGGGAGTACCTGCTCTGATACCAATTGTTAGGATCGAGAGTATATAAACCAGAGGGGGTGAATTGGAGATTAACAAATTCTTGTGAATGTTTGAACCGAACCCTATCACAGCAACAGAATAAGTTCGGTAGAGCAAAGGCAAAACATGCACTTCATAGAGGAACAAATCTTTCGAGGGAAGATGCAATAATAGTTCATGCATAGTAGATCACAAGTATTACTATTATGATGGTAATGTAGTAGCCTAATAGGTGGAGTAGCATGGGAGGAAATAAAGCGATAGAGTAACCGAGAGGAATACTAGCCAGGTAAATAGGTTCAACAAGCACAATAGACAGAGACAAGCATGGAGAAATTATGCACACGGATAACCTATGAATGAACTAAAATACAGCGTACCAAATGAAATGAAACAGAAGAAAATATGAATGATTATAATAGATCAGATAAATCTATCGGCACACAGAACAAAAGTAAACTGCTAAGAGAAATGCAGTAAAGTAGAGTGAACCAATGGTGCTCAATGGCGACATATGAATTTGGTAGACCAGCTCGCCCTTCTGCCAAAGTACTATGTCTGGTGGAGGGACTTGTGATTGAGCATAGGAGCAAACCTCTCTCCGTCCTATTCTCCTTCAACTAGGAGTTGATCAGACTCCAGTTGATTTCACTTCGTGGTAGATACTTGTCGGCGATCTCCAAACCTTTAACAGACTTCTTCACAAACCACAACGACTCTTGGTTGCTGAAGACTTTGCTTGGTGAAGACAATTACTCTTCGTCACTCAAGCCGACACCTATCCATCTAGAGAGTGTGCAGCTCTCAAGAGTAATAGGTACAAGAACTCTAACTCAGAACTACTGTGATGCTCAACCACTGTCTGAGTTTTGGCTCTTGGTTTATCTCGGTGCATTTTTAACTTAGATCTATCGAAGAGGGGATGCTCAATCAATCTTCTCATAAATCTTAAGTGGAGCAACCAACGGACAATGTTGGAGCAGGGTGGCTATTTATAGCCGCAGTCTTCCCTAATGGGAAATGACCAAATTGGACATGCAGAACAGCCAATGGCCAAATGACACGATTCCAACGATCGGAATTTGATCACAATGGTAACATTCCTTGCAGAGCAAGAAATGGTAACTCCTCAGTCTGAAAGATATCTCATGCAGCACCGAAGAACAACGTCTTCTACTGACAGGTAATCATTCGAAGCATAAAGACATTTCTCAGTCTTTCATAGGTTTCGGCTAAGCATCACAGCAGACCTAAGCTTTGAGAACTTATTCCCCTCTTAATAGTACGGAGGTCCTATGACTCAATAACGAGAAAGAAGAACAACCAAATAAATGTTACATCTTCACTTCATCTTCAACTTCTCGGCTGCAGTCAATTTCTTCGGACAGACACCAAACATATATTGCTTCACGTCAGCAATATTTTTAAGGGGTCAACTCCTTCCATACAATCTTCTTGCAAACATGTCTTTACAAAATGTAGCTCATCCTTCCCTGCAACGGAGATATTCTTCGGTGAAGTTCCTCGAACTTGACACCGAATACTCATTCTCTTCGGGCTTGCATGGACTATTTCTCTCTGTGTGCACTAGCAGACAAATCAGTCCATGCCTGTTTTTGGCAACAATCTCCAAAACACAAGGGGGCAAAACATTGCGCCAACAGATCCTATTCTGATGCATACACTAGTGCAGAAAAGCCTAGCTATCGGGACCCTGATCCTAAGTCACACCGATCTAGCATATAACACATCATATCACTTTGCGGCCTCACGCACGGTAACCCACGGCTGCTGCCTTTACCTTGGCCGGGATCGTTTGCGTCTTTTGGCTCACGTATATGATTGTGTTGCTAGCATCCATATGACAGAGAACCCGGGTCGACATGACTAGTCATAAACCAAGGTGGCACAAACATACAGGGACAGGCATACGTAACCCAACAATGCATGTGTCGGTCAGCAGGGAGTGTAACAAAGTCATAGCAAAGCCACAAGGATTGTGGTAAACACCGCATGACATTTCCCCGTAGGGACAGATACAGGAGCAAAGATGGATACATGCCAGTCAATCCATGTGTTCTGAAGCACTAGCGAACCACCAGGGCTCAGTGGAAGCAGTAGGAGGCATTTCCCTGTATGTAAGGCTACCAAAGCAGATAACTAGGTGTCGAATCCCACACATACCAATGTATTTCAAACATACACACAATATGCACGATATGTGTAGATACAACATGGCATCACAACATAACTCTTCGACTCAAGTATTTATTTAAGAGGCTCTGAAGAGACATACATAACATGATGTTACAAACATGGGTCTCATGACCTCGCATACAAAGTCATGCAAGCAATAGAAGCATAAACATGTCTGAGTACAGACATCTACAAAAGAAAAAGGTTGAGAAGCCTGACTATCTACAAGACCCTCCATAGGAAATAGACCTCTGTCTGGGATTCCCAAGCTAATTGGTCAACATCAAACTCGTCGTTGAAACCACTAGTTAGACTAACATCTCCTCTGTAAAACACAAATTAATCAACCATGAGTACACAGGTACTTACCAAGACTTACATCAGAACTATATACTTATGCATCAAGTATCAATAAAGGGGGTTGTGGGGTCTAACTGCAGCAAGCCAGCTTTGACTCAGTGGCTATCCTGTACTACGACTACTAGTAATTCTTTGAGTGAGAAAGCGCACACGAATCCACTAGTCACCACAACAATACATCACTATTGATTCTCTCTCGTCTCCCTATGAGAAAGCCATCCATAGCACTCACGCTTATCTTGCGCATTTTAGAGTATCCACTTCAAGTTATCTATGAACCATATAAGTCTCCAAGTAGTACATATCCAAGTACGTGGCTATTCGAATAAATCATTTTACCCTACAAGGGTGCACTTCTTCACACACGGTCTCACCACTTACCACCATATACATGTCATGTATCTCAGCAAACTTCAAGCGGAAGCCTGGTGAGGGTGTCGGCCACAACCTGACTAACCACACAAGACTCTAGTCCAGGTTTTTTGCCTATCTGAGGCTGAACCCGCAAGGGATGTCCGGCCAAAGTTTCCATCACGGCCCCAAACGATGTGTGCAAGGTTCCCAACTCCACCTTGATGGATGGTACTATGCTTGGTACACTAGGCCATGGTGCCTAGTCTGTCCCAAGCCCACCTATACTGGGTGCCACTTGGTAGACATATAGCACGACCTACAAACACCAGAAACTAGTTGCAACTCCTGGACAGAGATCGAGGCGATTAGTAAGCCGAGAGGAGCCGAGTTACCGAAACCCAATGTGTGGTAGTAGCTAGTCTTGGATAACATACATAGAACTCAGTTCTTAAGGACGGTCTCAATGAGACAACCCACCATGTACTCCTACATGGCCTCTCATCGCTACCTTTACCAAATCGTGTTCACACACTTGGCCCTCAACATCAGAACATGATCACAACATTCCAATTCATTCCCAGATGAATCAGACCTGGCACAACTCTAAGCAATAGCAAGCATGGCATGGATAAAGTCACAACATGGCCCAAGCAACTCCTAATCATGCTAGGAAGGTTTAGCTATTTACTATGACAATGACAGGTCATGAAGTGGGATGGGTTCAACTACCACAACAAGTAACAGTTGAATCATTGTTGTCCTAATGCAATAAAAGAGAGCAAGAGTGAGAGAGTGGGATTGTATCAGAGTGATCAAGGGGTGTTTGCTTGCCTGGCAGTTCTAAAGATAGTATAGCTATTAGCTCTTCATCGGTGTCAACGATCATAATGTCGGAATTGTCTTCTAGCAAGAAGGAACAATACCGACAAACAAGAAGGAACACAATCAATGTAATGCAACAATATGATGCATGATCATGACATGGCACCATGCTAGTGTTTGAGATAATGCAAAATTCTACCATGTTAGTTGAAGTTCATTTGAATCAAAGATTCAAAATCAAACTCCAAAAGAAGTATTTAAAATGCTCTTTAATTGATTTGACCTGATCAGCAGGTATAAGTTGATCAAACATGCATGAAAATGGTACATATGGAAAGATTGGATTTTTCTGATAATTTTTCATATATAACTTATTTCATTTGGAGTTACGGTTGAATTTCTATGATTTTTAGAAGTTTAAGCAATTTTTTGAAATTTATAAATCATTTCTGAAATATAAAACCAAGAAAAGATATTATGACGTCAGCCTTACATCAGCAGTCACCAAGTCAAATCTGACATGTGGGTCCTACATGTCAGCGTAACAGTGGCAGATTGGGATTAATTATCTCCTAACCAAAATCATTAGCGGGACTGGGACCCACTATCAGTGGCTTAGTGGTGCGGTTAGGGCTAATTAAGCCAGGGTTAACCGGCGTTTAACCACCAGCGACCACACAGAATGGCGGAGCTCACCGGAGTTCCTCCTCTGGCGACCATTTGTCGCGTGGGTGGGTTCTATGGGATGCTGGGAGTGCGCCGCGTCCAACAGTGCCATCCGTTGGTCGTGTGGTGGCCGGAGACGACGCTGGCGACGAAGCTTGGCAGCGGCCGAAGCATGGACTTGCCACGGCAATTGCTACGGAGCACGGAGAGGTTAGATGAGGATCCCTATGGAACCCTAGTGACTCCAGGAGTGCAGTGGCGCGACGGTTTTGACCAGAGGAGCTCGCGAACACGAGGCTCACCGGCCATGGCGATGGCCGAAGCTCGGCCACGGTGGAAGAGCTAGCTAGGAGATGCGTTCAACAACGGGGCAAGGGGGATTTTGAATGGGGGCTCACCACGAGTCCGTTGGGAAGGTCAGTGTGCTCGAGGACGCGACGAAGACGGCGAATCGACGGCCGCATTCCGGCGGCCGAGGCGGCAAGGAGATCGATGATGGCAATGCTGGAGTGATGGAAATATGCCCTAGAGGCAATAATAAAATGGTTATTATTATATTTCCTTAATCATGATAAAGGTTTGTTATTCATGCTAGAATTGTATTGACTGGAAACTTAGATACATGTGTGGATACATAAACAAAATACCGTGTCCCTAGTGAACCTCTACTAGACTAGCTCGTTGATCAAAAGATGGTTAAGGTTTCCTAACCATGGACATGTGTTGTCACTTGATAACGGGATCACATCATTAGGAGAATGATGTGATGGACAAGACCCATTTGTTAGCTTAGCATATGATCGTTCAGTTTATTGCTACTGCTTTCTTAATGTCAAATACATATTCCTTCGACCATGAGATCATGCAACTCCCGGACACCGTAGGACTACCTTGTGTGCTATCAAACATCACAACATAACTGGGTGATCATAAAGATGCTCTACAGGTAACTTCGAAGGTGTCTGTTGAGTTGGCGTGAATCGAGAGTGGGATTTGTCACTCCGTATGACGGAGAGGTATCTTTGGGCCCTCTTGGTAATACACATCACAAGAAGCTTGTAAGCAAAGTGACTACGGAGTTAGTTGCAAGATGATGCATTAGGGAACGAGTAAAGAGACTTGCCGGTAACGAGATTGAACTAGGTTTGGAGATACCGACGATCAAATCTTGGGCAAGTAACATACCGACAGGCAAAGGGAACTACGTACGTTGTCATAAAGGTTCGACCGATATAGATCTTCGTAGAATATGTAGGAACCAATATGGGCATCCAGGTCCCGCTATTGGTTATTGACCGGAGAAGCATCTCGGTCATGTCTACATCATTCTCGAACCCGTAGGGTCTGCACGCTTAACGTTCGTTGACGATATAGCATTATATGAGTTATGTGAATTGGCGATCGAATGTTGTTCGGAGTCCCGGATGAGATCACGGACATGACGAGGAGCTCTAGAATGGTTCGGAGGTAAAGATTGATATATAGGATGATACTATTTGGTCTCCGGAAAGGTTTCGAAATGCACCGGGTATTTATCGCATCACCGGAAGGGGTTCCGGCAGGCAATGGGAAGTTACTGGGCCTAACGGGCCAACGGGAGGGGAGCACACGAGCCCACAAGGGGCTGGCGCGCCCCAACCTGGCTGCCGGCCTTGTGAAGGAAAGGGAGGGGCTGGCCCCCTCCTGCCTTCCCCACGCAAGGGAGAAAGGGAAGGGGAGGCGCCCTAGGGAAGCCGGCCCCCCTTTCCTTTCCCCCACACACCAAAAAAGGAAGGGGGCGCGCCTAGGCAAGCACCCAGGGTAGCTGCCGGCCCCCTTGGGGCGTGCCCTAGGGCAGCCCCTCCTCCCCCCACCTATATATATGAGAGGAGGGAGAGGGGCAACATACACTACGATCCCTAAGCCGTGTGTGGCGCCCCGTCTCCCTCTAGTTCTAGTTCCTTCTCCGTCCATGTTCGTTGTGCTTGGCGAAGCCCTGTGGATAGTTTCACCACCACCGTCACCACGCTGTCGTGCTGCCAGAACTCATCTACTACTTCGCCCGTCTTGTTGGATCAAGAAGGCGAGGACGTCATCGAGCTGAACATGTGTTGAACGCGGAGGTGCCGTGCATTTGGTACTTGATCGGACGGATTGTGAAGGTGTATGACTACATCAACCGCGTTGACAAAAGCTTCCGCTTAACGGTCTATGAGGGTACGTAGACACACTCTCCCCTCTCTGAGCTATGCATCTCCATGGATAGATCTTGCGTGTGCGTAGAATTTTTTTTTGTTTTCCATACAATGTTCCCCTACAGTGGCATCATGAGCCAGGTCTATGCGTAGATGATATGCACGAGTAGAACACAAAGGAGTTGTGGGCGGTGATGTTCATACTGCTTACCACCAACGTCTTATTTTGATTCGGCGGCATTGTGGGATGAAGCGGCCCGGACCAACCTTACATGTCCACGTACATGAGACTGGTTCCACCGACTGACATGCAACTTGTTTTGCATAAAGATGGTTGGTGGGTGTCTGTTTCTCCTACTTTAGTTGAATCGAATTTGACTACGGCCAGTCCTTGAAGAAGGTTAAAATAGCAAACTTGATAATCACCGTTGTCGTTTGGCGTAGGTAAGAACGGTTCTTGCTAGTTGCCCATAGCAGCCACGTAAAACTTGCAACAACAAAGTAGAGGACGTCTAACTTGTTTTTGCAGGGTATGTTGTGATGTGATATGGTCAAGACGTGATGTGATATACGTTGTTGTATGAGATGATCATGTTTTGTAATATCGACAACCGGCAGAAGCCTTAGGGTTGTCTTGTAATTATTGTATGACCTGCGTGTCAATCATTAAGCGCCATGTAATTGCTTTACTTTATCGCTAAGTGTTAGCAATAGTTGTAGAAGCAATAGTTGGCGAGACGACCTCGATGCAACGATGGAGATCAAGGTGTCGCACCGGTGACGATGGAGATCATGCCGATGCTTTAGAGATGGAGATCAAAAGCACAAGATGATGATGGCCATATCATGTCACATATTTTGATTGCATGTGATGTTTATCCTTTATGCATCTTATTTTTCTTAGAATGACGGTAGCATTATAAGATGATCCCTTCACTTAATTTCAAGATAAAAGTGTTCTCCCCGAGTATGCACCATTGCTAAAGTTCGTCGTTTCGAAGCACCTCGTGATGATCGGTGTGATAGACTCTACATTCACATACAACGGGTGTAAGCCAGTTTTGCACAAGCAGAATACTTGGGTTAAACTTGACGAGCCTAGCATGTATAGACATGGTCTCGGAACACTGGAGACCGAAAGGTCGAACATGAGTCATATAGTAGATATGATCAGCATAAAGATCTTCACCATTGAAGACTACTCCATCTCACGTGATGATCGGACATGGTTTAGTTGATTTGGATCATGTATCACTTAGATTTAAGTGGGAGTTCATTAGTAATTTGATTAATTGAACTAAGATTTATCATGAACATAGTCAAAATGCCTTTGCAAATTATGTTGTAGTTCAATAGCTCGCGATGTAGCTTCCCCATTTTTTGATACGTTCCTAGAGAAAACTATGTTGAAAGATGATGGTAGCAATAATGCAGACTGGGTCCGTGATCTGAGGATTATCCTCATTGCTGCACAGAAGAATTATGTCCATGATGCACCGCTAGGTGATAGACCTATTGCAGGAGCTGATGCAGATGTTATGAACGTTTGACAAGCTCGATCTAATGACTACTTGATAGTTTAGTGCACCATGCTTTACGGCTTAGAATCGGTGTTCCAAAGACGTTTTGAAACGCTATGGAACATATGAGATGTTCCAAGAGCTGAAAATGTTGTTTCAGGCTCATGCCCGTGTTGAGAGGTATGAGACCTCTGACAAGTACTTTGCCTACAAGATGGAGGAGAATAGCTCAGCCAGTGAGCATGTGCTCAGAATGTCTGGGTACTACAATCGCTTGAATCAAGTGGGAGTTAATCTTCCAGATATGATAGTGATTGACAGAGTTCTCCAGTCACTATCACCAAGCTACTAGAGCTTTGTGATGAACTATAATATGCAAGGAATGACTAAAATGATTTTCGAGGTCTTCGCGATACTGAAATCGGCGGAGGTAGAACTCAAGAAAGAGCATCCAGTTTTGATGGTTAATAAGACCACTAGTTTCAAGAAAAAGGGCAAGGGAAAGAAAGGAACTTCAAGAAGAATGGCAAGCAAGTTGCCACTCCCGTGAAGAAGCCCAAAGCTGGACCCAAGCTTGAGACTGAGTGCTTCTACTGCAAAGGAAATGGTCACTGGAAGCGGAACTGCCCCAAATACTTGGTAGATAAGAATGATGGCAAAGTAAACAAAGGTATATTTGATATACATGTTATTGATGTGTACCTTACTGGTGCTCGTAGTAGCCCCTGGGTATTTGATACCGATTCAGTTGCTAAGATTAGAAACTCAAAACAGGAGTTGTAGAATAAACGGAGACTAGTTAAGGGAGAGGTGACGATGTGTGTTGGAAGTGTTTCAAGATTGATGTGATCACCATCGCACACTACCTCTACCTTCGGGATTAGTGTTGAGCCTAAATAAATGTTATTTGGTGTGTGCGTTGAGCATGATCATGATTAGATCGTGTTTATTGCAAAATAGGGTTATTCATTTAAGTCAGAGAATAATTGTTGTTCTGTTTACATGAATAAAACCTTCTATGGTCATACACCCAATATAAATGGTTTATTGAATCTCGATCGTAGTGATACACATATTCATAATATTGATGCCAAAAGATACAAAGTTGATAATGATAGTGCAACATACTTGTGGCACTGCCGTTTAGGTCATATTGGTGTAAAGCGCATGAAGAAACTCCATGCGGATGTGCTTTTGGAATCACTTGATACTTGCGAACCATGCCTCATGGGCAAGATGACTAAAACTCCGTTCTTCAAAACAATGAAGCGAGCTAATGATTTATTGGAAATAATACATACCGATGTATGCGGTCCGATGAGTGTGGAAGCACGCGGCGGGTATCGTTATTTTCTAACCTTCACAGATGATTTGAGTAGGTATGGGTATATCTACTTGATGAAACACAAGTCTGAAACATTTGAAAAGTTCAAAGAATTTCAGAGTAAAGTGGAGAATCATCGTAACAAGAAAAATAAAGTTTCTACGATCTGACCACGGAGGCAAATATTTGAGGTACGAGTTTGGCCTTCATTTCAGACAATGTGGAATTGTTTCACAACTCATGCCACCTGGAACACCACAGCGTAATGGTGTGTCCGAATGTCGTAACCATATTTTATTAGATATGGTGCGTTCTATGATGTCTCTTATCGATTTGCCTCTATCATTTTGGGGTTATGCATTAGCACTGGTACAGTGAGGTGCTATACACACGGTTTTTAACCCCTTTCCGCGACGGTGTTTTGAACCGTCGCCAAGTGAGTGACTGCGATAGGGGGGTCCTTCCCACATGACCCAGAAACCATCGAGGATATGCCCTCCTGGCACACACGCTCGACAAAATGAGGCCATGTGCGACCGGCGAGTGATCAAATATAGTTATACGTAAGTTGTGCTAAAAAATACAATTATACAGGCCAAATCGTTTCCGGTCGTAAGTACATCCCACACAGTCAGTCCCCGCTAAACGTTTCCGTTCGTATGTACATCCCACACAGTCAATCCAAGGAATACATTTCCGTTAGTATGTACATCCCACACAGTTAATCCAAGAAGTACGTTTCTGTTCGTATATACATCCCACACAGTCAGTCCAAGGAATCACACACAATTTTCCCCATTAAATCGTTTGTGGTAGCGATGCCATTGCACACGATATTAACTATTTTATCATTTGCGTTATTGAATGCATCACACACGGTGCGTAGAAGAAACTGTGTGGCAAAGGTTGTCCATCACACACACTTTTTTTATGTGGTAAACGTTTGCGCAAGGTGGCCTAACACAAAAAGTTTTCAAGAGGATGTCATGTGTGATTGTTCATTGATCCAACATGGTTTATTCCTAGAAACGGTGTGTGTTGCCTGAGGTCATCGCCCACGGTGTTTTCTCAATAACCGTTTGCAATAGAAAAACCCAATTAGCAGGCTAATTGGCCATTAGCGGGCTAATTACCCTATTATTAATAATCCATTTATTAATCTAATTAACATTTCATATTAAGCACACAATATAATTCATTTCCATATTAAGGAAGCATGATTTCATAATTGAAATACATCAGAGTACAACATCATATAGCTTCAGCACTTAGCTACCCCATTACACAACTGCACCAGCACCAAGTTTCACATGCAACATCTATAACATTTCGAAATTAGCATCATAGACGGTACATAGACAGATGCATCTCATCTGGAAAACTGCTGAAGCGGAAGGCGAATATTGAGCCTTCATTGATGTTGAAGGTCTTTGCAACTTTAGGCCAGTGCCTATGGATGATTGATCGTCCATCCTTCGTCCTCTTCAGGAACACTTCAATATTGAACCGTGGGTATTGTATGAAAACCTTCCTCGCCTCCTGACCATACATGTGGTTTGAGAGGTAATCATCAATGAATTTCTTTAGAAAGGCCTGAAAACAAGGATGTGCATAAATATCTTCTCTATATTGGAAATGGGGCAAAGGAATAAAAGAAGGCAAGGTATAATAGTTAGTACCATCTTGCAGTGAACTGATGTCTTCTTCATTGTGCAGACAAAGATCTTGTTGTTTTTTATCGCTAATTTCTTTATCCTAACAATCTTTCTGACTTTCTTGACTTGACTGATATTCATGGACAACTCATTTCCCCATATGCAAAAAGGGTCGAACAGTGGGTCAAAACCTCTGACAGCAGGACCTACATGTGCAAGACCAAATTGTTAAAAACCTAAATATTAGAATGGTTCCTGCAATTGCACAATAATGTGCTATTAGACAAAGGACCATGCATGTGCAAACCTCGATTGTAAACCTCAGTGCTTCCCATTGTTTCCTTGCAACACATATAAGGTAGTTAGTCATCACGTTAAGTGAGGGTTCGCATGCTATCAGCAAAATATGTTGATGAAAAATAAGCACATTGCAGATTCATCAGATTAATTCAAGCCACATGGAAAACCCATTTATCCAAACCAAGCATGATTAAGAACTAGGAAATATAGCAGTTGTATATGTTTCTCATGTATTAAGTGCAGCCAAATTCGATTTATTCCTCACATGCACAACAATACAAAATTCTACCCACGACAATTGGACATCGCATTGCAGAATTGAACCAAGCAGTTAACTAAACACCACAACAAATGAACCAAACATTAACTGAGCAGCACATTGCACAATATAACATACTCCTAACAGAAGATTAGACAGTTAACCAAACCAAGCATGCTTAACAACTTGGAAATATAGCAATTGTATTTGTTTCTCATGTATTTAGTACAGCTAAATTCGATTTATTTCTCACATGGTATACAATAACAGAATGCACCCACAATAATTGAACATCGCATTGTAGAATTGAACCAAACAGTTAACTAAACACCGCAACAAATGAACCAAACATTAACTGAGCACCACATTGCACAATGTATAACATACTAGCAGATCAGACCAGTAAACAAACCAAGCATGCTTGACAACTTGGAAATATAGCAATTGTATTTGTTTCTCATGTATTTTGTAAAGATAAATTCAATTTATTTCTCACATGGAAGACAATACAAAATTGCAGCCTGAAGAATTGAACATCATATTTGCATAATTGAACCAAACAGTTAACTGAAGACGACAACTAATTAACCAAACAGTTAATAAGTGAGCACCACATTGAATGACATATAGAACATATACACTAGAGCAACAGATTGCATGGTAAAAGTAGATAGCACAATTCACTAGAATTTGTTAAGGAAAGGCAGGAGCAGCACATGCAACGGGTAAACCGAGCATGCTTAACCGGCGTAGCTAGCAAACTGAACATGGGTCCTTATAGTGAGCTAATAAGACAAGCTACTCCTCATCGTCAGAGATATCGATGATGATTGGCTCCTTGGACATGGAAGAGGGCGAGGCCTCCACATCATGGGTGCCCTCGTCGTAGTGGTGAGTTGCCTGAGCCGCTCCGAGCACCAACCTGATGGCTCTCGAGTTGAGGTAAGCACGTGCACGCTGAGAAAACACCTCGTAGTCTTCGTCGAAGGCACCGAGGGTGGCCTCGAGAAAACGCCATGAACTGTCGTTTAAAGCAGCCAACCGCATCGCGGCGTCGGCGCGCGAGGCATCGACGGTGGCCTCGACGGTGAGGTGCTCCTCCAAGATCTGGGGGTCGGCACGAATGGTAGCCATCGCGACCTCATCTGCGCGTGCGGCCGCGATTTGCTTCTCCGCTGCCAAATGCTCCTTGAGCTCCTGGCTATACTGCGTGCACCATGGCTTAGGGCGGCGCTTATTTGGTGGAGGGGCCGGTGATTTGGGTGGAAGGTGTCGCGCCGGCGGTCGGGGCATGTGGGATGTGGAAGGAGGAGGAGTATGGGGGTCGGGTGTGGATTACCTGCCTGGATAGATGAGGCCGAGCAGCGTGAAGGAGGGTGGCCAGCGAGGAGGCGGCGCTGCAAGCAAGGAGTGAAGGTTTCAACTTGGAAAGGAAGGCGGAAACAAGGGAAATGTGGCTTTTGGTAAGGGGGAGGGGGCGGGGAGGTAGATATTTCCGCGGAAGCCAAAAATTCTGAATCGGTGCAGTGAAAAAACTGGCGCGCAAAGTGTCATCAGACATGGTCCCTTATTCTGCACTGTGTACAATATGTGAACATCACAAATGATTCATATAGCTTAACCCATGTGTGATGAGTTTGAACGTGCAAATTTTGGTTCGAATTTCCCTGGTTACAGTGGTCATCCACGTCATTGCATAATTTGGGTACACAAAGGAGACTACAGCACACCCACACTTCTTAATCGAGCAAGTTTAGCAATTAAATAGAGCTAGCTGACCTAAACATTACTCTAACAAATTAAAGACCGGTGCTCTAAATTAAACAAAACAAAGAGTACTACTACGGCTGGTGCTCGTCGATCTCCGCTACCTCCTCCATGTCCAGCTCACGCCCGACGGTCTCCTGGGGAAGGGGCTCCATGGCTTCCATCGCACCATACTCGGCAAGCATCTCCCCATCCACGTCCGCCATCTCTTTGGAAAAGGCCGCCATGAGCTGGACGTGGGTAGCCGCGATCTGGGCTTGGACGGGCTCCGTCGTGGCAAGGTATGCGGCGGAGGAACGGACGGCTGCTCGAACGCTCTCGGCCATTGCCAACTCTTCGGCTATGGATTGCCGACCGTTGTCGGAGAAGCTTCGTTCGATTTGTGCGGTGACCGCCACGAGCTGGGCGTGGGCGGCCTCGACATGGTCGTGGGCGGCCTCCATCAGGGCTAAGGCTGCCACAGCTGCCGTGCCGCTCTCGCCAGTTGCTATCCCCGCAGCAGATGTTGTTGCCGCCACCTGAGAAGCAACAGTGGCCGTTTGGGCTGCCTTGGCCGCCCAGTCGCAGATTGCGGCCGCGCTCATGCACCTTGTTAGCACGCGCATGGCGGCTGTGATACGTCTCCATCGTATCTACTTTTCCAAACTCTTTTGCCCTTGTTTTGGACTCTAATTTGCATGAATTGAATGGAACTAACCCGGACTGACGCTGTTTTCAGCAGAATTGCCATGGTGTTATTTTTGTGCAGAAATAAAAGTTCTCGGAATGACCTGAAACTTCACAGAGAATATTTTTGGAATAAATAAAAAATATTGGTGAAAGAATCAACCGAGGGGACCCACCACCTATCCACAAGGGTGGGGGGCGCGCCGTACCCACCTGAGCGCGTCCCCCTGGCTTGTGGGTCCCACAAAGCTCCACCGACCTCAACTCCAACTCCATATATTCACGTTCGAGGAGAGAAAAATAAGAGAGAAGGACTCAACGCGTTTTACGATACGGAGCCGCCGCCACCTCCTGTTCTTCCTCGGGAGGGCAGATCTGGAGTCCGTTCGGGGCTCCGGAGAGGGGAAATCATCGCCATCGTCTTCATCAACCATCCTCCATCACCAATTTCATGATGCTCATCGCCGTGCGTGAGTAATTCCATCATAGGCTTGCTGGACAGTGATGGGTTGGATGAGATTTATCATGTAATCGAGTTAGTTTTGTTAGGGTTTGATCCCTAGTATCCACTATGTTCTAAGATTGATGTTGCTATGACTTTGCTATGCCTAATGCTTGTCACTAGGGCCCAAGTGCCATGATTTTAGATCTAAACCTATTATGTTTTCATGAATATATTTGTGGTCTTGATCCTATCTTGCAAGTTATAGTCACCTACTACGTTTTATGATCCGGCAACCCCGGAGTGACAATAGTCGGGACACTTCCCGGTGATGACCATAGTTTGAGGAGTTCAATATTCACTAAGTGCTAATGCTTTGGTCCGGTTCTCTATTAAAAGGAGGCCTTAATATCCCTTAGTTTCCATTAGGACCCCGCTGCCACGGGAGGGTAGGACAAAAGATGTCATGCAAGTTCTTTTCCATAAGCACGTATGACTATATAAGGAATACATGCCAACATTATATTGATGAATTGGAGCTAGTTCTGTGTCACCTTAGGTTATAACTATTGCATGATGCATGCCATCCAACATAATTATCCATCATTGATCCATTGCCTACAAGCTTTTCACATATTGATCTTTGCTTCATTACTTTTCCGTTGACACTGTTACAATTGCTACAAAACTGCTACTGTTACTTTCGCCACCGTTACCGTTACTTCCATACTACTTTGCTACTAAATACTTTGCAGCAGATATTAAGTCTTTTAGGTGTGGTTGAATTGACAACTCAGCTGCTAATACTTGAGAATATTCTTTGGCTCCCCTTGTGTTGAATCAATAAATTTGGGTTGAATACTCTAGCCTCGAAAACTGTTGCGATCCCCTATACTTGTGGGTTATCAAGACCTTTTTCTGGCGCCGTTGCCAGGGAGCATAGCTCTATTCTCTGAGTCACTTGGGATTTATAACTGTTGATCACTATGAGGAATTTGAAAGATACTAGAACCAAGATTTTTCCCTCTACTACGAGGGGAGGTAAGGAACTGCCATCTAGCTCTGCACTTGATTCACCTTTTGTTTTGAGTAAGCTTGCGACACCTACACCTGCTAGTAATTTTGATATGTCACAAGTAATTGATGATGCCACTTCTGCTATGCATGATGCTTGTGATGATACTACTGCTCTGCTTGATAATACTGTGCCACTAGGTGAATTTCTTGATGAACAACTTGCTAGGGTTAGAGAAAATGAAATTACTGAAACTGATGATATTATTGAAACTGAAGATTACGATTCTCCCCCTAGATATGAATTGCCTATTGTACCTGAGGGTTATATTATGGATGAAGAAACTGCTAGAGACTTTTTTGCTTGCAATGATAGAGAGGATCTTAAGAAACTGTTAGCTAAGCTGAAGGAAAAGTCTTTGAATGCTAGAATGCAATATGATCCTAAGTTTGCTACTTCACCTATCTTTGTTACTGATAAGGATCATGAATTCCCTGTCGATCCTGAGTTAATTACTTTGGTTGAATCTGATCCTTTCTATGGCTATGAATCTGAAACTGTTGTGGCACATCTTACTAAATTGAATGATATAGCCACCCTATTTGCTCATGAGGAAAAAAATCCGCTATTACTATATTCTTAAATTGTTTCCTTTCTCATTAAAGGGTGATGCTAAGTTATGGTTTAATTCTCTTGCTCCTGGTTGTGTGCGTAGTCCCCAGGATATGATATATTACTTCTCTGAAAAATATTTCCCTGCTCATAAGAAACAAGCTGCTTTAAAGGAAATATTTAACTTTGTGCAAATTGAAGAAGAGAGTCTCCCACAAGCTTGGGGAGGCTTCTCCAATTACTTAATGCTTTGCCTGATCATCCTCTCAAGAAAAATGAAATACTTGATATCTTTTATAATGGACTAACCGATGCTTCTAGGGACCACCTAGATAGTTGTGCTTGTTGTGTTTTCAGGGAACGAACTGTTAAGCAAGCTGAATTGCTATTGAATAATATATTGAGTAATGATAATGATTGAACTCTTCCCGAACCACCACCTAAGCCAACTCCGAAGAAAAGAGGTATTCTATTCCTCAGTCCTGAAGATATGCAAGAGGCAAAGAAATCTATGAAAGAAAAAGGTATTAAAGCTAAAGATGTTAAGAATCTACCACCTATTGAAGAAATACATGGTCTTGATAACCCGACATGGGTAGTAGAGGTAAATTCTCTCTATAGATTTGATGAAGGTGATATTCCTCATAATAAGTCTGCTAGTCAATGCTTGGATGGGTTTGATAATTTTATTGTTAAACAAGAAAATTTCAATGCTTATGTTAGTAGACAATTGAAACGTAATGCTCACATGCTTGACCACTTGGGTGATTATATGAGGAGAAATGTTAATGATCTTAAGCTTATTAGTAAACATGCTTTCATGGTTAGAACTCAAGTAGAACAAGTACTTAAGGCACATCATGATTTGCTTAATGAGTTGAATAGTAAGAACAATGATAATGCTGCTAGGGTTATGACTAGAGGTGGTAAGATGACTCAGGAACATGAACCTGGTGATGAACATGAACCTAGTGATAATGTTAATGATGGTGTTCATGTTAATGCTCAACCTAGTAATGATAATGATGTAGAGATTGAACCTGCTGTTGATCTTGATAACCCACAATCAAAGAATCAACGTTATGACAAGAGAGACTTCATTGCTAGGTAACATGGTAAAGAAAGAGAACCATGGGTTCAGAAAGCCATGCCCTTTCTTCCTAAACCATCCAAGAAAAAGGATGATGAGGATTTTGAGCGCTTTGCTGAAATGATTAGACCTATCTTTTTGCGTATGCGTTTAACTGATATGCTTAAAATGCCTCCTTATGCTAAATATATGAAAGATATTGTTACAAATAAAAGAAAGATACCGGAGGCTGAAATTTCCACCATGCTTGCTAATTAAACTTTTAAGGGTGGAATACGAAAGAAACTTGGAGATCCAGGAGTACCAACTATACCATGCTCCATTAAAGGAAACTATGTTAAAACTGCTTTATGTGATCTTGGAGCCGGTGTTAGTGTTATGCCTTTCTCTTTATATCGTAGACTTGAATTGAATAAGTTGACACCTACTGAAATCTCTTTGCAAAAGGCTGATAAATCAACTGCTATACCCATCGGTATTTGTGAGGATGTGCCTGTTGTGGTTGCAAACGTTACTATCTTAACAGACTTTGTTATTCTTGATATTCCCAAGGACGATGCTATGTCGATCATCCTTGGTAGACCCTTTTTGAATACTGCAGGGGCTGTTATTGATTGCAATAAAGGCAATGTCACTTTTCATGTTAATGGTAATGAGCACACGGTACACTTTCCGAAGAAACAACCTCAAGTTCATAGTATCAATTCTATTGGAAAAATTTCAACTATTACTATTGGAGGTTTTGAATTCCATCTCCCTACTGTCAAAAAGAAATATGATATTCTTATTGTTGGGGACATGCATATCCCCATTGAGGTAACTTAGTGTTATTCGAAAATTCTCCGGTTTCATGTTATTCGAAAGAAGTTTGTTAATGAGACTTGATCAACCTTGTTAATGGATTAATTTTGATGAGCATGAGATGGATGAATTTAGAATGCACAACCTTCTGTACCCACCTCTTACTTTCAGTTATTTAGATTAAATAAAGCAAAGATAGTATTTTCTGTCTGCTCTCTGAATTATCTGTGCAATAAAAAATGTCCCGAAAATAAAAGTTCTCCAAATGCCCTGAAAATTTAGTATGATTTTTTATAGAATATTTTAGAATTTCTGGCACTAAGAATGCACCAGGGGGCTGCACCAGTGGGCCACAAGGGTGGAGGGCGCGCCCCCTGCCTTGTGGGTCCGACGTAGGCCCCCCTCACTTATTCCAGCACACATCCACTTTGTCTTCCTCCAGAAAAAATCATCCCAGTGCTCAAACCCGTGTTCTAGCTCTTCTTGCTGCCATTTTCGATCTCCTTGTGTAAAGCTCCATTTGCAAAACTGTTTTGGGGGATTGTTCTTCGGTATGTGACTCCTCCAATGGTCCAATTAGTTTTTGTTCTAGTGCTTTATTTATTGCAAATTTTTGCTGCTGTGGTGACCTTGTTCTTGAGCTTGCATGTTAAATTTATATGGTCCAAAGTAGTTTTGATGCATGATTCAGCCTCTAGACACTTGTAGGAGTAGTTGCTATCAATTTTGTTGAGTTTGGTTCACTTTTATTTTGAGTCACTAAAAGTTCCAGAAATTTTTCAGAGGAAGAAAAATGTCTAGAAAAATGTACCAAGGTGGTTCTTCGAGGAAGCAAGCACCAAGGCTCGCGATACGTGAGCCGGACCTTGAACCACCAAGGGAAGCTCAGGTGCGGCCTTGTGAATGGCCGTCGGATGAATTCATAGTTCATGTGGGTTTCAAGGATGAGTTTGATGCATACGTACAAAATGCTGGCCTTGAGGACTTCGTGTCAGATAAGTGCCGACAATACTACTACCTCACCGATTCCTTCGTGCGGAGGTTTGAATTTTCATCTAAACGCAATACCCATACTGTTTTATTTGATCTTTATGATGAATCATATACCATGGACCTTTAGGATTTTAATACTGCCTGCAAAATCCCATAATGGGGCCTTCTTAGTGAGCCTCACAAAGCTGAATACAATGATTTCTTTGCTAGCATCACTGTGGGAGAAACTAGAAATATCACACAAGCTACCATAGGGAGCATTCACTTTCCTGCCATACATTATTTTGCTCTCTTTATAGGTAGATGCATTAATGGTAAGCATGAGCATTGCTACCTTTGCGTTCCAGATCTTAGTGTCCTCAAGTGTGTGGTGTTAGGTGATAGGCGTTATAACTTGGGGGCTATTATTGTGAGGAGGCTACATCTTAATGCTAAAGATGGAGATTTATTTGGTGGGATTTATGCAACTCTTTTAGCTAATTATCTTGGTGTACCCATAAGAGGGAATGATATTGAGTTGCCACCTGCTTTTCTAGATTATGATGCTATGGTACGCTACCAGTTTCTTGAGAGGAACGAAGAGTCCCTACATTACCGACTAATATTTGACAGACGGCGTGCTGTCCAAATTACCCATCCTGCTCCTGCCTTCTTTAACTTTCAGGTAAATGGGAGATATTTTATAACTAGAGAGGAGGCGAACGAGTATGAGAGAGCAGCGGAGGGCGCTCGCCTTCAAGAAGCAGCTCGCCAAGCGGTAGCTGCCGCAGCACAGTACAACCCCAACTATGATTTCGGATACAATCCGGGCCAGTCATGGCCCTAAACCAACTTAGGCCAAAAGCCTAAGCTTGGGGGAGTACGTATTTCTCACCGACATTACATTCATGTTCACACACTCATTTCAGTTGTCGGTGTTCATACTTTTCCATTGTATTATCCATGTTAGTTTATTTTCTTTTTCCCGCTTTCTTCTTGTGTGTTTGAAAAACCTTAAGAAAAACCAAAAAAAATAGTTGTAGCCTATTTCCTTTCCATGTTTATTTAGTAGTAGTATTAAAGAAAACCCAAAAAGATTTCTCGTTCTTCTTTTGTTTGTTGGGAGCTTCCCCGTTTAAATAGTTTTTCTCGTTCCTGTTTTACTTTCTTCAGAAAAACAAAAACTCCAAAAACATTCCAGTGTGTTTCTTCAAAATTCTTTTCTTTTCTTTGGGGGTCGAGAGGAGAAGACCACGATGAAAATGTTGAGTGGCTCTCATATGCATTATTGTTGACCTAACAAAGAGCCCATATTACCTTGTCTTCTCCTTTGAATAAATGTTTGCAGATTCCAGCTTAGTCCAATGCACATGCACTATTATTATTATTCACACCGTTCGGTCGTGCAAGTGAAAGGCAATAATGATGATATATGATGAAATGATTGGGATGAGGAAAAGCTGGTATGAACTCGACCTATCTTGTTTTTGTAAATATGATTAGTTCATCGTTCCTGATTCAGCCTATTATGAATAAAACATGTTTGCAATGACAATTAGAGATTATAGTTACTCATGCCATGCTTAATTAGCTAGGAGTTTATAATGGTTTACCTTGCGTGCCAACATGCTTTTAAAATGGTTGTGATGTAGTATGATAGGATGGTATCCTCCTTTGAATGATTCGAGTGGCTTGACTTGGCACATGTTCACACATGTAGTTGAAAACAAAATCAACATAGCCTCCATGATATTTATGTTCATGGTGATTTATATCCTACTCATGTTTGCACTCAATGTTGGTTACTCTCAATGCATGTTTATGATTGTTGTCGCTCTCTAGCTGGTCGCTTCCCCGTCTTTTGCTAGCCTTCACTTGTACTAAGCGGGAGTACTGCTTGTGCATCCACTTCCATAAACCCAAAGTTGTTCCATATGAGTCCACCATACCTTCCTATATGCGGTATTTACCTGCCGTTGCAAGTTAATTTGCATGTCCCAAACTCTAAATCTTCAAATGATAATCTATTTTATATGCCCGAATCGCTCATGTAGCGACTGGGGGCTGTCAGTATCTTCCATGCTAGGTGGGTTATTCTCACGATGAGTGGACTCCGCTCATCATTCACGAGAAAATGGCTGGTAATCGGGATGCCCAGTCCCATGCTCAAATCAATTCAAAATAATTTAAAGCAAAAATCCTCCAGGATTGTTGTTAGTTGGACGGTACCCGTTGTTTCGCACCAGCCGTGGAATGTGCTTGTTGGTTGAGGGGGAGTAAAAACTTTACCATTCTGTTTGGGAACCGCCTATAATGTATGTAGCATGGAAGATACCGAGATCTCTTGGTCGTTATGTTGACAATGAAAGCATACCGCTCAAAATTATATTCATCTCTGTTTCAAAAAGCTCGAGCTCTAGCACCTCTGTAAATTCCTGCTTCCCTCTGCGAAGGGCCTATCTATTTACTTTTATGTTGAGTCATCATTCTCTTATAAAAAAGCACCAGTTAGAGAGCACCACTGTCATTTGTATGCTTTGTTATTAATTTATATTGAGTATGACTGTGACTGGATCTCTTTTACCATGAATTACAATGTCTAGTCAGTCCTTCATCTTCAGGGGTGCTCTGCATTTATGTTTTGCGGTCTCAGAAAGGGCTAGTGAGATACCATCTTGTTATATCATATCATGATTGTTTTGGAAAATTGTTGTCATCCGAGATTTATTATTATTACTCGCTAGTTGATTGTGCTATTGATATGAGTAAACGTGGGACCTAAATGTTATTGTGAATATGGTTAGTTCATAATCTTTGCTGAAAACTTGAATGCTGGCTTTACGTATTTGCAACAACAAGATCAAACAGAGTTTGTAAAAGTTTTTCTTTATCACTTTCAGTTTCTCAACTGAATTGCTTGAGGACAAGCAATGGGTTAAGCTTGGGGGAGTTGATATGTCTCCATCGTATCTACTTTTCCAAACTCTTTTGCCCTTGTTTTGGACTCTAATTTGCATGATTTGAATGGAACTAACCCGGACTGATGCTGTTTTCAGCAGAATTGTAATGGTGTTATTTTTGTGCAGAAATAAAAGTTCTCGGAATGACCTGAAACTTCACAGAGAATATTTTTGGAATAAATAAAAAATATTGGCGAAAGAATTAACCGAGGGGGACCCACCACCTGTCCAAAAGGGTGGGGGCGCGCCCTACCCTCCTGGGCGCGTCCCCCTGGCTTGTGGGTCCCGTGAAGCTCCACCGACCTCAACTCCAACTCCATATATTCACGTTCGGGGAGAAAAAAAATAAGAGAGAAGGACTCATCGCGTTTTACGATACGGAGCCGACGCCACCTCCTGTTCTTCCTCGGGAGGGCAGATCTGGAGTCCGTTCGGGGCTCCGGAGAGGGGAAATCATCGCCATCGTCATCATCAACCATCCTCCATCACCAATTTCATGATGCTCACCGCCGTGCGTGAGCAATTCCATCGTAGGCTTGCTAGACGGTGATGGGTTGGATGAGATTTATCATGCAATCGAGTTAGTTTTGTTAGGGTTTGATCCCTAGTATCCACTATGTTCTAAGATTGATGTTGCTATGACTTTGCTATGCCTAATGCTTGTCACTAGGGCCCGAGTGCCATGATTTCAGATCTGAGCCTATTATGTTTTCATGAATATATTTGTGTTCTTGATCCTATCTTGCAAGTTATAGTCACCTACTACGTGTTATGATCCGACAACCCCGGAGTGACAATAGTCGGGACACTTCCCGGTGATGACCGTACTTTGAGGAGTTCATGTATTCACTAAGTGCTAATGCTTTGGTCCGGTTCTCTATTAAAAGGAGGCCTTAATATCCCTTAGTTTCCATTAGGACCCCGTTGCCACGGGAGGGTAGGACAAAAGATGTCATGCAAGTTCTTTTCCATAAGCACGTATGACTATATACGGAATACATGCCTACATTATATTCATGAATTGGAGCTAGTTCTGTGTCACATTAGGTTATAACTGTTGCATGATGAATGCCATCCAACATAATTATCCATCATTGATCCATTGCCTACGAGCTTTTCACATATTGATCTTTGCTTCGTTACTTTTCCGTTGCCACTGTTACAATTGCTACAAAACTGCTATTGTTACTTTTGCCACCATTACCATTACTTCCATACTACTTTGCTACTAAATACTTTGCTACAGATATTAAGTCTTTCAGGTGTGGTTGAATTGACAACTCAGCTGCTAATACTTGAGAATATTCTTTGGCTCCCCTTGTGTCGAATCAATAAATTTGGGTTGAATACTCTAGCCTCAAAAACTGTTGCGATCCCCTATACTTGTGGGTTATCAACTGCGACCACGCTCTCGCCGGAGTGGGACGCCGAAGTTGCCCTCACGATGCGGGTCCACGTCCCCATCTTTCACCGGCGATGATTGAATAGTGAAATGATATTTGGGGAGAGAGCTAGTGTGCTTGACACGCCGGCTGTGGACTGTAGCCGACGCACCTTCTCGCGTAAGCCATAGGCGTACTATACTCCGACGGTGCTCCAAGATATTTTGTACTGCATCTCACACGGTCGGTGATAATAAACTATGTACGATCTACTTGATTTTTCATCTTGATTTGAATTACATAATGGGGTCACAGCGGCAATGGAGGGTGTTTGAATTGCTAGAACTTTTATCTGCAGTGAACATGCAACTATAGGTGTGTCGTAAAAAATTTGGAATTATTCAGGGTTCATTTGGATATTTTTGTACATTAACTTGGTTTTCTAGCCATTTCAGGTGCACAATTCAAAATTAAACTACATGCACATGCTCTAGTGCACCAACATGGGTTGTAAAATCATATATGTGTTCATGGGTTTATGCTTATGTCCCATGCAAGAAATGGGGATGAATTTCGAACACCACGGCACCGTGGCTCTCCGACAAACGTTGAGGTACTTGCTTTTGTAATTCTAGTAAATCCAAAACCCGTCTGAAATTCATGAACCTTGGCATGCTATCATGGAATGGCATCAACATGCTGGGGTAAAAAATATTGTCCCATTTGGGGCAGGTTATGGTATAAGTTTCTCACAAACCAGAGCTTCTCACAAGAAGCCTCATGGTTCCGTTAGGGAAACGTGTCACCTTTGTGAACAAAACGATATTCATCGCCTCTTCTTGCTTTCAATTTTTTTCCTGGTGTCAACATAGAACAACAGGAGTGTCGTGTTAAATTTTGGAATTTTTTGGGGATCATTTGGACATTTTTATACATTAACTGAGTTTTCTAGGCATTTATGTGCATAATTCAAAACTGAACTACATGCACATGCTCCATTGCATAAAAACAGGTTGAAAAATCCAACATGTGTCCTTGGTTGCAAGCTTATGTCACATGCAAGAAATGAGAATGAATGTCAAACACCTTGACACTGTCGCTCGGCCGCTAACCTTGAGATACATGGTTTTAAAATTCTAGTAAATTGAAAATTCGTCTGAAATTCATGAAACTTGACATGATATCATGGAACGACATCGACATGCCGTGGTAAAAATATTGTCCCATTTGGGGCAGGTTTGGGTATAAGCTTCTCGCAAACCAGAGCTTCTCACAACAAGCCTGATGGTTTCGATAGGGGACATGCCACCTTGGGGGACGAAACGATATCTGTTGCCTCTTCTTACTTTCAATTTTTTTCTCGTGTCAACATAGAACAACAGGAGTGTTGTGTTAATTTTTGGGATTTTTCGGGGTTCGCTTGGACATTTTTATACATTAACTGAGTTTTCTATGCATTTATGTGCATAATTTTAATTTGAACTACATGCACATGCTCCAGTGCATATAAATGGGTTCAAAATTGAAATGTGTGTCCTTGCTTGCATGCTTAAGTCCCATGCAAGAAATGAGAATGAATGTCAAACACCTTGCCACCGTCGCTCGGCCGCTAACATTGAGATACATGGTTTTTAAATTCTAGTAAATCGAAAACGCGTCAGAAATTTATGAAACTTGACATGCTAGCATGGAACGGCATCAACATGCCATGGTAAAAATATTGTCCCATTTGGGGCAGGTTGGGGTATAAGCTTCTCACAAACCAGAGCTTCTCACAACAAGCCTCATGGTTACGGTAGGGAACGTTTCACCTTTCTGGACGAAATGATATCCGTTGCCTCTTCTTGATTTTAATTTTTTTTCTAGTGTCAACATAGAACAACATGAGTGTTGCGTTAATTTTAGGAATTTTTCGGGGTTCGTTTGGACATTTCTATACATTAACTGAGTTTTCTATGCATTTATGTGCATAATTCAAATTTGAACTACAGGCACATGCTCCAGTGCATGTAAATTGGTTGAAAAATCAAATCTGTGTCCTTTGTTGCATGCTTAGGTCCCATGCAAGAAATGAGAATGAATGTCAAACACCTTGCCACCGTCGCTCGGCCGCAAACATTGAGATACATGGTTTTTAAATTCTAGTAAATCCAAAACTCGTCTGAAGTTCATGAAACTTGACATGCTATCATGGAGCGGCATCAACATGCTGCGGTAAAATTTTTGTTCCATTTGGGGCAGGTTTGGGTATAAGCTTCTCACAAACCAGAGCTTCTCACAACAAGCCTGATGGTTTCGGTAGGGAACGTGCCACCTTTGGGGACGAAACGATATCCGTTGCCTCTTCTTGCTTTCAAAAATTTTCTAGTGTCAACATAGAACGATAGGTGTGTTGTGTCAATTTTTGGGATTTTTTGGGGTTTGCTTGGACATTTTTATACATTAACTGGGTTTTCTAGGCATTTTATGTGCATAATTCAAATTTGAACTACATGCACATGCTCCAGTGCAGAAAAATGGGTTGACATATCAAATGTGTGTTCTTGGGTGCATGCTTAGGTCCCATGCAAGAAATGGGAATGAATTTCAAACACCAGGGCACTGTTGATTGTCGGCAAAACATTGAGATACTTTGTTTTTAAGTTCTAGTAAATCCAAAACTCGTCTGAAATTCATGAAACTTGGCATGCTATCATGGAATGGCACCCGACATGCTGTGGTATTTTTTGTGTCCATTTTGAGAGAAGGCACACTCGAATAACAGCCAACAAATGCATTTTGAAACAAATAGATGCCACTTTAACATCTCAAACATTTGTTTAATTTAAATCGTGTGTGTTCTGTTAACCATTCACGTGACGCCATGTGTCTCTCTTTTAATGGCTATAGGAGGTGTCGTGCAGACAGCTGCTTGACTGAACGGGAGGCGTGCGAGCGCAGGCTGACCAAGAGGCGTGCAAGCTATCCACCAATGCGCAGGCTCACCTGGAAGCGTGCGAGCTGTACGCTGCGTAGGCTCACTGAGAAGCGAGCCCTTTGACTTCTATGGCCGCCCGCCTTGCTCGCATCCTCTCCATTAATGGCGCCCGAGCCGCTGTTTAATACAGGCGGCCTTACTGTTCGCCTCCCATTTCCCTCCCTCCCGCAGACCTCCACCAACGCCATGGGGCAGAAGGATCATCTGCCACTAGTCTTCAAGTTTGGTGAAGTCGACTCTGAGCCGGAGGAGATAGAAAATAAGGAGGAATGGGGCCTCATGGACGTGGACCTGAATGAGCTGGCCGCGGCGGTTGCTGCCCCCGCGCCCGTCCGAGCTCCCATCCCCGCGCCCACGCCAGCGACCATCCCCGTAGCATTGACGGGCTGGTCGCTGAGCACTATCGCGGAGCTGGAAGCCGCGGGCATCTGCGAAGTCTCCGTGGACCCGCGCGAGCTCGTGTACATGCCAGCGCCAGCGCTTGTGCCCGTGCGTGCCCCTGCACCCACTGCGGCGCTGGTCCCCATGCATTTGCCTGCACCCACCGCGCTCGTGCCCGTGCGCGCGCCCCCCTCAACGGCATGGGACGCCGCCGTCGACCGCTACCTCGCAGCACCGCCAGTTGCCGTCCTCCCGCGCCCCGCTCGTCGATCGTGCGACGACATGATGTTTGATTTCCAAGTGAAGAACATTGTATGCTGCCTTGAAGACTTCAACAACAGCGTCCCGGAGGACGACAACGACAACGCCGGCGAGGCACGCCGCCTCCGCCGCCGCCGGAAATAGTTTTTTTGGGTTTAATATTGTATCTCGATCATATGAATATAAATTCGCAGTGTGACTGAATGAAAGATATGGTTTGAACGAACTTGCGTTTTTCTCTCTTAATGTACAGACTTATCAAATGATTTTGTTTAAAAAAAACGTCAATGGTTTTTAAATATAAAACACTCATCGCAAACGTTTTAGTTAGAACACCTGTATGCAAACCGACAGCTTCCCCAGGAAGCCAAGGGAAAATGTGCCAAGCAGGATTTGTGCAGCTCTTGATCGCAAACATTTTAGATAAAATACCCGTATGCAAAGTGAGAGCTATGGTCTTCCCCAGTAAGTCAAGGGAAAATTCGCAGCAGGATTTGTGCATCTCTTCAATGCAAACGGTTCAGATTGAATACGGTATGCAAAGCCAGACTTCGGCGCTAAGCCAAGAGAAAATGTGGCGAGCAGGATTTGTACATCCCTTCAATGCAAATAGTTGTTTTGGATGACCCGTGTGCAACCACGTACAAACAATTTCGTAAGATTTGCATCTGTCATATTGGGTATATTGCCATTTGTCAAACTGGAAAGATTGACATTTGTTGATCTAGTAACATTGCCATTTGTCAACCTTGTAACATACGGTTAATAAAATAAAAACGTTTGCGATTAAATTAGCTACTACCACCGTCCTAGTTTATAAGTCGTCCATGTATTTTTATGCCAAATTTTGACTAGAGATTTAACTAATAAAATACGAATGCATGTCGCCAGAGATTATATCGTTGGATTCGTATTTGAACATAGTTTCCAATTATATAATTTTTGTAACATGCATTAACATTTTGTTGGTTAAATTTAAGGTCAAAATATGGCACATAATGTAAAGGGGACTAATAGACCAAGACGGCGGTAGTAGCACACGGCCGCTCTCTACGCAGCGACGCAACTGTCGGCCGGCTTGTAGATGACCATTTCCTGCGTGTTCAACTGCTCTATACGAGTGGTTGCTTGCGGTTGAGACGGCCGCGGCACGCTCTGCTCGCGTCCCTCCGGGCACTCTGCCCTCGTCCCTCCACGCGCTGCCAGTGTTTGGGGCCGGCGCACGATCATGCACGTTCGTGTGCATGCGGTTGCGTCAGGCGCGGCGCCACGATGCAGTTACCCGCTACAAAAACTGCCATGCGGACGCGCCAAGAATTCAGGCCGCCCGGCCCCCATTTATTCCTGTGGCCATTTACCTTCATCTCTCGCGCCACACAACACAATAAGCACACCCACGACGACACATACAGAGAGGACATCCAACGGTTCCTATGGCGCTCCCCGTGGCTCCAATGGCGCTTCCAGCGGCTGACGATGACAACGGCGGGCAGTTCACCACGCATCACGTAGTGGACACCCACGTGAGGGGGAAGGCCCTCTTAGTGGTGTACACAAACGAACCGGTCTCGGTGGAGAGCTCCATCCAAACTATGGAGCACTTGCTTGCCGAGGACAAGTACCAAGTGGTCAGCTTCGACCTCGAGTACACCATCGATCGTGTCGTGCACGATTAGAAGGTTGCCGTCGCCCAGTTGTGCGTGTGACATGACGTCCTCGTCTACCACTACCAGCTGACCACAAGGCCTTGCAAGCGTTTCTCCAGGTTTATCAACAGCTCCGACTACAGTTTCGCTACGGTGGACACCACCAATGATCTAAAAGCGCTCAAAGTTTCGGGCTTGAAATGCCAGAATCTTGTCAACATCCAAGACCACTACAAGGTCTGGGGCAGCGACAACAACAAACAGAACTCCCTGGTTGACCTCGTGTCGGCCATCATCGACCCTTACTACATGAAGATGAAGGATGAGAGCAAGAAGGACAAGAACGCCTGGCACAGTGTCTGGCATGAGAGACTGGATGAACAACACGTCAAGTACGCGGCCAAGGACGCATACACAAGCTACGAGATGTACATGCGGATCATTGACACCAGGGAGTGTCTTCTTCCTGCCCTAGACGAGGGATCGAGCCATAGAGCAGTGGTGGGAGCGTCACAAGAAGTAGATGACTAGATGATCGTTTCTCCTAGTTTAGAATGCATACAATTGTTTATTGAGGTGTGTGCGAATGATCTGTATAGTCACTTATGTAATTAGATGTTTATTTCAGTTATATATATATATATAGGGTGGGTCTATTCTAATAACACCCTTAAGACCTTATTCTGCTAACACTTGGGCTTATTCTGATAACACCTGAGTCCCGCGTCCGCGAACTGAACCACTCTAACCGCGTTAACCAAACTGTAGAAAAAAGACCCACCCAACCTGCCCACTTTCTCCTCCCCCGATCCAAATCCCCCGCCCACCCTCCACCTTCTACCATGTCGCCACCGGAGCACAGTACCCCAGGCCGCCGCCGCCCCGCCCCGCCCTCGTCCACCTTCTGCCGCACAGCCGCCAGAGAACCACCCAGGCCGCCACCGTGCCTTGCCCAACCCCCGTCCACCTTCTGCCAACGCCGCCGCTCGAGCACCACCCCCTAGGCCGTTGTCGCGCCGCCCCACCCATGCACCCCGCCCCCGCCCCTCTTCCCATCGCCGCGCGGCAAGCCATGGCAGCGCCCCACTGCCTCCACTCACCACCGGCAAGATCCGGTGGGATTCTCTCAACTCTCCCTTGCCGACGGCCACTTGCCAGATGCCAGCCTTCCCTAGCTCCACTGCGAAGAATGCCGCGGGTGGCCGCCTCCCTCCGGCGAGTCTTCTGCCCCACTAAGACAACCTCCTATGGCGGCGCCTCGGGAAATCATCGGATCCCGGCGGTCGTGGACTTCTTCTCGGGTGCAGTTCGCCCCCCAGCGGTGATGCAGTGCAGCTGCAGATCTATCGGAGATCCATGGAGTCACTCCGAGCACAGCCAAAGAGCGTCGTGGAGGTTGGGGTAGCCACGGTCGTCACCCCACTGGATTCGGCCGGCGTGCACTTCGACTTACGCTGCAGCTCTGCCTCGTCACCCATGCAGTTCGCCGGCGATGCCCCCACTCGCCAACGCCTCCCTCCCCTCTGCATCGACATCCAACCTCCGCCGATCTACTAAGAACCGGCGACCCCCGTACTGCCCGAATTTCACCTGTGGCTGCAGTCCATGACACAGGCATCTGCAGCTCTGTCTCCCCCTCTATGAAGTACATCGACAGCAAAAGTGCCTGGAGGTGGGCGAGGCCCTTGCCGCTGAACTCCCTGTGTCTCCTCATTTCTGGTGAAGTATTTGGTCGCCGGCGTGGCACTGGACCAGGTGACGAGGGCGCTGGATGGGTCATGAAACGCCGAGCGGCGCACTTCATGCTCTTCTGCAGTCAAGCGTGCGTGGTGTTGCAGTCCTGACACCCACAGTAACAACGCAAACATGCAGTCTCGCAGCTCAGACCTCGCGTGCGTGCAGTTAGACACGGTGTGAGATTCATAATTTTTTTTCCTTCTTATTTTCGTCTGATTTTGTTGTTGTCGTGTGATATACTCCCTCTGTCCCATAATATAAGAGCGGTTTTGACACTAGTGTAGGGTCAAAAACGCTCTTATATTATGGGACGGAGGGAGTACTATGTATTGTGTAGTGGGCGAGCAGTTTGGGATCCTCCTGACTTAGCCGTGCAGTTCAGCAGCAAGGCATGTTTGATGGCTTCCGTCTTGCAGTTCGTCGCGCCTCCCTCTTGAGCATCATAGGGACAAAAAAGTTGTTTGTTTTATCTTTTAAAAAAGATAGATGCAGTTCATTAGAAGTACCTTTCAGGATCTGGTTGTTTGAAGTTTTTCTTGTCGTACGTAGTAAAAGGACAACAACAAAAAACAATGAAGAAAAAACAAAAATGCAATTGACCTCATAGTGTTTAATGGTCCACTTTTCCTTTTGGTATTTTTCAAAGGGATATGAAAAAAGATAGGTTCAAACGACGTGCAACAGCAGTGCACACTTTGAAAAATAAAGCCTAATGCGGTTGACTAAAGTGAGTGTGGATGTGTGAGTGTGGCTGTGTAAAAATAATAAATGGCTATGTATATTTTGAAGCTCACTTTGATCTCTCACGCAGTTCGCTATAAAACCTATATGTGGTTCACTCGGTAAACAGAAACAAAAAACATCTCAAAAGAAGCTCACTTCTTATTAGATGTAGTTCACTCAGTCAGTCCATGCGGTCCACTTCCCCAGTCTATGCGCATGAAAAATAATAAGTATGAAAAAAGCAATAAAATCTCATGCGGTTTACTTTTCGTAGTGTCGAGGTTCACAGTCGGTAGTGTTGCGGTTCACTTACGCCTCGACGTGAAGCGCGGTCCACTTCCTCGTCATGGAAAATTTACGTCTGACAAAAAAAGTTGTGCAAGTCGCTTGCACGTCCGATGCAGTGCGGTTTTCAGTACGAAGCAGTGCGGTTTTCTGTTCGATGCGGTTCACTCGTCGATTTTCATGTCGCGAAAAACAGAGTGTCCGCATTTCGCTAAAATCAAAACTGCTCTTAAACCGTAAGGAATTAAAAAGAGTGTTCTACATGAAAAAGTTACGCCTCATCGATATCTTTCCAACGATGTATCATTTGCATCATTCCGGCGAGCAGTTTGAAAAAAATTATGAAAAAACGGCCGCTGCCACTCGTTGTCCGTCGCACGATTTTCAAAATTAACTTAAAACTGTAAGGAATCTCAAAAACATTTCTACATATGAAAGTTGCGCCTCGTCCGTAGCTTTCCAACACCGTATCACCCGCCTCGTTTTGACAAACGGTTCAAAAACTAGAGCAAAAACAGTACCAAAAATTACAAAAATTTCAAAAAAACGAAATTCCGTGATTTAGTAAATTTAAAACTGCTCTTAAACCGAAACGAATTAGAGAAAATAATACATATGAAAAAGTTACGCCTCGATGATATCTTTCCAACGCAGTATCATTTGCTTCATTCTGACGAGCGGTTTAGAAAAAACACGAAAAAACGCTCGCTGCCACTCGTCGTGAGCTGCACAATTTTCGAAAATGCTCTTAAACCGTGAGGAATCTCGAAAAAAATTCTACATGGAGAAGTTGCGCCTAATCCATAGCTTCTCAACGGTATATTATACGCCTCGTTCCGACAAACGGTTTAAAAATAGAGTGAAAACTGTACCAAAAAACACCGCGTGCAGTTTTTTGCGACGGGAAGTTCACTCGTCTCTGTATTGCTGTACCTTTGCTACAGAAAGTGCAGTGCCCTCGCATTGAGCGTGCAGTTCGAAAGTGTTAGCAGAGTAACTATTCTGCTAATATTAGTAGAATAGACCGGCTGTATATATATATATATACATATATATATATATATATCGTTAAAAAAAAATTGCGAATTTTTTTTGTCGGAATGGGGCGTGTAATATATCGTTGGAAAGCTCTTGACAGCTATATTACAGTCATATAGGAATTTTTTGTACAATCATCACGGTTTAAGAGCAGTTTTGAAAAAACCGTTTTTTTTCAAAACCAAAAACGCGAATCGTATTTTGCACTTAATTTTCAAACGGTTTGTCGGAATTGAGCAAATAAGATGGCGTTGGAAAGCTGGTGAAAATCCGCTTCTTCCATATATCTAACATTTTTTCAAATTCTATACGATTTAAAAGTAATTTGACAAACGGTGAAATTCTGGGCGAAACGTATTTTCGCTTTTTTTTGCAAACGGTTTGTCGGATTGGCGCAAATGATACGGCGTTGGAAAGCTATGGAAAATGCGCAACTTTTTGTATAGAATTATTTTTCTAATTCCTTGTGGTTTCAACTTGAATTCGAATATGGTCAAATTTGATTTCGAACATGATTTTTTAAAAAGTTGTCAAAATGGGGCAAATAATATACCGTTGGAAAGATATCGAAAATGCGAAACTTAGTCATGTTTAACGCTTTCTCAAATTCGCAACCGTTGAAGAGCAATTTGGAATACGGTGAGACCCATCGTGTTTTTCCTCGTCAGAAAAAACAGAGTACTTGTACTGATCTTTTGTGTGTGTTTGTACTGATGTATTATTCACAGAGTAATTTTGAATATAGTGAAGCCTGTCGTATTCTTTTTTCCGTTCCGGAAACAAAGTACTCGAACTGATCTCCATATGGATTTGAACTAAGCACGATTTCACATATTGGACCTTTACTTTGTTTTTGGGTAAGGTTTTCCTCTTAAAGTTTCAATGGTTTACGGTATCATTGCCCCTGTACTTACATAGTTTATATCGTCGAACTGAATGATATTTTATTCGAAAAGAAAATGTTTTGTTTGTTTCTTTTTTTTTTTGAACTCAACATTTTTTTATAACGATGTTCTGAACTTCTCTCATTTTACGACTTGTACTTTTACCATTTGAACTTCCATGGGGTTTCTTTTTTTCTTGAACTTTTACAATTTAAATTTTTGCCATTTCTTTTATTCGGAACGGACCACCGTTTTTAACTTGTACTGATCAATATTTTTAATTCAAACCATTTTTCCTTTCATCATCTGACAGAAATTGTTTCCACACATATAATATATGTACATGAATCATATTATCCATAGCACCGACCTCAGCACAAAAATCATCGGCCTATTCTTGTACAGAACTTTTCAAGCACCCACATGAACACATATACTTCTTGCACCAAATGTAACATTGGCAGAGCTACTAGTCCAGCTACACGCTATAGGATCAGCCGATCATGCTCCTTTTTTCGACCCATCTTCCTGTTCAAAAAGATGAAAACATCCATCAATTAAATAGGTTGCACCTAGGTCGTGTGTGTGCACTGTGTAGAACAACCAACCGTTACAGACTACAACTTATAGTCTACTGACTAGCAGCTCTTGTACACTGAGACATGGAAAAAATGCAGCAAATGACTTGATCAATGAAAGTAATATATAATGGTATATCACTGGAATTTGGACATCATGAACACTGAATATTTGCTGCTCCACAACAGCCTCATTACTGATTGAAAATCCCCTACTTGGGGTAGTGAACCTTTTTGCCGAACAGCTACAGTTTTAAAAATTGTACCACCACACCTTAATGGCGTATGAACCTGTAAAGAAATAGGAAATGAACTGTCGAATCCAGCCAAACATACATGAGCCGGGCTTGCGCGGAGGCCGCGTGAGGAACTGGTTGAGGACGACCACACTCGTGTTTATGTTGTCGCCGTTGTACAAACAAAACTTCCATTGACGTGTTAAACTCTGAATCTGTATATAGGACATGATGGGTCTCAGGCTACTTAAAAAATAGGTTGCATTAGGGGAGAAATTACCTCTACCTCTTTCCTGGATAGAGGATATGTACTTCCAATACACGAACAACAGAACTGAAGTGGTTCTTGTCACCGGTCTGCAGTCGCTCCAGCCTCCCTCGTGCTGCATTTAGAGAGAAAGTAAATTAGTGAAAGGAAGGAGATTTAGAGAGGAAGAGAAACAGAGGGGGAGGGCATTATAATGAACTGCAAGATCATTATTTTACATGCAGCTGAGAAATGGACCAATGGTTAACTAAAATGAAGTACAAACATAGTGAAAAAAGCATCAAAATGTTGATCAACTAATACTAAATCCTCTTAAAAAAACCATCACTAACATGTATTGTTTGCTTAGTCTGGGAAGGACTGTCAGAATTTCTAAAAGCACTTAAGTACCTTTAGGGCACACATAATATTTTTAGGATTTCCTCAAGATTCTGCACATTTAAAGCACAATGCACCGAAAAGAACACACAAGTTGAACTAAAAATCAAAATGAAAGTTGGGGTAGCATGCATCTGAGAGGGAGGTCGAGGGCAGCAGGGCACACAGTGGGCCAAGGACTTAGCTGTACGGGGCCGGCAGTGGCGCTAGCGTGCGAGGAACCCTAACCAAAGTTTCAGAGAGTACAAACTAAATAAATAGTTGCTGATCCATCAGCGAGCATGCATCACAAAGAAAATGTTCAAAGAAAAACGAGATGGCGTTCTCACTGTGTGGGTGCTCAATGGGCGTAGCGCTGGGTGAAGATGGTGGTCGTACTCCCACTTGGACTGCGGTCAGAGCTCGACTTGGACAGCTCCCAACAACCGTGTATACCCTGGCTGCTGCAAGTTCGACTTGGTGAAAATGGTGCAAAATAGATAAATCCATTTTTTAACACAAAACTGCAAAATGCACTGTACAGGCAGGCAGAGAGTACAACATACAACTCTCATTCTCAAAAATATTCAACTTAATAGCTCTCCGAGTCTGAGCTGTTGTACAGTTTTTTGTTGAAATGATGCAAAAATCGCAGTGATTTGTCATATAATATAAAACCAATGAATCGAACCGTTTCAATAACACTCATCGAACTTTTATATGTGCTTATTTATGAATTGGTAATGACATACATAGTGAACTGGTAGGCCTAGTGTATTTTTCCTTTGTACATTGCGTATTTTTACGAGCTATATAGGCAAGATATACATGACAATCTGTTCAGAAAAGCATTTTTGAAGGCATGTTATTGAGGCAACCAAACCTGACCAAACATGGAGGCTTCCCAGGAGGGTCTCCCAATCCCAGTACTAGTCCTTTTAGGCCCTCATCGCATTTTGGAGTTCTTTGGGATCCAATGGTTCACCCAATTAAATAGGATGCAAAAATCTTAATCATCTACGAATTTCACTGTTAAAAATGGGTTTCAAACACCACTTCCAGACAGATAGTGCTTATTTTGCTCTCATACGTCGACTGACCAGAAGAAAACGTAACGCATCACTTGCACCAACAATCTGGAAATCCCCTCAACAGAAAACTAAAACTGAGAATTACTGAGATACCTTGGGCGAATGGCTCTGCATATGTTGCTTCAGATGCGCTGGTTAGACTGACTCGCATGTTGACATCACAGAACTCGCACTTTGGACGGTTCTCCTTCTTCCATCTGCACTGACAGGTTGCAGAACATGCATCAGGAAACTCACTAAACAAGCTCACCACCTTGTGGCGTTAGGAAACAAACAGTAGCAGTCTTTGAACTGAAATTAGATTTCGTATTGAATTATACTAAATCAAGAAATTGAACTGAGTGTGTGACGAGCATTAAATATTTAAGTCTTTATTAGATTCCTATATAATTGAATAATATATTAGTCAATGTGAAATATCTAAGTCACAAAGTTTATCACAAAGATGTTTATATACATCCACATTAAATATCTAAGTTTTTATTAGTCAATGTGAAATTGAACTGATTGTTTCACATCATTCCTATTTGTATTAGCACCAAGTTTATATGAATCAAGTTTTGTGGAAGCGAAAAAAGAGTGAAGAACAGGGAACAGGGAATATAATTACAGTATGAAAAACAGAGAATATTGGCTGTGCTACCTAGTAGTACAAAGCTTCATAATATTTGCCTACACTTTGGAATTAGTCAACTAACAAAATTGAGGAGACTTAGTCAACTAGTCTGTGTGAAATATTTGCCACAAAGATGTTGTTTACATTGGATCATAACAGGTAATATATACATGCAAGCATTAAATATCTAAGTCTTTATTAGAGTCACTCTTATAGCCAACCAAAAAGCCAGCCTATTGTGTGTGAAGGCTTTATAGATGATGTGGAGGGGGTTTATAGCCAGCAGCCGGCTGTGCTATTAACCATGCTCTAATGGGTTAGCAAAGCTTTTGAAGAAAAATGGAAGCAGAGGCTAGCTAGCACCTTCGCGCACCCCACGGCGAGATCCTTGGCGCTCAACTTGGAACTGGGGTCGAAAAGGCTCGCGCCGCGCTCTCGGCAGCCATCGTGCGCCCTGCCCGGCGGCATTGCCTTGTGGTTGGCCCAGTGCCCAACTCGCCGACATGCTTCAGTTCAGGCTGGATTCATCAAAGATGTCAAGCTTATAAGCACTGCAAGAACAGCCAAGATTGAGAGAATACACTGAGCACCATGTCTAATTCTCAGGTCAGTTGTTGGTCCAAAAAAAATACGAGGTCAGTGCTTCCATAGAAGTAACAAGATGCAAGCTTAGTTCCTAGGTTACAAATTTGTAAATACTAGTACTGCTACCAGCATTTATAAATACTAGTGAACTTGAACTTGTGGTCTATCGAGATCTGAACTGATTGTGTTACAAGCACAAACACAAAATCCAACGAGCTGATGTAAGTATATGTTAAAAAGATAATCAAGTTCATGTATATTAATTGGGAGAAGTTCAAAAAAGAAACTTCTAAAAAGTTTTGTACTGTTTTTGCTATAACAATTATAGTCATCTTTTGCCAACCATGTACATTACACGGTTAAAATAATATTTTTGAACTCAACTAAAATAATAAATTGTACTGAACACCTAAAGAGCCTGCTCTTTTCACATCTTCCCAACTACTCCCTCCGTCCCAAAATAAGTGTCTCAACTTTGTACTAACTTTAATACGAAGTTAAGGCACTTATTTTGGGACGAAGGGAGTACTCAATTAGCAGAACACATGTACACATTTTAATAGCAGAAGCAAAGTGAGAGAGAGGGATTGTTGTGAGTGTCTTTGACGCACGCAAAGGACTACCATTAACACTCAACTTGGACGGCTACCAGCAACCATTGTGGACCGGCCGGTGGTGGTGCAACCCAACCAGAGGAGGTTGGTGGTTGTGCGACGCGTTGCCAGGACGAAGCATACGAATTAAACTGAATGGATTTTAGATATTGAACTGAACCGAAAGAAGAAAATGGACATCACACGTATATTTTCTACATCAGGATTGATACAGTGTTCACATGAATTTACTTGAAGTTCAAAGATCAAGTGTAAGGCATCATATGCACTTAATAAAGAAAAATAAACCTCAAAAACTAAAGAACAGTGGGCCAAAAGCTTATATGTATTTCATTGCAATATTGGTGATTGCCATAACTTTAAGTGAACATGTCCAGTAGTTCACAACTCACTTGTTTAAACAAACATGGATGACGGTGTTGTTCTCTGTTATGCGAAAGCAGACCGGGTGAAGACGCTACCTCTTCCACCTGCAGTAAACCAGTAATACAAGCAAAAGGTAGCAACACTATCATCCACCTGCTACTTCGATGCATTTTTTCCCTCTGAACTTACTCCCACCGGAGATTTGCACTTATGTGAATCCTACTGCTGAACTCCTACAAAACAGAATTTTTTTGGATTACTATAGATTGCATGCTATGCTCTAATCCTCTTTCCACATCGAACCAATGATAATAATGATAATACACGAAAACAGCAAGAGCAGAACCACTTCTACGTCTTTTGTTACAACTTCTAGCAATCGGTCACATATGCATAAAATCTAAAGCAAGGACAAGTGCATTTGCATAACAAAAAAAATCTTCAGCAACATCTCTGAACCTTACCGGCCAATCTGTCTGAACTGCAATCCTCCTTCCTCACTTTACTATCTTTTTTTCATCTCTGAAGATTGCACAGCACATACCAGTAGCAGCCTCGATGATGGTCTTTGTCGATCGTCTGCTCCCACGAGGTCAGCAGGAGGCAGCCGCTGCTCCTTCCCAGCATACATCGTCTCCATCTTCCTCGAGTCCACGGGCTCGAGCGGGATGCCGGCGACGGCCAGAGGGGCGGCGGCCCGCATGCCGGCAGGAGGAAGGAAGAACAGGTGCGGCGGCGCGCCCTCCTAGAGGATGGAGGAGCAGGGGTGGTGACAAGTGTGCCGGGAGGAGGTCAGAAGTGTGTGGGAGCGGCGCGCACAGGCGGCAGGGGCGGCCGGGAGCGAGGGAGGTGGTGGGGGAGGGGCGACGCCGGGATCCAGGGAGGTTGGGGGTCGGGCGGCGCCGGGAGTGAGGGAGAAGGTGGGGGCGGGATGACACCGGGAGTGAGGGAGAGGATGGGGGCGGGGCGACGCCGGGATCTGGGGAGGAGATGGGGATGGGCGGCGCCAGGGGCTGAGGAGGAAGTGGGGGCTGGC